>RCFS01000041.1:0-344036 GCA_004296355.1 Lepiota venenata
GGTGAGGGTTTGAATAACTCACCTAAGGAGGAAAGGGATTAAAAAGCCCACATTTCAATACAACCGCCAAATGTGGCAGGATGTGAAAGAGCTCGTTTGGAAAATGTGATAAAGGTCTTTCCAACGCACCTAAGCACACATCAAGACATTGGGAAATGGCCCTGCAATGATGAGTGGTTCATAAAGGGTGTAACAAAAGGGTGTGGGGGTTGGTAAAGGCCACTTGTTGGCAGTGAGGGTACAGAACCTTTGGGTTGGATGTTTTGGTAACTTGAATACACTCAGATTATCTTCATCTCCAAATTGCAAGGCAAAAATTGAACGCATCAAGATGAAAATGAGCTTGTTGAAAAGCGGCTGTCAAGAGCTTTCCAACGCGCTCAAGCATGTGTCAAGGCGTCGAAAAACGATTCTGCAATGAAGAGAGTTTCAACAAGGGAATAAAGACAGGAGAGTAGCAGTTGTTAATTATTATAATAAATGATGTAGTAAACCAATGGGAACGTATAATAGCATGTTCAATAGGCGGAAATGAGGGCTACCAAGCAGTGAAAGTAGTTTGTTGATTGGTGTACTTGTTCTAAACATATAGGTAAATCTCTGTATGCCAACTAAAGTCTACCAGCTATTCTATTACAGGTCAACTAAAACCCGTGCGTATGGGTACGGGTTTACCCGAGGGTATCACGTGTTTGGCACGGGTACCAAAATAATGACCCATACCCGTATCTATGATACCCTTACCCGCAAACCCAGCAGGTTTGCTCTACCTGTGTCCCACCCTAGGCATGGATAAAATGTAGGTACAAGTAGGACCTAGGGGTAAAAAGGCCCAAGAGTTCTCTATATAGTATAGCTACGCCCATACTAGTGATAAAATATGATATACTCAACTGCAGAAACACATTGTGCATATCAACCCTTATATAACTAGATAATGTGCTGAAATTTGCGTCTGCAGGGGGTGATCATAACCTAATCTGCTTGACTAGAGGAATCTATCATCACTGGTCACATATACCAGTGCCTATACAATCAGATAATTTGCTGAAATTTTTATAGGCAAAAACCGATCATAACCTGATATGCTCAACTGCAAAAGGTTATCATTGCTTATTGCTTGTACAAGTGTTTACATGACCAAATAACCTACTGATATTTCTATAGGCAGAGACTGACTATCGCCTGATATGTTTGACTGTGAAAAGTTATCATTGGTTATTACGCATACAAACTGTTTACATAACTAGATAACGTGTTGATAGGTTTTCCCACAGAGACTGACCATTACCTGATATGCTTGACTGTGAAAGTTATCGTTGGTTATCACATGTACAAACTGTTTACATAACCAGATAATGTGGTGATAGGTTTTCCCACAGAGACTGATCAGCTCATATAAGCCCATCAGCTCACTTGACCTCACTTGACCTCACTTGACCCGCTGATATGCTAATTCGGATTTTTCCGACATAACGTTGTGTATTGGAAGCCATCATCAACCTAAATTAGTTGCTCATGGCATGGAGTACAAGGCAGGGTAGAAGATGCGAGCCTATTTTGAGCAAAACATTGATTTGACAGTGATGGCCGCCCGGATAAAGATAACTGCTGTTGCTAGAGTTAACCAGTCACTGGCCAGCATATAGTTTTTGACATCAACGAGATGAGTAGAGCTGAAACACAAGATGCAGTTGGTGGGGCCGTTTTTATTGATTTGGGGGACCGTTGTGTGAGAACAGTGATTCATTCGAAAGAGTCAGACGCATCTGTGTCAAGGCTCACTAAAAAAATCTTCATCTAATAATACTAGATCTCCTGTCCTCACGCTACAGTCAGCGCAAATTCCCAGTTTGTAAGAAATATACGCTATGACAGAGTGAGATACGGGCATGGGGCATTATGCATATACTACTCACCTCAGCTACTCGTATGCGTACGAGTACTGAGATGTACAAGCATGCTACGTGTCCATAGGGGGTATACATGAATAATATTTGCTATAAATGGAAAGAGTCAATCCGGGCGCGAGGTCTTGGAGCGCGCTTGGAATTCCAACACAGTTGTGGTGATTGGACATCAAGATGTCAGTGATGGAAGGCTAGCCAACATGCTTCGTAGAGGAAAATGATTTGAACAATCCAACCGGGATTCTAGCATTGGTGAGAGCAACATGGCGGCAAATGCACACATGCAGAGTTGTGTACAGCTATGACTCCTTTGTCGAAATAGATAGATAAATAAAATAGACACGTAATTGGGACATCTACATTTTGGCACATTGATCGTAGTGGTGTCTGATGTCATGTAAGATGCGCTGTAGGCATATATTGGGCATGTGCAGTCACCCGAGTAACAGGGTCCATTGATCTACAGCATCTATGTCACCCAATTTAGAGCGCCACATGGGCTGTTGCTATGCATGATAAAGTCAAGCACTAGCCCTTCTCTCTGTGAAGCACCTGGCTCGTACCTCGCCAGGTGCGCTTTCTCGTGCCGAGACGTGACTGTCACGGGCACACCTTAGGTGCCAGCACAGCTCGTCCCTCTCTCTTGTCGTCTCCCCCTCCCTCACTAGTGCCGGGCTCGAATCCTACCATTACTCTCCTTTTATTCCCACCCACCACTTCCCTGTTCTCTTTTCCCCATAGCCTTCATCTTTTTAAGGTATTATACATTTATTTTCAGGTATTAGTAGTATTGTAGCTGCGCAGTGAGCCGAGCGGCGGACGTGTGTTGGGGTGACCCGTCCGCGTTCCCCCCTCGGCCTCACGACCTGGTGTTCCGAGTTCTCCTTGAGGCTCGGACCCACCACTCCCACACAGTAGACGCATGCTCACACACACACAATATAATTACATCACCCTATCGACACCGCTGGCACGAGAATCTCCTCCTTATCTATAGCTGACAATCACCCCTTGCTTAGTTAGAATCTGCTCCTCACCTCCCGACATTGATGGTGCTCTCCAGGTCTTCAGCAGGAATGAGCGTGAGATACCTCTTGACCTATGGGTCAAGTCAAACACCAGGGTAATAGCTTGAAGAGAGGGAAACTCGCCTACAACAAAAATAGATGCAAGTGTAATTGTCTCCGACAATTACTAGGCTTCATAGCTGGGACAGGGTGCATACAACGGCACACAATGAGCATGAGAGAGAGAGATAGCAAGAATAGGAGAGAGAGATTGAGAGACTGATATTGTTGAGTGGTGCAGGTATATTTTTTCCACCCTCCTCTAGATACAAGAGCTTGTATATAAGTACCTACGAAACAAGATAGATTCCTGAGATGAAGAGATATTTTCATAGTCTAATCTACTTGGATGTATGTGGAGGAGAGCATACTCGAAATGTGAGAGGAAAAGAATTTCGGGAGTACAAACTGGGTATACTACGGGTAGAGTAAACTATGTAAGGCTAAGACAAAGTGGGCGAATATTATGTGGTTCTACTGTGGCAGCAGGGCGCAAGCCAGTAGCAACCTATCTCTATCGAATGAAGGGAGGGATGCATAGCTTGATATGTGTGCTCTGAGGTAATTTGATCCAGGCATTGCACTAGAGGGAGCTCATATGGTTCCACAGGTAGTGTGTGAGCTACCCTCACATCTCCTGGGTACTTTGAATACTGACCTCCTGGTCAGTGCGACAGCGTGTTGAGAAAGCAGTGAGACCAGGTGGAGAGGTGTAGGAAGGAGTGAATGAGCAAGTGGGGAATGCCATGCTGATAGGATATGTCGTGGCCAGGCCAGAGAAAAACCATGGGACTGTTGGAGGCAGAGAGGATAGAGAGAGTGACAGGAGAAGGGAGAGAATGGAAAAAGAAAGGAAGGGAGGAGGGGAAGGGTATATGCAGACAAACAATGGTCCAGGACTACACACAAAATACGCAGAGGGGCAAGATAACACAGGCTGTGTTATCTATCACAGTCGACCAGCATACACCTAGGAGCAAACGATGTAGCAGAGCGAAAGGCTACAGACTCAGCAATTCTGCATGGTGTTGATGCTCGAGAGGGTCTTCGTGGAAAGGTCTTAGCGCCCACTCCTCCGAGCCGGCCGTCTACCGCGTCTCGAGTACTGGACTAACCACTAGTGATATGTCAATAAACTGAAAATTTGTTCTAGAAGCCGCGATATTGATGCGACGCAAGGACTGATACATTGTTTAGGCTGCCCTACGTGCGTATCATTCGGACGAGAGTGGTATGCAATCAATTACGCGGAGTTTTGCACAGACCTTTAGGGTCCTCCACCCGTTTCATGGGCTCATTAAGCGCTCAGTTCACAGTTACACGGGGAAGTCTTGGGGGGACGCTAAGTCTTTTTGATTGTTTCATGGAAATTCCGGCCACCACTAGTCTGGCGGCTCGTAAAAGCTTCGTTTGACGCTGGGTGCTCGAAAGGAGCCGACAGGACCCCGAAATGCTTTAAAGGCAGAGATTGAGCTCGTCGAAATTAGCACTCACACTCGAGAAACCTCTAAACAGTGAGTTGCATCCATTGCAGATGATCGAGAGAACGCCCCACTCACTGCCATCGTCACCATTGGTCAGAACCTCCCATCTCGTATCTCAAGTTACTCGAACCACTTCGTTTTCCCCAGTTTGAACATCGCTGGTGCGTTCTACGTATGTCTAGTAGTCTAAACGAAACTCACCACAGGCTTGCATAGACCATGAAATTCGTTGGTACCGCCGCTCTGACCCTCATTGCATTGGCTATTGGTACCAGTGCTCAGACTTACTGTGCCTGGGTGGAGAATAGTAATGGAAGTAATAGGCGCCCGATTGGAATTTGCCAGACGGATCCCTGTTCCTTGACGCAATTCAGGGATAGTTCTGCGTGCTCTTCTGGCCAGAGATGCTGTCTCTTGCCCGCTCAGTAGTGACTTCTCAGACCTTGTGTAGGAGCTTATGATCTCAATGCGATCGACCGCTGAGTACGGACGGATATGATTTGATTATCTCATATGCACAAGAGCCCTGATACCTTGCTCATAAGGATCACAACAGCATAAGCCGCTCATCCTATAGGGGATATGAGGTGCAGCGCTCTCAGCACTCATAATTATGCGCACTTCACTATCCGCGAATGTCAACGAAGCACCTCCGGGTCGTCTTTGACCCCAGTTCTGAAGAGGGATTTATAGCGCGCAATAACGCAAAAACCTGAGAATACACTAAAAGCCATACATTCAAACAATGTGCAGGAGGTATGAGAACCTCATAAGAGCAGAGGTAGAGCACGGACTGTACGACCACGGAGTTTCATTTCGGCTGTCTATGGATCAAGCATTCAGAGACCCTTGACAACACCTGCTAGTCCAGAATTAGACCTGGATTCGGGGGAAGCAGGAGAGAAGCCCGCATTTGGATGCTATATTATCACTTTAACGACGGCGTCACCTAATCACACCACCCGAACACCCACGAACATACAACAGCGGAATTCTATGGTTTGCCTCGCAGCAAACACGGCGTACAGTGAGAAACAAAAACGACCGCTAACGGGCACATTCCTCGCTCAGAACGGTTGCGCTCACCCCAGATCTGGTTTACACCTTGCAATACCAATAATGACCAAGCCACAATGAACCTCAAGGCAAATCGATATAATCAACCCAGCCCCATTCTTGTCTTATGCATGACCCTCTCCATCACCTCCGGCAAAGGCAATAACTCCTACACCATAGCCGCAGGCTCCTCTAGTAAATACGTATCCTTGCTCAGATGCAAGCTCATGTGTACCACGCGTGGAATTAAGGGAACGTGATATTGAATAGGAAGTGTATGGTTCATCTTCGACGCATCCGAGAAGGTCATCCATGCAGGAAGGGGCCAAGGCATGACGGTCTGGAGACTCTTAAATGAACGTTGCACATATGTAAAACAGAAGATATATACTCACCTTAGACAAGCAGTATTCCCTTTGGGAGACACCACGTACTCAAGGGACCAACTCCCTACCTCGTCATCCTCAATGGTTTGATCCTACTGAGTCAGGTTGCCTTCCTTCCTTATCCTAATACTAGGCTCTGCTCTTGCCTATTCATGGAGCAATCAATAGCTGCAAGGAGAAAAAAAAGCAAGGCCAAGGGTTTGCTCAGCGCAGAAGACACAGACCTACATTCCCTGATCGACGTCTCTTCTCAAGTATCGAGACCCCATCCGAGCGCTAGCTCTTGTCCTTGGATTTACGAGATTCCAGTAGAGTGGTTGTGCAATGGAGGGGGTTTAAGATTCCGGCCGTCTTTCCCGTGACACTTGCGTAGATATGTGAGAGGGTGGTATAGTTCCAAGGAACGCGTTCCGTCTCGGAGAGGATAGCATGTTTGGGAGCGAAGGGCCTATGGTCTATTGAAGTCCCATATAGCTTGCCGGTACTCTTTCCAATATTTGTGAAAAGGGTCGTCAGAGACTTGAAGGGAAATAAAAAGATGGAGGAACACGTACATAAGTAACCTCGACTAGAACGTCCTCTACCCTCTGCATCAATGTTGCCCTGAACCCCAACTTGGTCAATTAGTCGAGAAGCATCTCGTGCGCATTTCTGCTGAGAATTGGACGGCAGAGGGAGCGTGGTAGCTGCCGGGGGTAGTTTTCTGGCTAGATCAATGGTGAATGTTAGTTCTAGATGAAGATAGGGAGGAAGGTGAACCGTGGAGATTGTCGATGATTGAGGCTGTAGGGGATAATCGATACACATGAGTGGGGGGTGGTGACTCACCGAGATCGTTGACGAGTGTGCTCATGGGCATGAGTCTCTGGACCGCGGAGAATGGGTCTTCTGGGGAGAACAGGAGGCCGCAGAGGTCAAGGCAATAGCTGATGAGGACACGAGGGTCGAGAGTGTCGCTAAAAGGGAGCCTGCCTGTGGCTTCAAAGCGAAACACCCGGGGTTTCTTCTCGTTCGAAAAGCCTGCCATATCTCCACCAATCGGCCATTAGCAGAGAGGTCGAGGATAGGCTGATAATGTGTTATGAATGCTTGGGCGGAATCGACTGATAGCAAACGAATATGCGTGGAATGTAAAATAATGAAAATCAGAAGAGCTGTGTGGACACCGTAAGTAAGGGCGAAGATAAATAAGTAATAATAATTCAAAATCTCAAGTCTCTCTCTCCCGAAGTCCTGTCTTTTCTGCAACGTACTCATTGCTTTGACGGAAGTCATGCCATTCCAAACTGATAATGCTGGGCTCGCTGGTCTTCTCACTATCTTCGGGCACGCCCGTACTAAACACTCGATGTTCGAGAATCGTTATTATGGGCCCTACGACAAACTCCTGAATTATTGCTTCGGGAGCGACTTCACTTTCTATGTCGTTCCACAAAATCCTTCCTCGGACAATGGTCGTGGAACCATGGACTCCATCATGTCATGTTCCTTGTAGTGTTCGATAGCTGCGGCAGACCAGTCCTGATTGTCGAGGTGAAGGACCACAGTTGGGCTCGCAAGGCTGAGCTGCGTTACCGCGCGGACAAACAGTACTACCTTACGCTAGACGAGTCCCCTATACCCCGCCTCTGGGGTCTCAGCATTCTCGGCACTTCCATGCGCGTCTACTGTGGTGACAAAGCAACATATGAAATCAACCCCCAGCTTATTCCGCGCCCGGAGCCTTCGGCACGCACCCTTTCACCAACCTTCCTAGCTGTGGAATGGGACATGGACATACTGTCCCATGAAGGATTTGACAAGATGTAGCTGATATCTTGGCTCAAACTGGAAACTTATGAGAACTATCGCAAGGACCCAGTGCAAGGCGTCAATCACGTACACGAGAAGTTTTTCATCTGCGCCCATGGATAGCATCCGTGCAGAGCCGGGTGAGGATGATACAGTCCCAAGGAACGCAGTAGGATGACATAGTTATGTGCGGAGACCCTGTGGTCCATTCATTGACTGCGCAAATGATTTCTGTTGTGGTTTAGGTGGAAAGTGTTGCTCGGAGAAACGAGAAACTCCTATCGCCACTCGTGGGCATTTCTGGCCGTCGGGATGGTTCGGAACTCCCGCGATAAAGATGAGGCTTTTGGTACTTTACTTGGGAAGGTCCAAAGGACGAACATGAAGGACCGGGACCCCATTACACATTCGTGATCTACCTTGTAGTTTGTTTAGGTTTGCGAAGTGGTGTGTGATCCTATGTGATCAGGCCCCGTAACGGCGTCTTTGAGTGCTATGTTCCCACCCAAACTCGGTGCATAGACGCCAACCGGATCCCCGCGCTTATCAACCGGGGGTTATCGATCCACAGATCATTCATTGCCCTTGTTCCCCACACCCACCCTGATGAGAAGCGACTCACAGAAGTTCATCCAGCTCATCTACAAAACCGCAGCAAAATGGGTCAACTGGGACCCACCCAAACGCATTAGCGTACGCTGTTATCCTTAGCAAGTTCAAGTGCAAGATGCTACTGATCAGCGCAGGTCGGCGACTATGGAGAGGTCGATGAAGACACTGGCGAGTTTCAATGGCAAGGGACTATCTACACCCCTGGCCTTCTCGATCCGAATGATCCTACACTACGCCCTCAAGTACAGGCGCTAGGAGACGATCGTCTGACCATCACATCCTCCAGTGCTAATGTACAGGAGATCAATGCGGGACCAGAAGTGTAGGGGCTCATGTCTGTACCCTCCTTGTGATGAAATCTGATTCCATTCCAGGAATCTAGCAGCTGTAGTGGATGTCGATTTCAAAGTCGAGTTCCAGCTTGAGGTCAGCTCGCGGGGAGCTGTATTGATTATGCACAAGCCGAGGTACACCACTCTTCCGCACGACATGCGTATCGCCAAGTTGCTGGCATCTCGGCCTGAGGTCCTTAGAGACAAATCCGTCGTTACCGAAGTGATATCTTGCCCGGCGTATCTGATGTACCTCGCTGGCCAGGGCAAGTTCATCCTACATTCGTCAAATTTATGTGTCTCATGCGAGAAATAGCCCAAAAAGCATTCAAAGTGTCGCTGTCTGCCAAGGCACCAATCCCGGTACCCGGAATTAGTGCCGGAGGAGAGGCCGGTTTTACATGGTCTGCCCAAGCTGCCACCGGCATCTCCCGTCACGGGGGTGACCCTAAATGCATATATATCCCTCTTTACAGTCTCAAAAAGCCCCCTCCTAGCTTTTGGGATATGTTTAAATTCCGTGGACATACCCCAACATTAGGTATTGACTGGTAAGTCAGTAATAAAACGTCTCATCTAGAACCGACATTTATAAGCTTTTCAGCTGGGACAACATCGAGCCCCCTTGGGGCGACGAGGACGACGAGTCCCCCGAGGCAGTCCGTGGTAATAATGATGGCCTACGTCTCCACTTCGAAGCGGACGAGGGGCTCGCCTCGCTTCGCAAAGCCATTACTGGCCAGAAGAACGTTAGCGTTGTCACAAAAGCAGAGGCCGATCTCGGTGTTGCGCTCGAGGATGGAAAGGTCGCCTTTAATGTCCTGGACTCGATGACAACGAGGTGGGGGTTGACCCGCATGCCGTTCACTCTAAAAGAGAACACTCCTCAGGCCTTCCTTCCTATAGTGCACGCAGCTGCACAATATTATCGGTATCTTCACCTTAGGAGTTCTCAAGATGATATTCGGCAAAATATCGAAATCGAGTTCACGCAGGTGCTTGATACCGGCAAATTTGACGACGATTTCTCACCAATCTATGAACCAACGGGGCCGAACCTGTTTCGCAACGATATTGTTGAACTGGAGATTGGGGAGAATTCGGACCAGATAATGTATAGTATGAAGGTCCGAAACAATGGGGATAAGCCTCTGTACCTCGCAGTCTTTTACTTTGATAACAGTAACTTGGGCATTGGTAAGTCGAGATCACGATCCACGCAGCAACCATCCTTAAATTCTATCTCATTCAGAATCCTATTATCAATCCCCTGGAAACAAAGGCCCTGCCCCACTTCTTGCCCATGATTCGCTCACGATCGGGGACGGGAGTACAAATACGGAGCCACGACCCTACAACATTCCAGAAGGTCAGGATGTTGACGTTGGATATCTTAAACTATTCCTCTCTACGGAATACATCGATTGGACTCATGTAGCTCAGGAATCGCCTTTTCAAGCCCGAGGCACCCCTAACGCTGCTACACACAAGGTCTCAAAAATCGATACTCCCCGGGATGCTATCTGTATTCCTATAATCCAGCGAAGGGCGCCCTAGGTGTTGAACTATGTCTTCGTTGGAGAATGTTTACCAAGACCCTCTCTATGTCTGGTTTATGCCATGTTGGACGGTATCGATTGTGCATTTTGGTGTACTATAGCGACTTGCATGCAATTTTTTTTAGTGACTTTTGGATCTCGCCTCTGCCCTCGGCTCTCCACAACGTTCATCCGCTACTGTCCCTGGCGGGGCAATTCCAATTTTCTTATTCAGAACCCCTGGTTGCTAACCCCTCATGCGTCTGGACAACCTGGTAAATTAGGACGAGTGGCTTGGGGCCCGTGATAGGAGCAAGGGACGCTTTCTCAGCAAGCTGGTTGTTGACTGATTCAACAAGGCGTAAGAGATGAGCGAAACGTACGCGCCTGGTGTAGATCTCGACAAGTTTTTCGTCACTCACCTTAGCGCTGGTAATTCGCCAGAGGGTATAGTTCTAAGAAGCGCAATGAGTGTTTTATGTCGGATAGGATGAGAGCGGAGGGTTTGGGGTCCATTGAAGTCCCCAGGCGTTGTGTCCACTATGTGTGAAAAGCGTTGGCAGGGACAAGGAGAGAGAGGAAAGGTGAAGCGCGTACATAGGTAATCTCAATTCGAACGTCCTCCACGCTCTGTCCGACCATTACCCTGGTTCGACGTGGCCAACAGGTCAAGAAGCATCTCACGCGCATTTCTGTTGATGATTTGTATGAGTTGGACAACAGGGGGAGCATTGTGGGTGTTGGGGGGGTGGGGAGTAATTACTTGCTAGATCGATAGCGACTACTAGTCCTGGGCGAAGATCAAACGGGCAGAGAGATGAGTGGTAGAGGTTGTCGACGCGTCCAGGTTGAATAGGGGGTACGTACAAGTGGAGGGGAAGGGGTCATTGACAGATGCGCGTAGGGACATATATGTCCCCAGTGGACTGTGGCGAAGAGGTCTTTGGAAGAATAGGAGGCTGGAGAGGTCAGGGGAGGTGCCTGGCAAGGGGGCGAGATTTGAGCGTACCATCGTAGGGGCGGCGAAGGTTGCTAAGAAATGCCTGAAGCCCGTGCAAACACTATTGTGGCTCCCTTCACGTGCGCAGAATGCGAAAAGACAGGACACCCGGACGGGCGGGAGGATGGATGTTGCGAGTGCCAAGTGGACCTTTGTTCATCGAGTGGCATCTCTTGTGGAGGATTCAGAGACCCCGTCTCGTCCATTGACTTGCCTACTTGCATTAACAGAAGGGCATGCACCAAGGTAGAGTTCAGGCGTAAACCTGGTCATCACACGATGTGTGACCAAGTGTAACAGACTGCATATATGAGTCCCGTTGCACAGATAGCACCTATCGCCAGCCACATCACGGCAGTTGCTCCATCTACGCGCTATTTGATCCTTTGTAGGTATTTCGAACCTTAGGTTGATCCATAGTACATCGGAGTGACTTTTTTCTTTGGGTGATCACTAGCATAGCGCCGCTTGCAGCGTTTCGAAAATTATGCATCGTTATTTCTTCAAGCGCGAGCACGAGCAAGAACGAAAATTAGCTCAAGTGGAGGGACTCAAAAACGCCGGGATTGCAGCGTATAAGGAATTCGAGGTTACGGGGAGACTCAGCGACATGGAGAGAGCGGTTGGGAATTTCCAGCAGGCATTGTCCCTCACTCCTGATGGTCATTCCGACAAACCATTCTATCTCATTCGTCTCGGAATAGCTTTTCAGAATAGATTTGAGCGCACAGGGAGGCTCAGCGACCTCGACGAGGCCATCAGTCACCAACAGCAGGCCGTATCACTCATTCCTGATGGTCATGCCAGCAAACCAATATGTCTCAATAACCTCGGAGTCTCTTTGGAGACTCGTTTTCGGCACACAGGAACGATCAGTGACATCGAGGCCGCCATCAATCACCAACAACATGCAGTATTGCTCACTCCTGATGGCCATGCCAGTAAACCACCACGTCTCAGTAGTCTCGGACAGTCGTTCGCGAGCCGATTTCAGCGCACAGGTATTATCAGTGACCTTGACGAGGCTATCAGTCATACACAACGAGCCGTATTGCTCGCCCCTGATGGTGATGCTAATAAGCCACTCTGTCTCAATAGTCTCGGAAGTTCCTTCGAGAGTCGATTTCAGCATACAGGGATCCTCAGTGACATCGAGGAGGCCATCAATTACCAACAGCGAGCTGTGTCGCTCACTCCGGATGGTCATCCCGGCAAACCGTACTATCTCAATGATCTTGGAAATTCCTTTGAGGAGCGTTTTCGGCGCACGGGAATGCTCAGTGACATCGAGGAAGCTATCAACCATCAACGGCAAGCCGTGTCGCTCACTCCGGATGGTCATACCAGCAAACCACCACGTCTCAATTCTCTCGGAAATTCGCTCCGGACTCGATTTGGGCGCACAGGGATACTCAGTGACCTCGAGGAGGCTATCAATCACAAACAGCGAGCTTTATCACTCATTCCTGATAGTCATGCCAACAAACCACCCTATCTCAATAATCTCGGACTTGCCTTCGAGAGTCGATTTAAGCGCACAGGGATGATCAGTGACCTCGAGGAGGCCATCAATTGCCAACAACAAGCCGTGTCGCTCACTCCGGATGATCATCCCTCCAAACCACTATATTTCGGTAGTCTCGGACAGTCGTTCGCGAGTCGATCTGGGCACACGGGGATGCTCAGCGACGTCGATGAGGCCATCAATCATCAACAGCAAGCCGTGCTGCTCACTCCAGATGGTCACGCTGATAAACCACTGCATCTCCATCATCTCGGAACTTCCTTTCAGAATCGATTCAACCACACAGGGATGCTCAGCGACCTTGAGGAGGCCATCAATCACCACCAGCAAGCTGTGTCGCTCACTCCTGACGGTCATGCTAGCAAACCACAGTATCTCAATAATCTAGGAAATTCGTTCGAGAGTCGATTTGGGCGCACAGAGATGCTCAGTGACCTCGAGGTGGCTATAAATTACCAACAACAAGCCGTGTCGCTCACGCCGGATGGTCATCCCAACAAACCATACCGTCTCTTTTGTCTCGGAATATCCTTGCAGAGTCGATTTAGGTACACTGGATTCCCGAACCATTTGGATGAGGCAATTACACATTTTCAATTGGCTGCCACATCTAACATCGGCCTGGTATCATTCCGATGCCGCGTGTCCCGCCACTGGGCTCGCCTGGAAGTCAACCGAAATCCCTCTGATGCCTTGGCTGTGTACCACCGAGCTATAAATCTCCTTCCACAAGTTGCTTGGATCGGCGATCCCATCGCTACACGCCATTCACAGCTCACCGACCTTGCTGATATGCCGAGAGAAGCTGCTGCATTCGCCCTTGATATTGGCCGTCCAGATCTTGCACTTGAGTGGCTTGAGCAAGGCCGCTCAGTTGTCTGGAACCAGCTACTCCAACTCCGAACTTCCGTTGATCACCTCCGTCAAGCCCATCCAGACCTTTGCACTGAATTCACTCAGATCTCACACAAGCTTCAAAAAGCAGCTATTCGAGGTCATAGTCTCAATACATCTGAAAATGTCAATGATCCTCTTTTGCTCGAGGCAGAAACTCAACACCACCATCGTCTCGCGGAAAAGTGGGATTTGCTTGTCGAGAACATCCAATCACTTCCAAACTTTCACGACTTCCTTCTTCCAAAAAAGGTCTCTTTTCTCAAGGAAGCCGCTGCATCAGGTCCTGTGGTCGTCATCAACGCCCATGAGCACCGTTGTGATGCATTGGTCCTTGTCCGAGGAGGAGACCGGGTGCTTCATATCCCATTGAACAACCTTCACTACAACGATGTGATGAAGATACACGACTCACTCCAGCAATATCTTGCAAACCCTCATCATGCTCGAAGATGGGAGGATCGTGCTGGTGGACCGGCCCGGCCAGGGGGCGGTTTGCTCATAGTTAGCATTCTCGAGCAAATCTATTCCAAGATCATCTATCCTATCCTGCGAGGCTTAGACATGATGGTAATGAGTACTCACTCTTGCAATATATATATGTATATGCGCTGACAATGGTTATAGAAGGCTAGATCTGAAGCCTCTCATCTTCCTCGCATTTGGTGGTGTCCAACTGGTCCGCTCACGTTCTTTCCACTCCATGCTGCCTGCCGTACGACCAGGACCGGGATGGATGGGACATTTAATTACGTTGTCTCATCATACACACCAACAATTAATGCCTTGCTCGAGGCAAGATCAGCCAAACATCAGCCATTCAACCAGATTGCCGGGATCGCTATGACTGACACACCTGGTCAAAACCGGCTCCCAGGCACAGAAAGAGAAATTACAGAGGTGCAAACGCTATTTGCGGCCGACCCCAGCCGGGGCATTGAGATACTTCGGAACGAGCAGGCGACAAGAGAACAGGTGCTGACCTACATGACGAACAGCAGCTGGATTCACCTCGCATGTCACGCTACCCAGGACAAGCGAGAGCCTACGCAGAGCGGCTTCTGCCTCCACGACGGACGTCTAACCATCATGGACATTATTGCCACGCCATTTAAGCATGCTGACTTTGCGTTCTTGTTAGCTTGCGAAACGGCTACCGGAGACAAGAAAGCATTGGACGAGGCAGTGCATATTACTGCTGCAATGTTAGGGGCGGGATATCGGAATGTGATTGGGACGATGTGGGCGATACCCGATGAGGCGGCTCCAAGAGTTGCGGCAAAGGTGTATGAGGTGCTTCTCTCTGGAGAACCTGATAGTGACCGAGCAGCACGGGCGCTACATGAAGCCGTGAAGGAGGTGCGGGAATCAAGTGATGTTTCATATGATTGTTGGCTACCATTTGTACATTATGGTGCATGATGTATTTTTGGGAGATCGGGCACCCGCAAAGGCTCAAAAGTCAGCTCACGCACTCCTTTCACTACTCCCAACGGATTGCATCTCAAACTACTCAACACGATTCCATACTACGGACACAACTTCCGCATCAACGTGGGCCCGGAACGCGTATGCTTTCTTCCTCGTCCCTTCTTTTTAGATTCTCTTATTCCCGTTTTTACCCTTTCGTTCCACCGTTCCATTCCGCTGTATTCCATTCTTGTTATCCATTAGACCCGACTTCACGGGCTTCAACGCCTTTGGGTCGGGACTGGCCATTCAACCGGCACAAGTCCACTTATGTTTTTACTTTCGTGATTTTCGCGCTAGTTCTCGATTCCCCAGCTCGATATTTTCAAAAAAGATCTTCTTTTACTTCTCTCTAGCAGTAGATACCCGTAGTAGGCCGTGGGACTTGAGTAGAGGCAGGTAAATACAACCATAGTTCTGGCTTGCTTCAAGCGCCGTGAGTTAAATCGCCGGCTTGGGCATGAAGCACACCTGCTTAGCGCCTTTGATTGGTTCCAAGATCTCCCAACGATGCTTGACAAAGACTACCGCAACAGATCAGCATTGGTGCCAGATGCTCAGCTGCCCAGGGCGCTCACTTTCGGTCTTAATCGGAATTTTCACAAAGGCCTCAAAATTCCCGGTCTGAACGGCCAGATAATCATCGCCAAATCCGCAAGATCCATGTGAGATGGCAGAACCACATCCTTCACAGAACTTGCGACTAACTACCCATCCCATGCATCAATAAACTCTACGCTTCATTCAGTGCTAGGGGAATTGGAAATTGCACCCGTATTCCCACTGAGAGCTTTGGTATGAGTCATGCTGGTGGACCAGGAAATTGTCACATCCTTTTCGAGTATGAGGACGTTGGTGCTGAAGGCACTTCCATTGCCCTCCTTACAGTCAGAGCAGTGACACACGAACTGGGCGCAATAAGGTTCATCGCTGCATAGCATAACAAGCAGAGATCAGACCCAACCTGATCCTCGTGTGTGGATCTGATCACTATATTAACTCCACCACAAAGACACTTTCCATAGTAAGGAGGCATTGTTGGGAATTAGCAATCAAAGAGGTGTGAGGAGCCAGAGCCAAGCGTGATCGTTTATACCTGTAAGACAGATAAGTGGTGATTGAGGGATAAGTTCACGTCGATGGTGTATCCACAATCATTCCGGGTCGCAGAATGGGAAATCCCGCTTAGAGCGGAACCCGTCCCTTCTTGTCATGTGAGCCTCGCGCTTAGTCTATTGCTCATTGATAAATCGCTTATAAGCTAGGTAAGATCATCGAGGAAGCACAATCACTGCGAATAGTTCGCGTAGGAGGACGGGCGAATAAGCAGCGTGGATGAAATATGCAAGGAAAAGCAAATACGGCAGAGGTAGAGGGTGGTAGCAACACGTTACACAATCACCCCAGGCAATGCAGGACCAGATATTATTGTCAAGAAGTCGATAGAGGGGTATACTCTCCTGATCCTTGCCCGTCGGTTGTCATTACCGCCAAGTTACGCATCTAAAACCACCCGTAGCATGTCCGCCCTTCAAAACGCGAGCACGTCCGACAAGCACAACCAGTTGATTACACGACTTCGCAGTAAAAAAACAGAGTGGACCGGCTTCATTACAAGGTGCGGTTATACTCATACTCATCGCTCGTGCTTGCGCAATCCAAAGCGCGACCACCGACAGCATAAGCGTCGCACTCTGAGAGACGTTCGTATATCCATAATACGTGAACAGTGGGGGGTACCCGTGCAAAACATACTTGAGGATCACAACCGTCTGTAGTAGCTTGTAAGCCCTGCTGTAGCTGCCAAGAAAGAAATTCAAAATACTCGCAACACTCCCAGCGAGTCCTCCAGCCAGGAGGGCAAATCCAATAAACAAAAACAATCGTGCCCGCCATACAACCCTGGAATCACCGAATCACTCCTAATTCTATCCTTATCCATTATGTTTACGACGAAATATCCCAGTAGAGAGCAAATTCCTCGCACCCAGTCAGCAAAGGTGACATGCACGGGAGCTTCGTCATCCCATGTGGGTTTTGCATGCGCCGACAACACAGCAACATCCAAGAACGTCTAGTTCGCCAGAGCAAACTATCAGCCAAGGGGGGAAGACAACTTACGTTAGCCGCTCCAAGAAAAATGACCGAAGAAAACAGCAGACATACCGAGGCTCCAGCGAGGTAGACTCTAAGCGTCCTCTCATGCTTTCCGAGGGTGATGTTCGGGCACGGCTTCAAGCACATCCTCCTAGGATCATAGTCGGCACTTGGCAGCGACATCACGGTATCCACCCAATAGAGTCCCAAGAGAGTGGTACAGTCCCAAGGAGCGATATAGTTCCAAGAAACACAGCGATAGTTCTATCTGGGATAGAATGACATGGTTACGTGTGGAGACCCTTCCACTGACCATGCGTACAATATCGTCAGCACTGCGTCTATTGTTATGAACACCATCAGAAGAGGGAGAGAGAGAAAGGCGGGAGAGCACGCACATGGGCAGCCTCGATCCGACATATCCTCTACTCTCCGCTTGACCGTTATTAGACTTGGCCAAAGAGTTAAGAGGCGCCGAGGGCGCATAAACGGTGAAGCTTGGAAACTTGTTTGTTAGACGCCAAGAGTGCGTTTTGAATGTTGGAGGGTGGGAGGTGAGGAAGACTAATTTCTGACTGGCCAATGGCGACTGTCAATCCTGAATAGGGATCACATGAAGGGATAGATGGATGGTATCCTACTTGTGCAAAGGACATACTTGCACAAGTAGGGGAAGGTACTTACCACGGTCGCCAAGACAATTTTCCGGGGGCAGGTGTTCTTGGGCGCCAAAGAAGCCGCTGATATGGGGGGGAAATGGGTGACTGAAAGCCAGGGTAGGTAGTAGCCAGCGAGAACGCGAGGGTCAAGGGAGCCACTGAAAGGGAGCCTGCGTGGCCTCTCAAAGAGAGGTACCGGGGTCCCTTCCTGATCGAAGAACATACAGTGTCTCCATTTTCTGAAGAGGTGAGCCGACCGCTTATCGATAGAAAGACTGAGTACGAGACGGCATCGTGCTGAGCGTTCAGATGAGCTATGTAGAAATTGCTAGAAGGCTGATGCCGATGGCAAAGGTAAACGTTTGAACTGTGACTTGAGCAGGGCTGTGACGCCTCGAGCTCCGAGCCTAGACGCCCACTCTGCTCAGCAAACTTGTTCGAATGGATAATCATCAATCAATGCTGATGTTTCCTTTGTTAACACACGTTCATCCCGCTTTGCTCATACAGTGTGTGCAACGAGCAACAAAGGCTCATATCGTAAATAAGATGACTCACAATTATCCACAGCGATGCAGCCTGTGGTATGTATCGACCACCATACAGTATCTTGATCGAGTTTTTAGACACCTTTAACCCTAACCCTACGATAACCTGAGGACGGGAGATCTAGTATTAGATTTTGTTGGTGGGCCTTGGCTCAGATGTACTTGACTTTGTCGAATGAGTTCACTATCCTACACGATGGTCCCTCTCCCAACTCAATAGCTACAGCGCTGCCAAGTACCTCTTGTACTTCAACTCTATTCGCCTCATCGACGTCATAAATATGTGCTGACCAGCAACCGGTTATCCACTGGCAGCAGCATTTATCGACTCTGCGTACCTATCGAGAGAAGTAGCTGGTTGTGCACATTCCCATAGAGCTATCGCAAGCGGCCCCTTGTATACCATTTCATCGTTCGTGAAAACTGGCCCACCCTCAAAACCCTTCATCTGACGAGGTGAATGCAACAAAGCCAACTTGAGTTTCTTGCTTTGTGATGGTTAACAAGTCATACTCTACGCTGCGAGTAAAGCTAACTAGATAGTAGATACAGATGGCTTCCAAGTGCACTGCATTCCAGCGTCAGACCATCAAGGGTCGCACACCCAACACTCACTGTACAGCCACAGCACAGCACTCCCTCGTTTTAACCACCATCTGTGTGAGTACAACGCTCCCTTCTTCTTTGATTTCTTGATGACCGTGATTCTAGCCGCATTATTCGATTTTATCGGTATCTCGTATCTTGGGCTGATTGCCAGTACATTGGACTGATTTTCCTAGCATAGCCTTACTAGCATTGTATCAGAAGTTATGGTGTGTCATTCCCCTGCAGTCGGGCAAGAGCAAAAGTCGGTCGAAGCGAGGGAATTTGATGAGGCAGGGATTAGAGCATATGAAGAATTCAAGTGTACAGGGAGACTTGAGGATGTGGAGAGGGCAATTGGGAACTTCCAACAGGCGCTATTGCTCACTCCTGATGATCATACCAACAAACCACGGTATCTCAACAATCTCGGAAATGCTTTCGAGAAGCGATTTCGGCGCATAGGGGTACTCAGTGACTTGGCGGAGGCTATCAGTCACCAACGACGAGCAATATCACTCACGCCTGATGGTCATGCCAATAAACCACAGTATCTCAATTGTCTCGGGATTTCCTTGGAGAGTCAGTTTGGGCGTATAGGGATGCTTGTTGACCTCGAGGAAGCCATCAATTATCAACAGCACGCTGTATCGCTTACGCCTGATGGTCATGCCGACAAACCAACATACCTCAACAGCCTCGGGGTCTCCTTAGAGAGTCGATTTTGGCGCACAGGGATACTCGGTGACCTCGAGGAGGCCATCAGTCACCAACAACAAGCCGCGTCCCTCACCCCTAATAGTCACGCTGATAAACCAATGCATCTTAATTCTCTCGGAATTTCCTACCGGAGTCGATTTAGGCGTATTGGGATGCTCAGTGACCTCGAGACCGCCATCCATCACTTCCGGCAAGCTGTGTCGCTCACACCTGATGGCCACGCCGACAAACCAATGTATCTCAATTCTCTTGGGATTTCCTACCGGGGTCGGTTTGGGCATATTGGGACGCTCAGTGACCTTGAGGAGGCCATCAATCACTTCCAGCAAGCTGTGTTGCTCACGCCTCATGACCACGCCGACAAACCGATATATCTCAATTCTCTTGGGATTTCCTACCGGAGTCGATTTGGGCGTATAGGGATGCTCAGTGACCTCGAGGAGGCTATCAATTACCAACAGCAAGCTGTGATGCTCACCCCTGATGATCATGTTAACAAACCACCATACCTCATCAACCTCGGGGTTTCCCTTGAGAAGCTATTTCGACGCACAGGGATATTCAGTAATCTCGAGGAGGCCATCAATCACCAACAGCAGGCAGCGTCACTCACCCCTGATGGTCACGCCGACAAACCAACACATTTCAGTTCTCTCGGGATTTCTTACCAGAGTCGGTTTGGGTACACTGGGATGCTCAGTGACCTCGAAGAGGCCATTAACCACCAACAGCAAGCTGTGTCGCTCACCCCTGATGATCATACCAACAAACCACTCTACCTCAACAATCTTGGGGTTTCCCTAGAGAGTCGATATTGGCGCATCGGGATATTAAGTGACCTTGAGGAGGCCATCAGTTACCAGCAGCGGGCCGTGTCGCTTACGCCTGATGGTCATGCCAGCAAGCCAATGTACCTTAATTCTCTCGGGATTTCCTACCAGAGTCGATTTGGGCGCACAGGGATCCTCAGTGACCTCGAGGAGGCCAACAATCATCACCGACGAGCCGTGCTGCTCACCCCCGATGATCATGTTAACAAACCACCATACCTCATCAACCTCGGGGTTTCCCTTGAGAAGCTATTTCGACGCACAGGGATATTCAGTAATCTCGAGGAGGCCATCAATCACCAACAGCAGGCCGTGTTACTCACGCCAGATGGCCATGCCAGCAAACCAATGTACCTCAATTCTCTTGGGACTTCTTACCAACGTCGGTATGGGCGTATCGGGATGCTCAGTGACCTTGAAGAGGCTATCAATCACCTCCAACAAGCCGTATTGCTCACCCCTCACTGTAGACCCAGGAGGGTGGGAAATTATTGTGTTTAAGTGATGAAAGGCTCAATTCCCTTCTTTAGTGGGTGAATTGCAGGGAGGGGAAATAGGGGGGGAATTTCACCCACTTCAAATTCCCACTGTAACCACATAAAATATCTGTATTAATGTCATTTATATTTCATGAACTAAGTGAATGAAATTTCATTGAGTTATGGCATGAAACATGATATATTATTTTCATCTATTATTGGTGCATGAATTTTAGGTAGAAGAAGGGGGAAATTGCAGGGGGAATTTTCATTCATGATTAATATATAAAATTCAGCTGCTTTTTTAGGTAGGAAAAGGGGGAAATTAGAGGGGAATTTTTATTCATCATTAACACATGGATTTTGGGGGGAGAAGGGGGATTTTGGAGGGGGATTTTCATCCATTATTGATGTATGAATCTCAGGTGGAAGAAGGATGAAATTGGAGGGTGAATATTTAGATTTGAATTGTTATTCATGTATAAATTTTGGGCAGCCAAGGCAGGAGAAGGGAGGTATTTTACACTGTAATACATAAATATCCTATGTTGGTGAGGCACGACAGGTGCTGCCGAATTCACCATCTCTATATTATGTAAGCAAAAAGTCATCACCGACCGCACACCAGCATGAATTTCACATTTCCTATGCCAGTGTTCCATTTTATTCAGAACTGTGTAGTACTTTTGCTAATATCCTACACTATAAGGTTTTGGAGTTCTGTACAAAAATGTACGAATAATGCGACAGATGTTTGTGTTTGTTTACAAAGTCACTGGACTTGTTGAACTTGAACTTGCGAAGTTACGCTTCCTTCAACCCACATAACCCCCTCATGGATCACACTGATACAGCATACTACCCGCTCTGGAGTCTCAACCTCATGCTGGCTCTACAATCTCTCTCTCAAGACTCTAGGCAACTCCATATTTAGTTGCTGATCCTGGCTTCTTGCTGGTTGTACCCCCCTCGAAGTATGTGTTAGGCTGTGGCCTGCCTAACACATGCTTCGAGGGAAGTACTTAGCACACCTACTAATCTTGACCTCATTTTAGACCCCCTACCTCATTATCCAACCATGTCCTGGTCCCATTCCGGCCTTGTGTCAAACAAAGAAGCCTTTTTTGGTGGGTCCCTGCCAATTTCCCTGGAGGCTTAGGAAAGATTGACTCATATCTAAGGAACAACTGCACGGATTGACTGCATACTCACCCATTCAATAGACCTCGTTAATAGCTCTCGAACGCGCCCTTACATGGCCCAATTGACCCACCCCTTCCGCTGTCATTTCCACCAACATTCTTGATGTTGCCCCCTTGGTACACAGCCCCACGCCATGCCACTCCTCACGATACTACCACCATTCAATACAGATTTGTAGCCGCTTTCCAACGCGCTATTGCACGGCCCAATTGACACGTTTTCCGTGGAGAAAAACACAATTCACTGGCTTACCACTACTCTGGCACACATTTCCTCATTCCGAGCCCGTTATTCAACGCTTCGACATGTAAGTACCCACGTTCGAAAGCACTCTATCATACCTTGCTAACAAGCCTGCTCACACCCCACAGTGCCTGGCGGTTGTTTCACAATCCAACAATCTTGTCTCTCCTACCACTTTCTCCCTTTGTATTACACAATTTAAGTAGCGTAAATGTAATATTATACCACAAAATATAATATATTATTTCATTTATTATTTATGTGAATTTCGTGCAAGGGAAGAGGGAAATATTTAACCCTACAATGTTGTGAAATTACTTGCCAAAATAGATGAAATAACTGTTTTATAGTATAGTTAAATCACCTCTAAAAAGGTGTAATTCCGCCTCAAATAGGTTGAAAAATCCACCCCCGAAAGGCAGTAATGCGTACAAAATAACGAAGGAAATTCATTCTTTATCCAAAGGAAATTCACTCATTTTTTGTCCCTTGTAAGAAGGGAATTTACACCATAAGATATGTAATATTCTACCCTTTTCTGACACATGAGTGGGAGGAAATTCAGCCCCAAAAGGGGTGATTTCCAGTATGTATTGGGTGGAAATAATGTATGAATTTCCCACCCCAATGGTCTTATAGTGCCTGATGGCCATGCTAGCAAACCAATGTATCTCAATTCTCTTGGGAGTTCCTACCAGCATCGGTACGGACGTATCGGGACGCTCAGTGACCTCGAGAATGCTATAAACTACCTAGATCAGGCTGTGTCGTTCACCCCTGATGATCACGCCGATAAACCGACGTACCTCAACAACCTCGGGGTTTCCTTCCACCACCGATTTCGGTATACAGGGGTATTTGGTGATCTCGAGGAGGCCATCCATCATCAACAGCAAGCCGTGTCGCTCACCCTCGATGATCATGCCAACAAACCACCGTATCTCAGCAACCTCGGAGTTTCTTTCGAGAGTCGATTTCGGCGCACAGGGATGCTCAATGACCTCGAGGAGGCCATCAATTACCACCAGCAAGCCGTGCTGCTCACCCCCGATGGCCACACTGACAAACCAAAGTATTTCAACAACCTCGGGATTTCATTCCGGGATCGGTTTGATCGTATCGGGATGCTCAGTAATCTCGAGGAGGCCATTAATCACCAACAGCAAGCCGTGTCACTTACCCCTGATGGTCATACCGACAAACCGTTATATCTCAATTGTCTCGGGAATTCTTTCGAGGATCGATTCCGACGCACCGGGATGCTCAATGACCTCCATGAGGCCATTAATCACCAACAGCGGGCCGTGTTACTTACCCCTAATGGCTGTCCCGATAAACCACGGTATCTTAATGATCTCGGACATTCTTTGCGGAGTCGATTTGGGTCCACCGCATTACCAGATGATTTGGATGAGGCAATTTCAAATTTTCGACTAGCTGCCACTTCCAACATCGGTCCCATACCACTCCGATGTCATGCATCCCAACACTGGGCTCGCCTAGAAGTCAAACGGAATCCTCTTGATGCCTTGGCCGCATACCGCCGAGCTATCAATCTCCTTCCACAAGTTGCTTGGATTGGTGATCCCATTGCTACACGCCATTCGCAACTCACCGACCTCGCCGACGTTCCAAGAGAAGCTGCTGCATTCGCCCTCAACGTTGGCTATCCAGACCTTGCACTTGAGTGGCTTGAGCAAGGCC
Organism: Lepiota venenata; assembly: GCA_004296355.1. Classification (NCBI taxonomy): domain Eukaryota; kingdom Fungi; phylum Basidiomycota; class Agaricomycetes; order Agaricales; family Agaricaceae; genus Lepiota; species Lepiota venenata. Next base: position 24,134 of record RCFS01000041.1, read on the forward strand.
GTTCGGTTGTCTGGAATCAGATGCTCCACCTCCGAACCTCCGTTGATCACCTTCGTCAGGCCCACCCAGATATCTGCATTGAATTCACTCAAATCTCAAATGAGCTCCAAAAAGCAGCTATTCGAGGCCACAACAACCAAACCACACCCAACAATAACCATATTTCACTTGAGGCAGAAACACAACGCCATCATCGTCTCGCCGAGAAGTGGGCTTCGCTTGTCGAGTACATCCGATCCCTTCCAAACTTTCACGACTTCCTTCTTCCAAAAACGGTCCCTGTTCTCAAGGAAGCTGCTGCCTCAGGTCCCATTGTTATTATCAGCGTCTATCAGCACCGGTGCGATGCATTGATACTCAAGCGAGATGCAGATCATGTACTCCATATTCCGTTGGATAACCTTCGTTATGAAGACGTGATCAAGATGTCAGAGATATTTAAGGAAGACCTCGTCAACTGTACTTATCGTGGCACTCCGCCCAAAAGAGGGAGTCCACGTCTGGCAGGCGTTCTGTCAAAGCTCTACTTGCACGTTGTCGATCCGATTCTGAAAGACCTAGGCTTGAAAGTAAAACCCTTTTTTTTGTAGTAGAACACACTCGCTGACACCAGTTGCAGGCCATATCCAGGTCCGATCCTTCGACCCTTCCCCGTATTTGGTGGTGTCCAACTGGTCCCCTCGCCTTCCTTCCACTCCATGCCGCCTGTCGCGACGTTGGGGCCAGAATTGAAGGGACATTCACCTATGTTGTCTCATCATATACACCGACAGTCAATGCCTTACTCGCAGCAAGAGCAGTCGAACGACGACCATTCAAACAGATTGTCGGTATTGCTATGACAGATACTCCAAATTATCCTTTACTTCCGGATGTCGAGACGGAGATTGCACAAATAGTGAAGTTATGTTCTGATGACTCCAAACGATGGTGTGAGATACTCCGGAACGAGCAGGCAACAGGAGACCAGGTGTTGACTCATATGGCAAACACCGGCTGGGTTCACCTTGCATGTCACGCCATCCAGGATGAGCAAGAACCCACGCAGAGTGGTTTTTGCCTCCATGATCGACGTCTAACCATCATGGATATTGTCGCCAGGCAATTTCGCCATGCGGATTTTGCGTTCTTGTCAGCTTGTGAGACGGCAACTGGAGACAAAAACACATTGGACGAGGCAGTGCATATCACTGCTGCAATGCTAGGGGTGGGATATCGAAGTGTGATTGGGACAATGTGGGCAATACCCGATGAGGCGGCCCCAAGAATTGCGGCAAAGGTGTACGAAGTGCTTCTCTCTGGGGGAGAACCTGATAGTGATCGAGCAGCACGAGCGCTGCATGAGGCTGTGAGGGAGGTACGGGAATCAAGCGACAATTCATTTAATGCGCGCTGCTGCAGACCTAGTAAGCAAAGCGTAAAAGGCCAAGTAGATCAATGGGGTTGAGTGCGAAAATCAAGCGCCTAGTGAGTTCATGTACTGTACGAGCTAGGGTGCGTTTTCTCGCGCCAAGACGTGACCGCCACGGGCACGACTTGGGTGGACCATAACTCAGTCCAGCTCAGAGTCCAGCCCTCGCTCTCAACTTAAATATTTTCCCCGCCTACCACTCCCTTAGCTAACATCGTTCTTGGATATATAATTATAATCTCCCTCAGCTCAGACTACATAGACATTATTTTATTTACGCTACTTGCCCAAAACGCTACTTTATACATGTGGTACTGTTGTTGTGTTGTGACTGCGCAGCGAGCCGATTGGTGAGCGCGTGGGGTGGTCCTGCTGCGTTCCCTTCTCGGCCTCACCACCTGATGTTTCGAGTCCTCCTCGAGGCCCGAACCCACCACTCCTGCACTCCACGCGCGATCATTCCCATGGCCAAATAGTTACTTTACCCTGCTGTCACTGCCAGCACGAGAAGGATTGTGCAGAGGCTCTATAACCTATTTAAATGCGCATCTTGTTTTGCGGGCCATGTGTTCACTACCTGTGATTACTGTTTTATTCCTCGACTTGCCAAAAGGCTGGACGTTGAAGATTCGTGCAAGTTCGACGTTGATGACAATTTCGGATGAGAAATACACCACGGGGCAAAATACCAGATTCCACTCGTGTCATGAAGGGTGCGAGCTGTACATAACACCGTATGCAAGTGTCTGGTACATGGGATCAGGATGAAAATGTGCTACAAGTAGGTTCGGCCCCATTACGCTTGTATTCCGCACGGACTTTGTGCTCCGGTCGTTTCAACGTTCCCTGAGAGTTTTCGTGCATCATTCTGTTGTAGCATATAATTCACCTGGTCGCTATTCAGTGCCTTTGTCAAGAGCAGGCGTATTTTGAGAGGCTCGGATGGGATTGTGGTGTGTCCGGTAGGGTCTATACGGTTGTCAAACCCAATCATCAAAAGGGCCTTGAAGGTAAATGGGTGGTCCAATGAAGATTCTACTCGTAGCCCCATCCCAAACTCTCGAATTGATACCAGCATTTGGTACCTCATGCGTCCTAAAGGCTTGATGGTCCATCTATGTGCACAAGTGAGATACACTGTAGCGTTGCAAAGATGCGAATTGCTTTGGGGTCCGCCTGGATACGTGGACCGTATGCTGATAGGTGAATAGATATGTCGGGATTGGATAATCGATGGCTGCGACCAGTTCCTATGGCCTTTGACTGTGTCCCATTCCACCACGCCCGCAATAATTCGGGTGTCCCCCCGTCCTCGTGTAATTGTCAAATAGTGACGAGTCCTATTCGGTATGGTGCTTCTCTTTATCCATGTAGAACGCTAATGAGAGCCCTTCAAATGGAAGTAAAAGCGAGGGCCATTGCGGAGGGAGAAATTGGTGTTGAGAGGACAACAGCTGTGTACTGTACCTCTTATCTGCTGCCCAGGACCAACTATGGCGGGATGCGGGGTGAAGATTATTGTAAGGCTACGCTTACATCTTAGACACTCGAGATATCCTGTTCCATAGAAGGTAGCCACATAACCTAACTCGGTCAAGTATATAAAGCTTCAGGTCAGGTACATAGTAGTCATTCCTTCTTTCCCCTCCCTTTTTCCTCTTCCTCTCGCTCTCAAATAGACATCCGAATTCCACGTATCTCCTGTCCTCCTTTAGTGAGGTCCCCCTCGCGACCTTCCAACCATCAATTGCAAAGTACTCAACGGAACGAAACGGGTACTTGAATATAATAGCGAACCAAACCCAATGATGCACAGGAAGACAAAAGATATCAGGTATATATATATATGATACCCAAAGCTCCCAGATATCCAGGCTCTCAAGCACATGCGGTCTAGCCCATTCAATTGATTCGTCCAGAGGCGGCAACTCCTTTTGCTTCAACTCCTGCTCGTCAGTGTCATCGTCAAGGACAATCACCAACATGAGGCGTCTCTATCCGTTGCCAGGTCAGGGTCATGCTTGTACGCGCAGCCGATGTACGAGGGCAGTAATGTATAGGTCGATGTTTTCATGGCCATATTTTGCTCAAAGTCTGCAAGCTTGTCACGATGGATTTTGAAACCTTTGACATAGACAGTGGTGGTCAAGGTGTGAGTACTTGAGTACTTGAGTTTTGGCCTAGACATGACTAAGCAGCTAGTCAAGTGGAGTTTCGCAAAGGAGTCGCATGTTGTTCCTTAAGTGGAACGTCCAGCTCAACAACATTCATGAATCGGATAAACAGGCGCTTCGGTGGGACGTGACGCATTAGCTGGGCATAACCACTGAAAGTATGGCACCTACAGTGAAGAAGAATAAAACTTGAAGAGATGAGTATATACCCTATAAAGAATACAAAACAACTTGGCTGCAGTCTATCCAATTGTTTTACATGCGACGTTAAGCATTCACTGAAAAAAGAAAAACAAGCAATTTAACGCATTGCTCCACCAAGCCAGCAGCACCCTGTGGAAGAGACTGTTTGAGACCCCAATTCCATTCCGGCCCTCCCTCGGTGTCCTCACTTCCAACTTTGATCCTAACGAACTCACTTTCCACCACCGCCACCACGCAACATTGCTTAGCGATAATGCACACTCGTTTGGAATGCCGCCGAAAGGCTGTCAAGCTTATGTAGATTACCAGATTCTGGATGCTACGAGATCCCAAACTAAAACATACGTGGAGGGAAAGGGACTGCCTGGGTGCATGCAGGTGATAGGAGGGACAGTGGTTGTGATACAGTGTAGCGCAATACCCAGTGAGGTCACTCCAGGAATTGTCCCGAAGAGTGTATGAGGCATTTGTTAGATTCTTCCACTAGCATTGATATTCAACCGTGATTGGGACAAATCCATAACCACTAAGCATCACACCACTGTACAGTAACACAAGTAGATCACGCTCATGTCTTTGACAGGCTACAACAAACAAATTAGACCAGGACGCAGCAGACCTCGCCATATCCGCATCCTGGTACGCCGGGGAGACGAAGCTGAGGGGGGCAAGCATCAGTAGCGAAGCATTCATTGTGTAGATCCTGGCAGGTCTTCTCCGGGTAGGTACCGGCACTGACGCTGGAGGCGAGAAGGGCAACAAGGGTGAACGTGGTGAGGGTGAATTTCATGATCTGCCGATGATACAATAAGTTCGTTATTTTGGCTCGACACAAATGGGACGCGCACTTCAAAATACAAGGTCAAACAAGTTTGGTTGGGTGTAGTGGTTCAATAGATGATTGGGTCTATTCGCCGACAAAAGTGATGAGCAAAACAATAGACCATATGAGAGAAGAACTAACCGTTGGAAAGTTTGGGGCTAGGCTTTGGACAACCTCCAGTGAGGTGGGCGGCCTTTTATGCAACTTACACTGTCCCAGCCTATCCGAAAACAGGCTGCCTAATTCCTGTGGAATACCGTACGTACATACCACTTTCGACAGTTGACATTTCCGAAGCGAACCGGAAGCAAGAGTAATGTCACTGGCGGTACGGCATGGCCGAAACGGGCTACTTCCGTTCGAGTCGTGTGGGGTAATTAGAAAACATCATGATGTAGTTATTATCTATCACAAGCGACCGGTAGGCTGGGCTAAATCAGCAACTGGTGGAGATTGTACTCCTTATGCTCTTGTACTGACGCAGAAATTTCCAGTCTATTATTGTTAATGGGACCTTCAAAAATCACCTGACTCTTCGAGACTCCGAGCTGTAGACTCCTTGCATGAACATCATTGGAGACAGTTTGTTATTGCTTAAACAATGTGAGCAAATTCCTTTGATTTTCGATCAAATTCATGGTACTTGATACAAGATATTTATCATTTTAATATATTCTGCTAGGTCTCAGCAATCATTGTTGCCGAAGTAAAATATCAACTTACCAAGTCTCTTTGCAAGTTTCTTCATCTCTTGTGCCTTACATCACATTATAGATAATATTTAGTAGCTCTCAACACAGTAGTCTTAGGGATTGGCGCAGTCATCCAGCGGGCAGCAGTTAGGTTGTTTGGTGGTCTCTCGACGTGAGGTAAGTGGTAACAGTAAGTGGGCCGCTATCGCGTTATCTCTCGGAGCCGAACTCGCCATTTGTACATTATGGTGTATGATAGATCGTGGGGGTTGATATTGAACGCTCGCTGAGGTCTGACATGACTTGTCAATTCGCGCCCTCCCCTCACCATCCTCTATGTATCCGCAGCTCAGCGCGAGTTGTCTAATAGGCGGCGTGAATGAAACAGAAGGAAAACCAAATACGGCTAAGATAGGGGGTGATTGCAACGCGCTATACAATCACCCCAGGTAGTGCGAGACCGGATGTTTTATCATTAAGAAGCTAATAAAGGAGCATACTGTCTGTCCGGAAGTTGTTATTATCGTGAAGTCGGACACCCAAATCCACCTGTGGCATACGCGCCCGACGAAGCACAACTCCTTGATTACACGACTTCGCAGTAAAAAGCAAAAGTAGACGACTCGGAGCTTCTTTGCAAGATCAGGTTATATCTATACTCATTGTTCATGCCTTGCGCAGTCCAAAGGACAACCACTAACAGCATAAGTGCCATACTCTGACAGACGTTCGCATATCCATAATCTGTGAACCGTGGGGGGGGGGGGGGGGTATTCGTGCAAGATATACTTGAGGATCAGCATCGTCTATAGCAGCGTGTAAGCCCCTCTGTACTTGCCAGGACAGAAGTTCAAAATACTCGTCACACTCCCAGCGAGTCCTCCAGCCATGTGCGCAAATCTGATAAACAAAAACAATCGTGCCCGCCACACAGCTCTGGAATCGCCAAAGTCTTCCTCACCCCTAGCGCTATCCTTATCTATGATGTTTTACAGCGAAATATTCCAGCAGAGAACAGATCTCCGGCACCCAGTCAATAAAGATGACATGCACGGGCGCTTCGTCATCCCATATGGGTTTTGCATGCGCTAGGCTAGCAGCACAACAGTGTCCAAGGACGTCAAGTCCGCCGAGGGCGATGTTCGAGCACGGGTTTAAACACACCCTCCTAGGATCGTAGTTGGCTCTTGGCAGCGACCCAATAGAGTCGAGAGAGAATGGTACAGTCCCAAGGAACGTAGCGATAGTTCGATCTGAGATAAGATGACATGGTTACGTGCGGAGACCTTCCACTGAGTACGCATATAATTTCGTCAGTGCCGCGTCTATTGCCGTGAACACCGTCAGAACAAGGGACAGAGGCGGGAGAGCACGCACACGGGCAGCCTCAATTCGAATATCCTTTATCACCCGTTTGACTGTTCCTCGATTTGGCCGACGAGTCAAGAAGCGCCGAGGGCGCATAAATGCTGAAGCTTGAAGCTTGAAGACTTGTCTTTTAGACGCCGAGAGTGCGTTTTGGGTGTTGGAGGGTGGGAAGTGAGGAAGACCAAAGTCTGACTGGCTAATGGCGACTGCCAATACTGGATGAGGAAAAGTGGAGGCATAGATGAGCGGTGTCCAATCTGTGCTAAGGGCACACTTGCGAATGTACTCACCGAGGTCGCCGACACAATTTTCTGGAGGCAGGTGTTCTTGGACGCCAGAAAAGCCATCGACCTGGCATAAATTAGGAGGCTGGAGGCCAGGGTAGTGCCTGACGAGGACACAGCGGTCGAGGGAAGGGAGCCTGCCTGGCCTTTCTTTGAGAGGTACCGGGATCTCTGATCGGTCGAAGAACATGCAATGTCTCCATTTTCTAAAGAATAGAACTAATCGACTGTTGTAAGCGAGGCTGAGTACAGGGTGGCAGCGTGCTGGGCGTTCAGGAGAGCTATGTAGAAATGTGCGGTAACTGGGGGAGACAGCAGGTGCCGGTGAAGGAGTGTGAGTGAACTGTGACTTGACCGGGCTGTGACGCTTCGGACGAACCTAGATGCCTGCCCCCCAGGGTCGCTCGAATAGATTAATCAACGCTGGTGTTCTTTTGTTGACACGCCTTCACCACGCTTTGCTCATAGGGGATGTGCAACCAGCAACAAAGCCACGTCGCACTGTTCAAATCCCACACCTCTACGCGCCTCCCAAACTATACTTGGCGCCTTGACACACAGTCAACATGACTGTGGATCCGCGCCTTATGATAACCTGAGGACAGGGATCTTGTATTAGAATTCTGTTGGCGAGCCTTGACTCAGATGCACAGTACTTGACATTTCCGAATGAGTTCACTATCCCATACGACAGTCCCTCTCCCAAGTCAAGAACAACAGCGCCGCAAAGTACCTCTTGTGTTTCAACTCTGTTCATCTCATTGATGTAAGAAACGTGTGCTGACCAGCGACTGATTAACTACTGGCAGCAACATCTACATGACTCTGCCCACCTATCGAGAGACGTGGTTCATGATTGTGCCTAATCCCATAGAGCTATCACACGCACATCAACTTTCATCAGGCCTTGGTCAAGGTCCGTCAGTATAGCAGCCCTGAAAGCTCTCCAGTAGTCTCCTTTACTACGCTCCCGGAACGTTGGTCGTCCTATTCACCTTCATCCCCACCACCCAGCCCCAGCAATATTTCATCACCGAAACATAGTTGCACCAGTGAGAATAGCCCATGCTCAAAATTCTTCATCGGACGAGGTAGATGCAACAAGGCCACCTCGAGTTGCTTGCCTTGTGATGTGCTACCAAAGACGGTGATCTCCGTTTCATCTGGGTGACGAATCGGTGCTATACTCAAATCAGAACCATCTATCACGGCTCCGTACTACACGCTGCGAGTAACAAACTTAAGTCAATCCAATACAATGCATTCTAGGCCGCCGAAGGTCGCACGCTCGACACTCATTGTACGTACAGCCACACCGCAGCTTCGTTTTACCACCATCAATGTGAGTGCAACGCTTCCTACTGCTTTGATTTCTTGCTGACCGCGGATCTAGTCGTATTATCCAACTGTGTAGGTCTCTCATATTTTGAGCTGATCCTCGGTACATTTGACTGATTTTACGAGCATAGCCTTGCTCGCATTTATGTCAGAAGTTATGGAGTGCCATCTCACCAAGGTCGAGCAAGAGCAAAAATTAATCGAAGCGAGGGAACTTGACGAAGCAGGGATTAGAGCTTATAAAGAATTCAGGTGTACGGGGAGACTTGGCGATGTGGAGAGAGCAATTGAGAATTTCCAGCAGGCGCTATTGCTCACTCCCGATGGCCATGCCAGCAAACCAACGCATTTCAATTCTCTTGGGGTAGCCTTGGAGAGTCGGTTTGAGCGCACAGGGGTGCTCAGTGACCTCAAAGAAGCCATCGATCACTTCCAGCAGGCCGTGTTGCTCACGCCTGATGATCATGCCAGTAAACCAATGTACCTCAATTCTCTCGGGGTTTCCTACCAGAGTCGGTTTAGGCGCGCAGGGGTGCTCAATGACCTCGAAGAAGCCATCAATTACCAACGGCAGGTCGTATTGCTCACGCCTGATGACCATACCGACAAACCAACGTACCTCTGCAACCTTGGGCAGTCATTCCAGAATCGATTTTGGCGTACAGGGATATTCAATGACCTTGAGGAGGCCATCAATTGCTTCCAGCGGGCTGTGTCGCTCACGCCCGATGGTCATGCCAGCAAACCAACACATCTCAATTCCCTTGGGGTAGCCTTGGAGAGTCGGTTTGAGCGCACAGGGGTGCTGAGTGACCTCAAGGAAGCCATCAATTACCAACGACAAGCCGTATCGCTCACACCTGATGGCCATGCTGACAAACCAATGTACCTCCACAACCTCGGGCAGTCACTCGAGAATCAGTTTCAGCGTACAGGGATATTCAGTGATCTCGAGGAGGCCGTCGATCACTTCCAGCAGGCTGTGTCACTCACGCCTGATGGGCATGCCAGCAAACCAATATATCTCAGTTCTCTCGGAGTTTCCTACCAGAGTCGGTTTAGGCGCGCAGGGGTGCTCAGTGACCTTGAGGAAGCCACCAATTACCAACGGCAAGCCGTATCACTCACCCCCGATGACCATACCGACAAACCAACGTACCTCTGCAACCTTGGGCAGTCGTTTCAGAATCGATTTTGGTGTACTGGGATATTCAATGATCTCGAGGAGGCCATCAATTGCTTCCAGCGGGCTGTGTCACTCACGCCCGATGGCCATGCCAACAAATCAACACATCTCAATTCCCTTGGGGTAGCCTTGGAGAGTTGGTTTGAGCGCACAGGGGTGCTGAGTGACCTCGAGAAAGCTATCAATCACCAACGACAAGCCGTATCGCTCGCACCTGATGGCCATGCTGACAAACCAATGTACGTCCGCAACCTTGGGTGGTCACTCGAGAACCGATTTCGGCGTACAGGGATGTTCAGTGATATCGAGGAGGCTGTCGATCACTTCCAGCAGGCTGTATCACTCACGCCTGATGGTCATGCCAACAAACCAATATATCTCAATTCTCTCGGAGTTTCCTACCAGAGTCGGTTTGAGCGCGCAGGGGTGCTCAGTGACCTCGAGGAAGCCATCAATTACCAACAGCAAGCCGTATCGCTCACACCCGACGGTCATGCTGACAAACCAGTGTGCCTCCGCAACCTCGGACGGTCACTCGAGGGTCGATTTCGGCGTACAGGGATATTCAGTGATCTCGAGGAGGCCATCAATCGCTTCCAGCAGGCTGTATCACTCACGCCTGATGGTCATGCCAGCAAACCAATGTATCTCAATTCTCTCGGGGTTTCCTACCAGAGTCGGTTTGGGTGTCTTGGGGTACTCAGTGACCTCGAGGAAGCCATCAATTACCAACAGCAAGCTGTGTCGCTCATTCCTAATGGTCATCCTGATAAACCGCAGTGTTTTAATGATCTCGGAATTTCCCTACAGAGTCGGTTTGGGTCCACGGCATTGCTGAACGATTTGAATAAGGCAATTTCAAACTTTCAATTAGCTGCTACTTCCAACGTTGGCCCCGTATCACTCCGATGCCGTGCATCCCAGCACTGGGCTCGCCTAGAAGCCAGACGGAACCTCCCCGATGCCTTGGACGCATATCGCCGAGCTATCAATCTTCTCCCACAAGTTGCTTGGATTGGCGATCCTATTACTACACGTCACTCACAGCTCACTAGCCTTGCTGACATTCCGAGGGAAACCGCCGCTTTCGCCCTTGATATTGGCCGTCCAGATCTTGCGCTTGAATGGCTTGAGCAAGGCCGTTCAGTCGTCTGGAATCAATTACTCCAACTCCGTGTTTCTGTCGATGGCCTCCGTCAGGCTCACCCAGATCTTTGCATTGAATTCACTCAAACCTCGCACGAGCTCCAAAATGCAGCTATTCGAGGTTATAACCTAAATGCGTCCCAAAATGCCAATGACCCTATTTCACTTGAGGCAGAAACGCAACGCCATCATCGTCTCGCGGAGAAGTGGGATGTACTCGTTGAGACCATCCGATCACTTCCAAATTTTCACGACTTCCTTCTTCCAAAACAGGTCTCCTCTCTCAAGGAAGCCGCCGCATCAGGTCCTGTAGTCGTCATCAATGTTCATGAGCGCCGTTGTGATGCATTGGTACTCAACCCGGGTACCGACCATGTACTTCATATTCCATTGGATAAGCTTCGTTATGAGGACGTGATCAAGATGTCGGCGGCCTTTGAGGAAGGCCTTGTCGAACGTAGTTATCGTGGCACTCCGCCCAAACGAGGGAATTCACGTCTTACAAGCATTCTGTCAATACTCTACCTGCACGTTGTTGATCCGATTCTGAAAGGTCTAAGCTTGAAGGTACATCATTTGTTGCAGCAGAATGCACTTGCTAACACCAATTGCAGGCCAATCCCGGATCCGATTCGTCGGACCTTCCCCGGATTTGGTGGTGTCCAACTGGTCCCCTCGCCTTCCTTCCACTCCATGCCGCCTGTCGCAACGTTGGGCCCAGACTTGAAGGCACATTTACCTACGCTGTCTCGTCATATATACCGACAATCAATGCCTTGCTTGAGGCAAGAGCAGTGGAACGACGACCGTTTAAACAAATTGTCGGTATCGCCATGACAGCCACTCCGCAATACCCTCCACTTCCGGAAGTCGAGAAGGAGATCGCGCATATAGGGGAACTCTTTTCTGATGACACTAGGCAGCAATATACAGTCCTTCGGAACGAGCAGGTGACAGGGGACCAGGTGCTGGCCCACATGGAAAACACCGGTTGGGTTCATCTCGCATGTCATGCCATTCAGGACGAGCGAGAGCCCGCGCAGAGTGGCTTCTGCCTCCACGATCGACGTTTAACGATCATAGACATCATTTCCAAGCAATTTGGTAATGCTGATTTTGCGTTCTTATCAGCTTGCCAAACGGCTACTGGAGACGAGAAAGCATCAGACGAGGCGGTACATATTACTGCTGCAATGTTAGGAGCAGGATATCGGAACGTGATTGGGACGATGTGGGCAATACCTGATGAGGCGGCTCCAAGGGTTGCGGCAAAGGTGTACGAAGTGCTTCTCTCCGGAGGAGAACCTGATAGTGACCGAGCTGCACGAGCGCTACATGAGGCTGTGAGAGAGGTACGGGAATCAAGCGACAATTCATTTAATTTCTGGGTGCCATTTGTACATTATGGTGTATGATAGATAGTGGAGATGTGATATTGAATGCTCGCTGAGGCCTGACATCCAATTCGCGCCCTCCCCTCACCATCCTAGACATGTACGCACCTCAGTGCGGGTCGCCGCGATGGCCCCGAGCCTCAGGCATCGCCACCTGTGTTGACCCCCGACTACCTGCATATCTATCTACCTCGTTTCTTCCTTTTCCTTTCATTCGTTTCTAAACTTTTCTCCACCCCATCTCGTGTCCACTTGTGAGGCTCACGCGCTACCTGTGGAATCGCATGAGCGCCCTCTAGTGCGACGCCCGGATCAAATTACCTCGGAGCGCGCACATCAAACTACGCGTTCACTTTCGCTCGATAGAGATAAGTTGTCACTCGCTCGCGTCCCGCTGCCACGGTAGAACCATGTAATATTTGACCACACTCTCTTAGCCTTACATAGTTTACTCTGCCCGTAGTACACCCAATTTGTGATCCCGAAATTCCTTTACTCTCACATTTCAAGTATGCTCATCTCCGCATACATCCAAGTAGTCTAGATTGTGAAAATTTCTCTTCATCTCGGGAGGCTCTTTTGTTTTGTAGGTACTTATATACGAGCTCTTGTATCTAGACAAGAGCAGTGAAATATACCGGCATCACTCGACATTTGCTCTCTCTCAGAGTCTCCCCGCTCTTTCTCTTACTATCTTTCTCTCTCGTGCTCGTTGTGCGCTGTCGCGTGCGCTCTGTCCCAACTACGAAGCCTAGTAATCGTCGGAGACGATTACGCTCGCGTCTACTTTTTTTTGTTGTAGGCGAGTTTCCCTCTCTTCACACTACCCACCACATGGGGGCTTCAGACATAAATATAGGACATAGGCGGCTTTGAATCATGTGTGATTGGGGAGTGGATCTAGCATTGTAGATGTGGAATATCACACAAGAGACGTGTCATTCTCAGATCAATGCATTCTCATTAGAACATTCAGAGACCGTCTGATCCATTGACTCTTTTGCTTGGATTGATTATGGGAGGGGAGTAACGTCACGTAGGAGGTATGGAGCCTGGACGTTCTCTCACAAGCATCTCGCATGAATAACGGCTATATGGTTTGTTATAATACGTTGCCATCACCCTAATGGGCCATCCAGTCATCTGGGATTAGGCTTGGACGGAGGCAACGGCTGAACGTTAACGTCGGTTGAGGACTCTGTTCCTAACATGGCATCCCTCATCACCATCGTCTACTATCATGCGCAGGCCCGAGATATATATCAGATCAGGTGATCATACCTTCCTTCTTATACCCCCATATTGATTTTCTGAGAGCTAATACGCACAGAATTTATTGAGTCATAATCGATTTATAACAATATACATGAACTTCTGGCTTGTTTCAAGTGCGGTGGATTATATCGCTGGCTTCACAAGATTTGCACCTGCTTAGCATCTTTGAATGGTTCCAAGACCTCCCAGCGATCCTTGACGAAAACTATCGCAATGCATCAGCATTAGTGCCAAATGTTTAGCGGCCCAGGGCGCTCACGTTCGGTCTTGATCGGGACTTTCGCAAAGTCCGCAAAATTCCCGGTCTGAACGGCCTCACAATCGCCAAATGCGGGAGATCTATGTGAGATAGCAGAACCACACTCGCTGCAAAACACGCGGCCAACTACCCATCCGCGCATCAGTAAACTCCATGCACCGTACAGCGCTAGGGGATTGGAAAACGCACCCGTGTTCCCGCTGAGAGCTGTGACGTTGAATACTTTGATAGGTCCAGTAATTTTCAGATCCTTTTTGGTAGCGAGGACATTGGTGCTGAAGGCACTTCCACTGGTCTGCCTGCAGTCGGAACAGTGACACACAATCTGGGTACGATGAGCTCCATCACTGTACATCCTAGTGAGCAGAGATAAGATCAAACCTGATCCGGGTGTGTAGAGTTAATCTCAATAACAACTTGACCACAAAGACACTTTCCGAGGTAAGGAGGAGGCATTGTGCAGTGGGAATTAGCGATCGAAGAGGAGTGAGGAGTCAGCCAGAGCCAAGGGTGGTCTTTTATACCTGCAATACAGGTAAGCGGCCCGATTGAGAGATAAATTCACATCGATGAGTATTCACAATCTTTCCGGGTCGCGGAATGGGAAACCCCGTTTAGAGAGGATCTTATCTCTTCTTGTCATGTGATCATCAATAACCCATCTGCGTAAGCCAGGTAAAATAGCATTGAGGAAGCACAATCACCGCGAGTAGAGCCATAGGGGGAAAGCAAATACGGCCAAGATAGGGGGTGATTGCAACACGCTATACGATCGTTCCAGGAAACGCACGTTGAGCCAATAAGGGGGTACATTCTCCAATTCGTCGGTTGTCATTATCGTGAAGTTGAGCATCTAAGGCGGCCCGTAGCATATCGGCCTTTCAAAAAGCGAGCACGGTCGATAAAGCACAACCGATTCATTACACGACTTCGCAGTAAAAGACAAAAGTGGACAGGCTCCGTTACAAGGTCAGGTTATACTCATACTCATTGCTAGTGTTTTGCGCAATCCAAAGTACGACCGCTGACAGCATAAGCGCCACACTCTGAGAGACGTTCGCGTATCCATAATACGTGAATTGCGGGGGGTATCCGTGCAAGACATACTTGAGGATCAGCACCGTCTACAGCAGCGTGTAAGCACCTCTGCAGTCGCCAAGGGAAAAATTCAAAATACTCACCACACTCCCAGCGAGTCCTCCAGCCATGAGCGCAAATCCAATAAACAAAAACAGTCGTGCCCGCCACACAGCTCTGGAATCGCCAAAACCCTCCTCACCCCTAATCCTATCCTTATCTATCATGTTTACGACGAAATATCCCAGCAGAGAACAGATCCCTGGCACCCAGTCAACGAAGGTGACATGCACAGGCGCTTCGTCATCCCATGTGGGTTTTGCATGCGCTGACAACACAGCAGCGTCCAAGAACGTCCAATTCGCCAGAGCAAACTATAAACCAAGAGAAAAAAACGACCTACGTTAGCCGCTGCAAGAACAACGACTTAAGAAACAGCAGACATACCAAGGCCCCAGCGAGGTAGACTCCAAGCGTCCTCTTATGCTTTCCGAGGGTGATGTTCGGGCACGGGTTCAAACACACCCTCCTGGGATCGTAGTCAGCCCTTGGCAGCGACATCATGGTATTTGGCCAGTTGGATTGTCGAAAGTGCGGAGGTGTGTATGATGGTGGTGGAGTACGACGGACAAGCGGGCTGTGCGAATTTGCCAACTGCGCATACCCGTGGGAACATTCATCCAAAGACGGTCGCTCGTCTCCTTGAATCTGGAGCTCATGTCCGTAATCAACCTCAACCTGGGTCTCGACTTCCACCGCAATCTCTATCCGACTTGGAGATTGCGGTTCGGAATCAGTTGACCAGAAGAATGGCATGGGGGGACAAGTAGGGGGGTGGGGGCGGACACGTAGGCGTGGTAGATGGGTGAAGAAGACGAAACAACCTGAGCGCTGGTACAAGCAGAACAATAAAATGAATTGATGAATCTACTGCTAGTAATCAATTTCAAGACTTAGGCTATTACCACTTGGGTAGAACAGCGCTGATAGCCATGGATCGGTATCAAATTAATGATGATGATGGGACTGGTTGAGGAGACTAGGACCCGTTGCGATTACATGGAGGCGTATGATTGGCGGAATAGCATACTACTCATCAAGCGACGACTTCGACGGCAGCCGGTGACATAACTTTGTTAATGTTCCAGTGGAAGGAACGCCAATGAAGCTAAGGAGCCGCATACAGGGGTCTCAGCATCAATCACGCACATCGACAACCATATGATGGAGTTTTCACACAGGACACGGTGTCCGAAAAGCTGAAAATAGCACAAATTATCACATAAAGTGAGGAAGAGAAGGAACGCCAGGGAATTCGAAAATCACAGGGGGGGGGCCGTTAAAGTTGTCAGAAACCACTGATGGAACCCATGTTCCAAGGAGAAACATGCCTCATGTTCAAACCTCGTCGAAGGATTATCGGGGTTCCTGAGCAGCGTTAACCGAAGACAATAATAACTGCACTCATGATGCGACCACTACGACAGCTGCTTGGACCTCTACTGCTTCAAGACTGTGCCATGCCTCACGACCCCACTGAGTCCAGGATGTATCTGACACGCTGACTAACTGTACAAGTCAGTTGAGTCGGAATAAATATATTTGCCTATCGGTTCCATTGGCTAAAATCAGCACAAGGCATCATCCATCCATCAGAGGTGATGTGCCCACCGGAACTGAAGCCATCGGCGAATCTGTACCACCACGCAGACGCCAGGAACACGCTGGAAACAAATCCTTCAAGGGAAAACACATACAAGCGGAATCTCCTATTGGGTAATATAGTTACACAGGGACCCTCAGCTTGACCCCAGCCAGAAAAGTCGCCCGTTTGAACAAAGGTGTATGGACCAGTGAGAAAGAAGCAACAGCATGCTCCACATGTTTCCTCCCGTCAGATTCCACCTTGGTAAAGATGTGTTACCGGTTACTGGAAAATTAGGGGTTTGACCCTAACACTCAGTGGAAATGCCTGATGGACGTTGCTCACTTGAAGAAATCGGGAAAGTATCGACGTATCCCAGTCCCGCATTGGAAATGAACTATAGCTTCCTATTGACGAAAGCACAATATTGGGTTTACCCGTCTTTGGGTCCTTGAAGAACTCCTAATATCATTTCGTTGAGGGCGAGTAAATTTTGGGATGGAGTGGGTTCTAGCACACAGGGGCCCATGTATTGAAGGGATTAATACCCGTGACCGAGGAAGCAGTTGAAATCGTCACTCCCCTTCTCTTCACCCGTCAACGCACAAGTAATATAATACTTCCCACTGTCGCAGAAGGTTCTAGCGATCCACGTACGAAAAAAAACACCATGCCCATGCACTCAGTATGTAGAATCTCGCTGGGATCCCGAATCTTGAAATCCAGTAGCAGGCGCGTATGCAGGTCCTTCTAGCAGATTAAACGTCGTCCCATCGTTTAATGTATACACATAGAGATTTGACTCTGACGCTGGGATGAACGCGGTGAATACATAAGGAGCAGTCACAGCCCTTTTGAACATCCCTGCAGATAATGTGGGTGTGATGAATGTAATGTTCAATGGCGTGGCGAGACTGGGGGCACATAGCGCGCCCAATAACAGTATTAGAAGTTCAAATCGAGCAGAAATAAGCATGTATGGTGCAATTAGCTTAGTTTGAAAACTATACCTCTCCTATATCAAGGGAAACGGGAGGTTGGAAGCACTGGCGTTGTACAGGGCGTCTCGTGACGCTGAAGCGCCGGGCCCCTGACATTCCTCTTACAGTGCGTCATCATAAGGGGTAAATTCATCGGCTTTGCGTTTGCCCGTTGTTACTGTGCTGCAGCTGCTGGACTTTGACCGTAGGCCAATTCCAAGAGTAAGTCCGGTCAAACCTGCATATACGGCCCGGACTATCACATGACATTACCCACGTCATTCAGTCCAAAGTTGGTAGGTCTACAACTAAGTTTACGACAGAGTAGAGCGAGGTCTTTGACCGCAGTGTAACAGTCACGGCGGTCACGACCTCCTCTCTCCTCGCCACCACGTTGCCTCATCGTGGTTGTTGGCTGGCACAGTCCCTCCTCGCTTTTCAGTCACTTTCGCATTTTCTACCTGAAGGATTATCCCATTCCTTCTCAGTAGACTGAAGGGCCAGGGTCACTAAACATGGCACAACCCTTACAGGGGGACCCACACCTGGAAGTTCCACCGGACTTTGCCTCAGCTCTCTACGCCCCGATCGTGGCCTTAGCTGCACAAGAAGGACTTCGCACAGAAGAGCAGGTCATACAGGGACTCTTGGAGGCTTGGACAGCCGAGAACCTACAGCGCCGTCAACAGTGGGAGCAACAACACGAAGAGGAGGATCAGGAGAGACAGGGACAAGGGGCTCACGAGGGCGAGGACAGGGACCCTCAAGCCCAGGAAGGACAAGACCACGGGCATGAGGCCGCACGCCGGTCCCTTGCACCCTCTGTTATCAGAACCCTAAGAAGGACTATACATAGGTCTTAGCCACCTTCCTGATGGACAGTAGTATACTTCTTCTTCTCCTTTAATACTGATACTCTCACACTCACGCTTCCTTTCTCTCACACACAACTTCTATTTCACACAGGAAGCCTTCTTTTACCTGGGTCCACCTTCTTATGACTCGCCTTGACAAGTACTTACCCAGGGTACTTATAAATAGCAGACAACCAATATGTATATAAACTTAGCTACAACCACCTGTACCTTTAGCTTAGTGTTATACACTGTTCTGCCTAAATCACTTGTTCGCCTGAAAGGGCTTCAGAGATTTATCCAGCCCGCCTCTAAGTCAAGCAGTAAGACACTTGGATCAAGTCTGTATAGACATCCTTGTGATCCCAACCTTGCGACTCAAGAGCGGACCCCTAACCCGGGTAACAAAACACTAAGCTAATCTCTGTTCCCCCTTTGTGCCTCTTTAGGCGCGTATTGTAGCCGCTTGCTACGTGTTGTGCTTTCAAAGCGCGTGTTGTAGCCGTCGCTACGTGTGTTGCCAACTGCGACGTGTTGTAGCCGTCGCTACGTGTGTTGCCAACTGCGACGTGTTCCTCTTCCCGCCGACATCCTGGAGTTCAAAAGACTCCTTCTTAATATCGTCATCTGCGCCGCCGGCTACGCAATTGGAAGAATCATTGCGTGGTACATAATCCATCGACCCTTCCCTCCTTTTCCCAACCCGCCTCCTTTCCCTCACCAACCCTTCATCCGCCTTGAAATACATTTGTATTTCCTAACCACAAATTAATCCAACAAACTGGAGTTCATAAAACTCCTCAAATACATCCTCATCATCACTCTTGGCTACATGATTTACAAATCAATCACTCGCCTTATCAACTACCACAATACCACCCCAACTCCGTCCCCCTTCTTCATCCGAAGAAGAAGAATCTATTTCCGAAGAACAACCTCTCTTCAATCCCCAGTCTGAAAAAGAATACTTCTCAGATGAACAACCTCTTCAATCAGATGAAGAAGAACAACTCCGTCAACAAGCGATCGAAGAATACCCTTTCTTGGACCCCCGCCGACATCAATTCCCTGGTCCAACTCCGACAACTTCTTCTACCCCAGTAGAAGATTCACCCTTTCGTAATCCTTACGAAAGAACCAACATTCCACCTCGTCCGACTCGAATTAGCGGACCAGGACCATCACGACCTCAAGACCCTAGAAGGCCCCCTCTCTCAATTCAGCCTTCTCCTCGCTCTCTTACCCCGCGAACCCCGCAACCGGTATCATTACCCCCAGCGTCACCTATCCAAACTTCTCCCACACACGCCCCCGTAATCAACCCACAACCAATTATGGGTTCACAAGCCGCTGCCCCAGCTCCAGCAGCTCCAGCACCACCAGCACCCCGAGAAATCGGGTTTATCAAACCTCCTATCTTTGATGGAGACCGAACCAAATTCGACGACTGGCTTTTCGCCGTCGACGTCTACCTTATCGGAAATGACCTTGTCTACCCCCGAAACTACGACAAGTGCCTCTTCGCACTCACATCCATGCAAAAAGGAGAAGCTCGAACCTGGGCATCTCAATATATTGCAGAACGATACGCTGCAGGACTAGCGCAGACACCCCCGTACCATGGATTCTACAATGAAACATGGGCTGCTATGAAAGCTCGTCTTCGACAAGACTTCCGACCAGCAGATGAATCTGCTTACGCCCATACTTGCCTACAAACAATGAAACAGGCAGGTAAACCTATGACTGACTTCAACTCGAAGTTCAAAGACATGGTCCGACTTGCGGACATCCACGAGGATCGAACTCTCATCGATCTCTACCGGAAAGCCATTGATCGCAGAATCGCGATCAAAATTGATACTTCCGAGAACCCGCCACAAACCATTCAAGGATGGTACACAATGGCTAACCGACTCGACGATAATTTCCGCCGAGTAAACGCTCTTTACGGAACACCACGTTCCTTCAACAATAACAACCGCTTCCAATCGAAGCAAAAACAAAACAACACAGTTCCCTACGCAAATTACTACGCCCGATCAACCCCTAGGTTTACACCTAAAGATCCCTATGCTATGGAGATAGACAATCTCCAAACCAAAGAATACAAGGATCCATACCCCATAATTCCTCACGAAATCAACGAAATCAACATCCCCTGCGAAGACAATTGCGACGGATCCCTCGAAATTGACGCTGTCCTTACTGGCCAGCAAATGAAACAATACCAGAACCGCAAATGTTTCAGATGCGGATCTGAGAAACATTTCATTGCGGAATGTCCCATGCCCGCACCAACTCGCCGCTTCCCTGGCGCCCGAACTCAACCGGTTCGACCGGTTCGAAACCCAAATAGGCCTAAACCTTCCACTTCCACCCCTCGCAAATATTCACTTGCGGTTGCCGATGTTGCCGCACAAATGCAGCAACTTGTGAACACCCTGGAGCCGGAACTCCAAGAAGAACTACATTCAGCACTGGCTGAGGACCCCCAAATGCGTCCTTTCCAGGATTTTTAAAACGGAGTGATGTCGAACGATGTGCCCCTGCACACTCCCAAAATGGACAAACAATTTCTCCTCTTACGATCGATTCTGTACAATTAACTACGTCCTCGAATAAAAGATCTCTTTTCCTCCCTATTGAGATCTGGAGCGAACGATCGTCGAAACCCGTGGCCATCACAGCCCTGATTGACTCAGGAGCTCAAGGAAATTTCATATCCAACAAAGTCGTAGACCGACTCGGATATCAGCGCCAATCCCTGGACAATCCCATTGCTTTAACCAATGTGGATGGATCAAACAATCAACATGGCATGATCCGAGATTATGTCACAATCGACGCCATCATCGATAGTCGCGATTGCAAATTGCAAGCCTTTGTCACCAATACCGGAGCAAAGGATTTTATAATGGGTTTTCCCTGGTTGGAACAACACAACCCTGACATCAACTGGAAAACCAAGACATTCTCTTGGAAACCACAAATCGAACATTCAGCATTTCCCCAACTTCTTAAAACTCTCCGCCGACCAATAGAAGCCAACTCCATATCCATGGATTATATGGCTGGACATACCACTACCACCGACGAAGCACCAACAGAGTACTTCAATATCGATAACATTAATCTCGATGAATTCTCCATGGAGAACGAAATGAACCCTATGCTGTTCACACCAATGGAAATAAACGCGAAAGCAACCTTCGCTACTCAACTCCATAATACCGCCGCCAAACTTACATCCAAACTCCGCGGTAAACTCCCCGAAAAACAAGAAGAAAACAAAATCCCTCGACGTTTCGCTCGATGGGCAAAATTATTCAATAAGAAAGCATCCGAACGATTCCCACCATCGCGATCTTTCGATCACGCCATCGAAACAAAACTGACTTTCGAACCAAAGTCAATGAAACCATACCACCTAGCGCCCGCCGAAAATAAAGCACTAAAAGAATTCATAGACGAGAATTTGCGAAAAGGGTACATCCGACCCTCGAAATCACCAATGGCATCGCCATTCTTCTTTGTGGCAAAGAAAGGAGGAGATCTCCGATCTTGCCAAGACTATCGTTACATCAACGAACATACGGTAAAGAACGCTTACCCAATCCCCATGATCTCTGCTATCATGGATAAGCTCAAAGGAGCCAAATACTTCACCAAACTCGACGTCCGACTCGGGTACAACAACATCCGAATCAAAGAAGGCGACCAATGGAAGGCCGCATTCAAAATGCCACAGGGTCTATTCGAACCCACGGTAATGTTCTTTGGATTGTGCAACTCCCCTGCTACATTCCAACACATGATGGATACAATCTTTGCTGAACAACTCGACAAAGGTGGAATTATCATCTATATGGATGATATACTCATTTTCGGTAAAACCCAGGAGGAAACCGATCAAATCACTGAGCAAGTATTGAAAATACTCGAAGAAAACGACCTTTTCCTCAAAGGAGAAAAATGCGAGTTCAACAAACAACGACTCGAATACCTAGGCATGATAATCACGCCTGACAACATCAAAATGGATCCCAGGAAACTCAAAGGCATCAAGGATTGGCCTATTCCCAAAACCGTCCGTCAAGTACGGAAATTCATCGGGTTTTGTAACTTCTATCGGAAGTTTATCCGTAAATACTCGGATCTCACAAAACCTCTCAATACCCTCCTCTCGAAAAAGAACAAATTTGAATGGAAAACAGAACAACAAGAGTCTTTCGAGACTCTCAAGAATGAATTTCTCAAGGAGCCGGTACTCCTCATGCCCGATCAAGAAAAACCTTTTGAAATCGAAACTGATGCCTCGAAAGTGGCAAGTGGAGCTGTGCTCTATCAATACGACATCAATGGCAACCGTAGACCGGTATCATTCTTCTCCAAAACTTTCGCACCAGCTGAAAGAAATTACGACATATACGATCGCGAACTCCTCGCCAACGTCCGCGCATTAGAAGAATGGAGACATTATCTCCTCGGATCCCCTCACCCGGTGATCATTAAAACTGATCATCAAAATCTAACCTATTGGAGGAAACCCCAAAAGATCAGCCGCCGCCAAGCTCGCTGGGTCCAGCTCATGGCCGACTACAACTTCAAACTGGAACATGTGCCTGGAACTAAGATTCCGGCGCCGGACGCCTTATCCCACCGACCTGATTATGATCTGGATGATGATCAGGATAATACCGACGTCACGGTTCTCCCAGAAGAACTGTTTATCTCCGCCGTTGATGTGGCGCTACGTAACCGGGTCATCAATTCTCCAAAATACGACCCTAAAACTGCCGAGGCTATCCAGCAGATCAAGGATCACCTCCCAAAATCCGCCGACTCCGAATTCGGACTCATCCCCACCGATAATGGCAACCTTGTCACTTTCCAAAACCGGGTTATTATTCCTGAAGACCTCGACCTTCGCCGCGAGGTAATAGCGAAGTACCACGACCACCCCACCAGAGGACACCCTGGTGAGCAGGAAACATACCGATTGGCCAAAAAGGACGTCTACTGGCCAGGGATGTCAACATTCGTCAAGAATTATGTCAAAGGCTGCCCTGAATGTCAGCAATACAAAATTATCCGATGTCCGGATAAAATCCCTCCTCAACCGATATCAGCTTCGGAGACGCTTCGCCCTTTCTCCCAAATTTCATGGGATCTCATCACGGGTCTCCCTGACTCCAACGGCTTTAATGCCATATTGTCCGTGGTGGACCACGGCCTTACGAAGGGGGTAATTTTCATCCCTACTTCCGACAAATCAACCGCTGATGACATTGCAAGATTACTCATCGAAAAAGTATTCACTAGATTTGGTCTTCCCGACAAAATCATATCTGATCGCGACCCTAGATTCGCCGCAAAATCCCTTCGAGAATTGGCTAAACGCCTCAACATCAAACAGGCCTTCTCTACAGCCTACCACCCCCAAACAGATGGATCCACAGAACGATACAACCAAGAGATTGAAACATATCTCTCCATCTACTGCACCCGAAATCCCCTCCATTGGGTTGACTCCCTACCCCTTGCCGAGTTCTCACACAACTCAAGAACTCATGCCTCAAGGCAAAAATCCCCATTCGAACTCATCATGGGTTATAACCCACCCTCTATTCCCACAATCATGGAAACATCAGACTTTCCATCAGTCGATGAAAGAATTCGAACTCTGGATCACGCCAGAAGAGAAGCACAAGCAGCACATCAACTATCCGCAGACATCATGCGACAACGAAACAACAAATCAATCAAACCGTTCACAATGGAACAACGTGTCTGGCTAGAAGCCAAAAACCTCAAACTCCCGTTCTTATCGAACAAAATATCCCCGAAATGCTTAGGACCTTTCCAAATCAAGAAAGTCCTATCACCGATCAACTACAAATTGACACTCCCAACACACTGGAAAATACATCCAGTCTTCCATCGAAACCTTCTAACCCCATACGAGGAAACTGAAGCATATGGAGCAACCCAAACTCCGCCTCCGCCGATAATCATCAATGATGAAGAGGAATACGAAATAGAAGCGATTATCAATCATCGCCGACGCCACAATCAACTCCACTTCTATATCAAATGGAAGGAATACCCACATACCGAGAACCAATGGCTACCAGAAAAGGAACTCCTAAAGAACGCCAAGGAGATCCTCCAAGAATATAAAAGAACTCACAAAACGTGAAAGAAACCTCAGGAACTTTCGAGAACCTACCAAACGCAGAAGCCAAACAGCCTCTCAAACATTTATAACCACCCTCTAACAATGTCTTCCATCGTCCGCCCCCAATCAGCTCTTGCCTCTATCTCCTCTCACTCCACTTCCAACACTGCGAGCTCAATTGTTATCATAGATGGATTCACACCATCTCCGAAGAGCTCACTTTCTGGAGCTTCCATTCCGCCCCCGTCTCCCTACACTCCCTCCGACGCCTTTGCCAACGTCTCCGATAGAGACGAGACCCCCGACCCCAACGATACACCTGCAGGAACCCCTGTACCCCTCACCGCCTTCCCTAAGGCAACCATTACAGTATATCCCGGACCAACAGCAACTAGCACTGGACCATTGGGATCGAATCGAGTTAGCAATAGCGATCTCCGGAAGATTGCAGCCGACATCTCCTTTGGAGATCGACTACACGACCCTACAATTCAAAGCTCCGACAGAGCTTTCTGGAACCACTATGCCGACATGGTTCAACAAACTCAGGCTCTCAATAGAGCGTTCGAACAACAACGAAAATGGACGGAATCACTCGAGATCTCATGCCGAGATCGACCGGCTCTCATGTCCGCGCTGTATGCGCACCTATCCTACAGTCCCCCGGGCTCAAACCTTCAGGACCCCATCACCATCGATGACTCCGTCGTCCAACCCCAGTCCTCCACCAAGCCCTCCGGGCCCAATCCCAATCCTACCCCCGGCCCCAAGAGCCGAAACCCCTTCACCAGTAACTCCGCCATGGCCGCCTTCAAGGCCCTCGACGAGGAGCAATCTAAACGACACGTGGCCAAGCCCTTGGCTCACAACACTAAACCCGGCCCTTTGGGTCGACCCAAGCCTTACCCCACCCGAACCGTTCACCCACGAACCGACTCCAACCCCACCAAACCAGCCGACTCCAAGTATATCTGTCCTGAATGCAAACGACATGGACATTGGGCATCAGACTGCCCCAACTTCCAGTGTATGGGATGCAAACTATACGCTCCCGGACACTACTCATACAACTGCATCAAATATCGATGCCCCTACTGCAAGAACTGGGAACCCAAACACCCACGACAGGCCTGCCCCAAACGAGGCACCAAACCCACCAAGAACATCACGGCCTACTTTACCAAGAATCAACCCAAACCTCGGGTTGCCAAACCACATACACCCGTCCCCGACTACCAGTTCCCCGGACCTTACACACCAAATATGGGAACCTACTATGACAACTATATCGACGATGCCGCCGACGCTAACAACACCGGTGAACCTGCCGGACCCAACTACCTTTAGTCCCGAACAAAACCGACGATTCTGGAATGCTTTCTTTCCAGACCCACCATCTCCCCAAACTGCACGTGAACTCAATATTCATCGAACTCCGACTCCACCTTTTTCTCCGGTTATACCGGCAGCAATTTACATCGAAGATGTCGACTTCCTAGCCGCTTACCCAAGCGACGACGAACCACAAGATCATAACGGAGTATGATCGTAAAAACGGGGTAATGTTATCAGAACCCTAAGAAGGACTATACATAGGTCTTAGCCACCTTCCTGATGGACAGTAGTATACTTCTTCTTCTCCTTTAATACTGATACTCTCACACTCACGCTTCCTTTCTCTCACACACAACTTCTATTTCACACAGGAAGCCTTCTTTTACCTGGGTCCACCTTCTTATGACTCGCCTTGACAAGTACTTACCCAGGGTACTTATAAATAGCAGACAACCAATATGTATATAAACTTAGCTACAACCACCTGTACCTTTAGCTTAGTGTTATACACTGTTCTGCCTAAATCACTTGTTCGCCTGAAAGGGCTTCAGAGATTTATCCAGCCCGCCTCTAAGTCAAGCAGTAAGACACTTGGATCAAGTCTGTATAGACATCCTTGTGATCCCAACCTTGCGACTCAAGAGCGGACCCCTAACCCGGGTAACACCCTCTCGACAACACTCCCCACCAGGGAACCAGCAAACCCAGCGGTCTACATCACCATCCACAGACGGAGAGGAGGGCCCTAACACTGTGCACAGACGCTCCACAAAGCTCCCGCCACTTGCCTTGGGCATGGTAGCACCGAAGGCCCGGATTGATCAACCGGCACCATATGCAATGCGCAGGCTGAAAAAGGTGCAATATGTCGAACTATGGTACTTCACAGAGCGGGGCTGTCAGGATGCCCATCGCTCCGCACTCTTGGCACCAGAAGATGTGTTTACACTGACCACCACTGCTGCCAACAAGGTGGCGCTGAAGCCATTGGATGAGACTGCACCCTCACGCACAGCCGTTCCAGATGAACAGCTCTCATGGCGAGATGTGGACGTGGCCCAGAAACTCCTCCTGGAGCACATAAGCCATTTACGATGGCCGAAGAACTACATCACCTCGCTCACAAAATTCTTCACCAACCTAGGCTTCCATGGAAAAAGACGCGACAGTGGAGGAGTGCTCCGAGAGGATGGAGTCATCATCCAGTATCAGGCAGAGCTCCGCAGGGAGTGGCACAATCATATCGAGACGACACCAGATGAGACCTTATTCGACCTAGGAAAACTCAATGAGCAGCGCCTGGACGACATTGAGCGACATTTGCTCAACAAGAAACAAAAAGAATTGACAGCCCAGTAAGTTTTCATTTTTCTAGGGCCACAAAACAAAGCTGATCAAGTCTTCTACTCACCTACCCTTTCCCCCATTACCGGTTATTAATCACATGGCATCGATATGCATCTCTGGAACATGTCTGATAAACTTGGTTCATGCACTGTCATTGGAACCAATCCCTGCATGAATGGCATTGCCTGCTTTGTCGGTTTTCTTCGTGACTGCTGCCTCTAATCCCAACCACTCTCCCCTGCATCACTTACACATTGATAACCGCACTCCATGCACCCTTCCGGCATTCGGCACCTGCACGCGCATTGGCATGACATCATCTGGCATTTCCACATTTGGCTACTATGCGCTTCACGGGTTTTTCCCCCCCCCCCCCCCCCCTCCCTTGTCAATCGTCATAGGCTAGCGAGACAAATTGAGGCCCTCAACATGCTGACGTCCCCGCAGAAGAAGCGCACCCGCCAAGAAGGGGAGGAAACTAAGGAGGATTTCGTTGTAGATGTGCGCCAAACCAAAAAGAGAAAATCATCGCAGGTTTTCACCCCGGGTGCGGCATCCTCGTCGACCTCCCTCCTTGCCTGCACCCGCTGCCTTGGTCGACGACCACACAACATCCTTGCCTGTGATGCTACAAAACTCTGGGACGGCTCGAGGGACGTTCGCTGCAATTGGAATAGCCAAAGGCGCCTTGTCAACCCCAAAGGGGTTGTCCTCTGCACTGACTGGCAACGAAAGGATGGATGCAAGAGCACACGGCATGATGACAAGCACGAGTGCTCAGGGTGTGGGAGCAGCACGCACGGAGCTCAACAGTGCTACCTCACACAACCCCCCACATCTTAGTTCGCCATACAAGTCCGATGCATGGAAAACTCTACTAGAAACACACTCGCTTACAGAAAGATTTCCAGGCCTCATCCAGGGCCTGCGACATGGTTTCCATGTTGGCATCCCCACTATCGTTACTAGCTACACCCCTCCTAATCGTCCCTCGTTATACGCGCATATTGAACAATTTAATGATATTTTGCAAAGAGAGTTCTCACAGAGTCGTTACTTTGGCCCTTTCTCAGCACAGGAGGTTGAAGGGATCATAGGACCCTTTCAGTCATCACCGTTAAGCATCATCCCAAAACCGGGCAAACCAGGAAAGTTCAGGATAATTCAAAATTTCTCACATCCACACAACCCGCTCAGTGGCCCTCCATCAATCAACTCGTACATAGACCCAAGCAATTTCCCATGCACCTGGGGGACATTCAATACAGTTGCAAATATCATAATCAATCTACCTCCAGGGTCAGAGGCTGCCACTCGAGACGTCAAAGAAGCATACCGCACAATCCCTGTGGCCAGAGATCAATGGCCCGGGATGGTGGTAAGATTACCAGGTGACGACCAGTTCGCAATCGACACAAGGGATGCATTTGGGTTGACATCAGGGCCGGGGGTATATGGTTATATTGCGGATGCAGGCATTCAAATCATGAGGTCACACAGTATTGGACCAGTCTCGAAATGGGTTGATGACCATTTATTCTTCCGGATACGATGCGAACACATGCCAGCATATAATCAATTCCGGGCAAAGCAGGCACAGGAGTTGACAGACAATGGAGAATACATACACCAAAGGTCCCGCAAATGGTACAAAGGAAAACGGCTACCAGATGACCGCTTCGAGGAATATGACGAGGACTTTTCATGTCAATTGAGAGACCTATCAGCACTTTCAAAACGATCAGAACATGATAAGGGTTTCACTTATAGTTTCGAGGACATCGACAAACTCTCTCAGCAGTTGGGCATACCTTGGGAAAAAGAGAAAGATGTGCCTTTTGCAACAGAAATCACATATATTGGTTTTTGCTGGAATCTGACAACACTGACGGTCTCAATCCCAGAAAATAAAAGACTCAAATATCAACAGGCAATTACAAAATGGCAGAACGAGCCCAGACATGTCCTGGAGGAGGCACAGAGCCTACACGGAAAGTTATTGCACATCTGCCTAATCGTACCCAGGGGAAGAGCTTACCTAATCCACCTCGAAAGGTTCATGTCAACTTTTGATGACCGCCCTTTTGTGCCACGACATCCCCCTCATCATCTCCACACAGACCTCTCCTGGTGGCTCTCACTATTGGCAACACCACACCTCACTCAAAGGAAAATCCCAGGAGCGGAGCGAGTTGTGGAGTACCAGGCCTTCTCAGATGCCAGCTCCGAAATCGGCATTGGAATCACGGTTGGAATCCATTGGCGTGCATGGAGGCTTTTACCAGGCTGGAAAGCAGAGGGACGGGATATTGGCTGGGCAGAAGCAGTCAGCTTCTACTTCCTCGTTGCAACGATCCTACAGGAAAGAGAGGACATCAGCTTTAGAGTCTATGGAGACAGTAAGGGTGTTGTCGAGGGTTGGTGGAAAGGAAAAAGCAGAAATATCCCAACAAATGAGGTATTCAAGCGTATCCAAGACCTCCTCCTCTCAAAACGAGCAGCTACGTACACACGTTATGTTCCCAGCAGGGAAAACCCGGCTGATGGCCCATCCAGAGGAATATATCCCCCCATATCCCAACTCCTCCCAGCAATTCCTATCCCAGCAGACTACGCCGAATTCATCGTGGATTTCGACACACCTCGCCGAGAAATTGAAGATCTTGACACAGAACGGAGGGGACTCAAGGAAAAGCCAAAAGGAGGAAATGGCCCGTCACAGGGCTACTGGGAACGACGCACCCTCAAACAACACAGATATGACTTCGATGCCCATCAGCAATCGAAAGCATAACCCACATAGACCAAATCCAGTCTTCGATTCACTGCTACAACCACCTCGGACCACACTCCCAGTA
Organism: Lepiota venenata; assembly: GCA_004296355.1. Lineage (NCBI taxonomy): Eukaryota > Fungi > Basidiomycota > Agaricomycetes > Agaricales > Agaricaceae > Lepiota > Lepiota venenata. The sequence goes on from RCFS01000041.1 coordinate 53,965, forward strand.
CCCTACGCACCTAATCTCATGCCCAAGCCATCTCCACTCAGACTGCATGTCGCAGCAAAAGACCGTCTCCGCCTATGGCTCCCCTATGGCTCTCCTTTAATCATTTCACCTGTCCCGGACCTGTTACCGCAATCAGAAAAAGACACGGGGAGGGCCGAGATAGAACGAATTAGGACCCTCCGCGAGTCTGCCTGGGATGAATCCACCCTTGCCACGTATGGCTCTGGACTTCTCATGTTTCATGTCTTCTGTGACGCCAAGGACACCCCAGAGGCCGAGCGCGCACCAGCTTCACACGCACTCATAGCACGATTCGTCGCGTCGCTCGCAGGTTGCTACTCAGGAAGCACAGTCATGAACTACACGAGTGGGGTCCGCGCCTGGCACCTCCTCCACAGCTTGAGGTGGCAGGTGGACAAAATGGATCTTGACATCCTGATTCGAGCAGCAGAAAAGTCAGCCCCCCAGGACTCTAAACGTTTACGCCGAGAACCCATCACAATAGACTACATCACCTCAATCCACGCACAGTTCGTCATGGATGACCCCCTACATGCGGCGGTCTACGCATGCCTCACTACAGCCTTCTATGGCACTGCTAGACTCGGGGAACTCACAGTTCCCAAACTCACCTCCTTCGAGCCAGCAAAGCACGTCAAACCTACAGACGTTCGGTCAGAGACAGATCGGAACGGCCTCACGACAACAGTCTTTCACATACCACGGACCAAGGCTGCACCCATAACGGGCGAGGACATTTATTGGTCCCACCAAGAGGGACCCTCGGATCCACAAACAGCGCTGAACAATCACCTCCAAGTGAACACACCAGCACCGGGGGAACACCTGTTCTCATACACACACAAAGGCAAACGACGACCTCTCACCAAGCGAGCTTTCCTGCAGACGATGGCAAGGACAGCGCATGCAGCGGGTCTTCCCCCTCGCAAGGGCCACGCAATCCAAATCGGCTCCACACTGGAGTACCTCCTGCGTGGTGTCCCTCTCGAGGCCATGAAAGCCAAGGGCCGTTGGGTCAGTGAGGCATTTTCGGTCTACCTCACCCGACATGCCCAAATTCTGGCTCCCTACATCCAGGCCAGACCAGAGTTGCACACAGCAGTCCTACATCTCACAATGTCAGCGGCTCGTGGTCGACGATAGGCAAAACCTCACTGGTAAGCTATATAACACCTCTTGTGTGTGTGCAATCCAGAGCATCTCACTCCTGGTGGCATAGGGGCCGAGAACCATCTCGAGGCGTCATGAGATTCCTACGGTGGTGGGATCGCGCCGCTTCTCGACCCCGGTCGCCACCTGTGCAGGCTGGGAGCCCCTTCGGGGCTTTCGCCCACCTTCTCACTGCAAGTTGGTCTTCACATAGTCTACTGGTCGAGCTCCATGTACGATTCGTAGTCGCTCTTGCCAAAACACACTTCTAGGGCAGCCTGCCCTCTGCTCTTGCATGCACGGCCGGACGAATCACGAGAGGCAAAGAGACGAAAATAGGAGTAGTGAGTTATAGGTATAATGTCTGGAAAGGTATATTAAACGATGTGTGTAAGCGATGCTCTAAAGCCTTAGCTGTCCTATTTTGATAAATGGAGGACACCGGAAGGCCAAGCTGAACGCTGAAGGCGAAACGCAGTTAGGCCAAAAGTTCAGGCATTTTACTTGATCGTATTTTGCGTTTTATGCCGCACGGTTCGAGATTGAGAGCCTCGCTTACTCATCCCAATCCCCGATTCAGTGTTATGTGGCCCCGCAATACTCATTTCATCGGGAGGCCCCGCTTCGTACTATCTCGAGACGTCAATTCCCATGACATGTGATCAGATTGCCGCTGAGGCTGGTGGAAGGCATCATTAGTGTGTTAAAGCCCCAGGTGGTATGAGAACTGCTGTGGCATTTTCCGTGAATAAATATCCATAAGAATTCCAGAAGCAGGGCATCGTCCTACAGCCCCTCACCATGAAGCACATCGCGTACCTCGTGCTGACAGGTCTAGTCGCCACCCAATCTTTTGCCGCACCCCAGGTCAACATCGGTGGGACAACGCTTATAGGAAGGGACATCACAGGATTAAACCAGGATTTCTTCGGAGGTGAGTCTATGGTGTTCCCGAACCGGAATTTAGAGCTTATTGTTCCTCCGCAGGGATACCCTATGCCGAGCCTCCTCTGGGGAATCTGAGGCTGAAACCCCCAGTATTAAAGCCTCGACCGGAAGGACAGACCTTTAATGCAACGAATTTTGGACTAGCCTGCCTCCAGAAAGTATGTATGTCATTACTCCTGCGCAGCTCACCCTCACATGGCATTCTGACAGGGGTTAAATCTTACTCAGGCATCAGAGGATTGCCTAACCATCAACATTCTTCGCCCTTCGGGCATTCATCACCGGAAATTACCAATTGTACGCTCCTATTCTTACATCGTATTTACATATACTCATGGATGATCGCAGCTATTTTGGGTGTGCGTTTTCAATCTGAACTTAGAGGAACGTCGAGCTAGATGCACATACGATTTACTACAGCTATGGCGGCGGTTTTCAAGATGGCGCCTCCTCTACTTTCAACGGAAGCGCAATTGTTACTCAGAGTGTCAAAAGAGTGAGACCTCTTCAATAGAACTGGTAGACGTATCTAAAGTCGCACAGGGAACACCAATCATCTACGTCAATTTTAACTACCGAGTTGGCCCTCTAGGTTTCCCACAAGGCCAAGAAGGTTCGGGTCCTGGTTTTGTATAAGGTGAATGGAGTATTGACGTATTTCTTCCCACAGCCGCTAACCAGAAAGCCCTCAACCTTGGTATTAAAGATGAAATAGCAGCACTCCAATGGGTCAAACATAACATTGGCGCATTTGGCGGTGACAATCAAAAAGTCAGCTCATATACTCTCAGGGGCGATTGAGAACTTCATTTGCCTATAGGTCACTATCTTTGGAGAAAGCGCAGGAGCCATCATGAGCGCCATCCTTTATCTCAATTCTCCCTTGGATCAACTCGCTCGCGGAGTCGTACGTGTTTTCGCTCGTCCCACATCCTCACTTTTATGTACGTTAAATAGATTCTCGAATCTGGCTCTCAAGCAACCTCAGTCAATCTCCGCCCCCCAGGTCTACAGGATAACTGGGACAACTTTGTTGCCGGTGTAGGATCCTGTTCATCATCAGCAGGATCAGGCCAGACCTTTGATTGTCTCCGCAAAGCTAACTCCAGCGATATTTTAGCCGGATTTTTAAATGCTCTTGATAGGAGATCTCAGTTGTTCGGCTTCACCCCGATGATCGACGGACCAGGAGGAGTGTATCCTGATATTCCGTCCAAATTATTTGCTCAAGGCCATTTTTCGAGGATCCCATTTATCGCTGGAACTAATCTCGACGAAGGTAAGTTACGAAGCCCATCGCTATCCCAGAGGCGTTCAGTTAACGCAAAGGGAGGGTACAGGTACCGGTCTCATACCCTTATCGTTGAACTCCGAAAGCCAGATCCGTGATCAAATTATCGCTAATTTCTCGCCGCCCCTCGTACAGCCTTCGCTACTCTCCTACGCAATCGATAAGCTGTTGGAACTGTATCCAGATAACCCAGCCCTCGGATCTCCATTTAACACAGGTAATGAAACATTTGGACTGTCGAGCCAATTCAAGCGTGGTGCCGCCCTTAGTATGCCCAGTCTCCCAACTGTAAAAGGAAGTGCACACAATGACAAAAACGGACAGGCGGCGATCTAGCATTTACCTCTCAACGCCGGTTTTGGCAACAAACGGCAGCTAAAGCAGACCTGGAGAACTGGGGGTACCTCTTTACCCAACCCCAACCCCAACACTCACCCATGATCGGAGGTGAGTGACCACGATATGATCTGCTGCTCTTGCATTTATTGTGGGGCAGTCGCGCATGCAGACGAGTTGGCATATGTATATGGGGATCCCCCAGATGGATCGCCACCCTCTTTGAGGATCAGTGCCTTGATGATTGATTATTGGATTTCTTTCGCGACGAGCTTACATCCGAATGATGGAAAGGGATTGAAGCGTGAGTGTTCTTCTGCCCATTTTTGATTTTTGCTACTTGGGCTCATGGTTTGCGGGCTCCCTAGGTCCAATTTGGGAAAAATACACACTCACCAATCAGCGTATTATCCAGCTCAACGGGGATAATACCACGATGATACCCGATACGTTCCGAAAGGAACAGATGGACTTTATTAATTCAGTTCCAGCGACATTTTATCATCGCAGGAGTTTCGTGATATCCGTGTAAACCGTGTATACTGATTGAGCGACGCCAACATATATTCTACGGGACACCCAAGACTCGGATCCTATCCTCTCTTATTCCATCACCTCACTTGTATATGCGTATACTATTGATCGCCTCACCGAATACATGATGCCATACCTATTCGGTACCATGTGATCGTAAATGTCGCCTGAGTGCAGGTTTACAATCCAACTGCGAAGTAATTTTTTCTGAGTCAACCTTTCAACAAATTACAAGTTGTCCCATCGTTCGATGTATACACAGAAAGATATGATGTTGGTGCCGATGTGAATGCGCCCCTTTAGAACTTCTCTGCAGATGATGCAGGCCCGGGTATGGTGGGCGTAACGTTTACTATAGCGTGGCGAGACCTAGCACGCCTCGAAACAGTGCTAGGAGTACAAATAGAGTGAGAATGAGCATGGTCAACGCAATAGGTTTGACTCGAATACCATCAGCTTTCTTGTATCGAGGGAAAGGAAAGGCATCGGGAGGTTGTGTCGCAGCATAAAATATGCGGACAGTGGACGGGTGCCAATAGCGCATGCAAACTACATGATGGAAGGGATGAATGAGGAACCTTAGCAACTACATACAAATCATCCTACACATATACTGCCTATGAGACAATAACATAGTATCTCAGCAGAACGGAGCTCCGAAGGAGCTCCAATACATGCTCCAAGACATCGAAATGTACAATTTTCGACAGGTTGGAAGTACTGGTGTTGTTTGGGCTAAGGCATCTTGTGGTGTTGAAGTGGCCCAGTAGCCCGTTTATAGTGCGTCATTATAAGGGAGGTATTTTTACTGGTTTCATATTTATCCGTTATTGTTGTGTTGTGGCTTGGTTGTGGCTCCTAGATATCGACCGAGACCAATCCCGGAGGAAAGGCCAGTCACAGCCCGGACTATCACATGACGTCACCCAACGCCGCAGTACCAAAAATAGAACATGTTCCGCCTCATAAAATTTCCAAGCTAGCGCAATCCAGCCTTTGGATATACGACTGTCCTTACCTGCTGCCTTTTTTCTGGGAATGTTAGATAAAGGGGCAGTCAAGAGGCTCTGGAGCAATTCAAGATCATAATACGATTGTAAGAAACTAATGATTTGGCGCCCAATGTCGACTAAACGAGCTGAATGTTGGTACTTATCGAATACTTCAAAGGTGGCGAGTCAGTGGGCTGGCATCTATAAAGATATATGAACATAGTTGTGCAGGCTACATTCTGAGCCTCCAGCTATCCAATTTTGATCAGAAGAATTCAGGTAATCCAACCCAATCAACAGGTAATACACTAAGGTCGGAAAAATAGTTGACCTGTGATTCCGTCGTCTACTACCACCAAGCAACGTACTTCTATGATGAAGGCCCTTACAATGTTCTCCGTTACATTTACATCACTGATCCAGATTTGCTGTGTATCGTTTCGTGTCTCGAGGAGCTTGGATATCAAGAAGCAGTGGAAGAAATGAGTAACCTTTGGACGAGTGTGAGGAAGATAAATCACCTTAGGTCGCTTGTTAGTTGTAGTGACGGTGGGGCGGGAACCAAGCTGAACCTGAACGGTGAAGGCGAATCCCAGCGGGTCAAAATTTCAGGTATTCTGCGAGGTCGCATGTCGCATTTTGCGCGCACGGTTTGGGGCTGAAATATAATAGCCGACTCGTCTACCCGTGCGGCCCCACACAACCTGTTTCGTCCGTACGCGTAGGCCACTATTTCGCACTTCCACTCAGGGCGTCGATTCCTCTGTTATGTGATTAGATTGTCGCTGAGGCTGGTGTAAGGCATCGTCAATACACCAAAGCCCTAGGATGGTATGAGAATTGCTGTGGTGTTCGCCCTGAATGGATTTGTACTATAAGACCTCCAGGGGCAGAGCGCAATCGTCCAACGACCCCTCGCCATGAGGCCAGTGGTACATCTCGCACTGGTAGGCCTGGTTGCCACCCAGTCCTTTGCTGCGCCCCAGGTCAACCTCGGCGGGACAACGCTCATAGGAAGAGACATCACCGGATTAAACCAAGATTTCTTCGGGCGTGAGTCGATGATGTTCACAAACCGGAAATTTGAACTAATTGTTCCTTCGCAGGGATACCCTATGCCGAGCCTCCTCTGGAGAATCTGAGGCTGGAACCCTCAGTGCTAAAGCTTCAGCTGGAAGGAAAGACCTTTAATGCATCCAGTTTTGGACTAGCCTGCCTCCAGAAAGTACGTATGTCATTACTTCTATACGGTTCCTTTTCACATAGCACTGCGTCAGGGATTCAATCTTTCTCAAGCGTCAGAGGATTGTCTAACCATCAACATTCTTGGCCCTTCGGGCATTCATGACAAGAAATTACCAATTGTACGCTCCTATTGTTACATCGTATTTACATGCGCTCAGGGATGACCGCAGCTATTTTGGGTGTGAGTTATCGGCCTCAAATTATAGGTGCTTCAAGCTAGATATACATTTTGTTACAGCTATGGCGGTGGATTTGAAGATGGCGCCTCCTCTACGTTCAACGGAAGTGCGATCGTCGCTCAGAGTGTTAACAGAGTGAGTAGAATTGTTGAACACATCTGAAGTCACACAGGGAACACCAATCATTTACGTCAACTTTAACTACCGTGTCGGCCCTCTAGGGTTCCCACAAAACCAAGAAGGTTTTGGTCTTGACTTTTGCATGAGGCCGATGGAACACTTATGTATTTTTCCCCCCAGCTGTTGACCGGAAGGCCCTCAATCTTGGTATAAAGGATGAAATAGCAGCACTTCAATGAGTGAAACATAACATCGGTGCATTTGACGGTGATAATCAGCAGGTCAGCTTACACACCCTGAGGGACTATTGAAAATTTCATTTCTTCATATGTCACTGTCTTTGGAGAAAGTGCAGGAGCCATCATGAACGCTATCCGTTATCCCGGTTCTCCTCTCGAGCAACTCGCTCGTGGAGTTGTACGTATTTTATTTTGTCTCACATCTTTACCTTATTGTGTACATACGAAACAGATCCTCGAATCTGGCTCTCAAGCAACCTCGCCCAATCTCCGCCCCCCAGGCCGACAGGGTAATTGGGATAACTTTGTTGTTGGTACAGGATCTTGTTCATCAACAGCAAGATCAGGCCAGACCTTCGATTGCCTCCGCAAAGCTAACTCCAGCGAGATTTTAGCTGGATTTTTGAACGCTATTGATAAGGAATCTCAGTTGTTTGGCTTTACCCCAGTAATCGACGGGCCCGGAGGCGTTTATCCTGATATTCCGTCCAAATTGTTTGCTCAAGGTCACTTTTCTAAGGTGCCATTTATCGCCGGAACCAATCTCGACGAAGGCAAGTCACAAAGTCCATCATCATCCCAGAGGGATTTGATTAATGGAAGGTGCAGGTACCGGACTCGTAACCTTATCCTTCAATCCCGAAAGCCAGATTCGTGATCAAATGATTGCCAATTTCTCTCCACCCATTGTAGAGCCTTCGCTACTCTCTCATGCGATAGCCAGGCTACTCGGGTTGTATCCGGATAGCGCAATTCTCGTATCTCCATTTAACGCGGGGAATGAGACATTTGGACTGTCGAGCCAATTCAAGCGTGGTGCCGCCCTGAATATGTTCAGTTTCCCAGCTGTCAAAGAAGCGCACGCTCACTGACGAGAAATGAGCAGTCGGCGACGTAGCATTCACTTCTCAGCGCCGATTTTGGCAGCAAACGGCAGCTAAAGCAGGTCTCGAGAGCTGGGGGTACCTCTTTACCCAACCCCAACCTCAGCATCGACCCGTGTTCGGAGGTGAGTGACCGAGACGCGATTCGCTAGTTTGAAACTCATTCTGGGGCAGTCGCGCATGGAGACGAGGTTGCATACGTGTATGATGCTCCCCCAGATGGATCGCCACCTCTCTTTGAGGATCAGTGCCCTGATGATTCGATTATTGGATTTCTTTCGCGACGAGCTTACATCCGAATGATGGAAAGGGATTGAAGCGTGAGCGTTCTTCTGTCCCCTTTTCGGTTTTTGCAACTGGGACTCATGGTTCACGGACTCCCCAGGTCCAATTTGGTTCCAGCGACATTTTACCATCGCAGGGCCTTCGAGATATCCGACTGAGAAGCAATCTTTTATGGGTTGATCGGTCCATATCGAACATGTGTTGAGAGTCATGGTCCCTCAAGCGGGTCGTTTAGTAGTATCTCAGGACAAAAGATAGATCAAACAGGTATGGCGTAGCTTGGTAGGTATCATGTTGACTCGGAGCCTTCTTCCAGAAGGAACGGAATCATACGGACAGTGATTTTACTCTATGGCTGTGACCCGTTCTATGATTTTGATGTTAAGCCGAGCGCAAGGATACAGAATGCAGTATAGCCTAGCCCAGACCTCCCTGATATGGCCGTGCCCAAGCTCAGCCCCGTACTGGCTATGGGAGATCCTCGCTTCCCAGACTACACCTTCTTCAAGGAGCCTAGTTGATCGTCAGCCTCAGCACCGGCTACCTTTCGTTCCGGAGTTAGAATCCCAGTCACGAGCCAACAGTTTACCAAATCAGGGAAGATAGTTAGCAGGTCTTTGGTATCGCGAACCTCCAGGACTCAGGGATAGTGGATTACGGTGGCCAGGCACACTAGCGCAGCCGAGAGCACAGGAAAAGCTCATGGCAGCCTTGAGTCCTTTCCTATCGAACAGCCATCCACAATAGCTGACATAAAAATACATAAAAATACAGCTCAATTTGACACCGCTCATTCTAACCCGCTTCTTCTTTTCTCTACTCCCTCAATACCTGTCTCTTACAGCATGCGGCTACCACTCATCAGCAGAAATGCCCCGACACTCGAACGGCGAAAGGGCGGCGGCGGTAGGGGTGGTGGTGGCGGCAGGGGCAAGGGCAGCAGTTCCGGTGGTAGTAAAGGCTCCAGCTCCGCCTCCGGCACCAGCAACAAGGGCCAGAACACATTCAACTTTCCTGGATCATCCAAACGCACCTCTGCGTACGGAGGGGGTGGTGGTGCTCCTGCTCCGATAGCTGCGGGCCTGCCTTTTGCTGGACGTATGGCTGGAGGTGGGACACGTAGTCAGATATTTGGGACCAGGTGGGTGGCATTTGTTGCGTTACTACGCTCGGTCGCGTCTCTCCGTCGTTACTAAATTTATCTTTATTCTGATTTAGGACATATGGAAGCGGCTATGGGAGCGAGCTCACATCGCGAGGTGTTACAGGGCGTGGGTTCCCTTTCTTTTTTTGGCCCGTGGTTTGGGGAGGAGGTGCAATACTCGCGACCCACACGTATCTTGACGGCAGAAGAGAGGTGAGTCGGCACAGAAACTCGCCCTATGGCCTCCCCTTGAAGCTTTATGTACCACCATTTAGTATGGCGACGTCAACAACAGCACGCGTCCGGGGGGTGCTCTAGCAATTACTACATTCCTATCGTCTTCCACAAACACCACATTCCGTCTTTTAGCTGATAATCAGACAGTGGTCGAGCTCACTTCCAATCTCACGCAAAATTGTACCTCGCACCTTAACCTCAACCCACCGCCATCCCTAACCAGCCCTCGATCCATCAGCACAAACACCAAGGCCTGAGCAGGTGGTACAGTACTATCGTGCGAGCTCTATAGCGCTCACGTTGGACGGATACAATAATAGAGCTACATACGACACCGAGGGAACGGGGGATACCCCTCTACCCCAGGGTATCGATATGAACCTCTTGGCGTGCTTGAACGAGACAATAGGTGTTGCAGCGCCGTTGGTTGATGGCGCATCAAGTATGACTCTCAGGACGCCTTCGTATTTGAACATGATTGCCTTGGTCTGGACAATCTGGGTCTTGCTGAAACCTAGCTAAGTAGGGAGCGGTAGGGCTTTATTTCATGTTTGTCTGGCTATGTTTGTTTACCTTAAATTATGGGCGACATTTGCACATTACCTTACTATGTCTAATTACTGTAATCTTAGTTGGGCTACTTGGACGACCAGTGGTATCCGTAAATAAGCGTCCTCTCAGTCCAGGGGTCACCAGCTACACAGATATTAGTCACAGCAGGCGGTTCAAACTTCAAGCCAGTCCCCTTACTAATGCGCAAAAGGAACGGTTTGAACTGCCCGCTGCGGTCCTTGGCACAGATAATCTGCAGGCCACTCGCATCATCCGGCGGGCTGCGGAAGGAGTCCTCGGGAAACCTAGGATACGATCCTTGGCCGAACTCACACCCCCCTGATTATCTTTCTTATCAAGAACATGTTTCACAAAAAGGTCCCGAAGACAACAGTGCTGGATAGCTCGGAACTATATGACAAGCGTAGTCTGCGAGTTGGGACTTGGCAGCAAGAATGCATGTGCAGTATTCGCTACCGGCCTCACCGCATCCCCCTGCCAATGTGCTTACGGGCGGCAGTGTTGGACGGGGCCTCGGAACGCGCTTCATATGCTAGAGTTCCATCGACAACTCTTTCTCGGCTGCTCCAGACCTCAAGCGCTTCGGCTTAATGCAATGTCACCCAGTTACCAGAATCTCACATGTCACTGGGCTGCGTGCGGTGCCACGAGTCGCATCAGATACGACTATTTATTTGTATCTAGTCAAACCTTCACCTCGGATACCTACCAATTCCGCTCCGTCGTTCCCTTGCTTGGCTTAATTCACAACTTGAAACATATCATATTCCATAAGACCCTTATTATTGTCGAGATTGACAGATCCTGCCAGGCCCAGCTATGACTGATAACTCGATATGGGCGGTCGTTAATGATAATTCCAGCATTCCGACCCATCGTTGCTTGGGACACCACCACCAACAATTGTGTATGATGCGTATTCATTCGCATCACGTTTTCCTACCAACAGCTAAAAGTTATGCCGTTCTTTTCCTCAAGACTGCTGTTGGCTTCGGGTCAAGAACCCCTAGATGGGAGGGAGGGAGACGCCAAGCTACGACCTTGAATAAATCCTATATCGAGGGGGAAAGTGCTGTTAATTGTAAGGTTCAGAGGTAGTTGGAAATGCAACTGTCTTTTCGATGTTTATTAACCTCTTCCGCGCCTTTCGCAGCTGCGCGGTAACTAGGGACCGGGGTTCATTCATCCAACGTCCCGGCTAAGAAGATACTACAAGAGTTCCTGGGGACCCGAAAGCTAAATTCACCACGTGTACTGTTTGCTCATTATGAAAATCTAGTGGATGGAGCTACAGCGCCACCACGAGGCCATTGAGGAACTAGCCTTAATGTAGTGCAGCGGGGTAGGATAGTTCATTCCGTCTCAATGCACTTCCGATTTCCCTGGGAACAAAGGTCGTGAGGGGGGATTAACAATGGGGGTTGGAAGGCGATACGAGCGATTCTGGTGATTCCGACGACCGCACGAGCATTTGTGGTGCATTTCCTGATGGCGGGCAACGGTCGCTTAGGTTAAGACGAGCAAACGGGACACTGCTAGAAACAGCAGTGCAGCGCCGCAACGTAATCAGTAGATTAGTCAGTTATGGAATATTACAATCTGGTGCAAGTGGTTAGTGGTCACGGGATACAAACCCCCAACATGTGGGCTGAGCGTGATGAAGATATCATTCGGTCGTTGGCTAACACCAAAAGAGATGCGGGCCGTGCGGGTTACTGATTATGATGAGATCGAACGGGCTAGGTCTCTAGGTGACATCTCGAGGAATGCGGTGCAAGAGTATCATCGATCATCAACTGGTACCTCCAGATGGGCGGGACCTCCGCCACTCAGTGCCCCATGCAGGTGCTTACCTACTAGGGGGGAGGGCGCATGTGCGGCCGAAAAATGCTTCAAATACCACGAAGAATATTGGGAACAAAGGCATGAATTTTCAATGGGAGAACGCGTCTGAGCCCTATGGTAGTGTTTACGAGCGCTGATACTGCCAAAATCAGCAAGTTGGAGCCCGAGGGGATGATCTTGATTGAGGGAGGTTCGCAAGAGTTAAACTGGAAAGAGGAAAATGAAAACGCAGGGCCGTTGACGGAGACAGGATGTTTCCCATGAGGGCCGCAGGGACAGGTTGCTCTCAATGAAGGTCCGGGCCATGCGAAACCAAGTCCGTGGACGCGTGTGAGACGACGCAATGTGCAACTGATCATGGGGACGGAGGAATGTAGCTCTGATAGGACGGATTGCCGAAGAAGCTGACAGGGTTGACCGAAGATTCGAAAAAGAACAAAGAACAGGTGGCATAAACAGCGTGCCATATCCGGCCACAAGCTAGCAGATGGATTTAGAAGGTAGCCCTGCCCGACTTTGAACAAAAGCACGGTCCTTAAAAGAGACAAGGGGCAGAAGTGCTGCATTATTTCCCGTGAATTACTCTACCCATTATTTTACTTGTAGCCGTTGTACGGTTGCAGAGGTGCGTGAGTGCGATCTTTGATGATGGAGAGGCAGCTGATGGAGGGGAGGGGGCGTTGATAGCTCTGTTACGAAACGCAGTGACCGGGGGTCCACAGCAGAAGCACCAGTGAGAACTGCCTTGCCGTCCAGTTATCCGTGCCTATAAATCCATTCCCCGTCTATCCAATCCCCACGTCTCCCCCTGGATCGCTGGTCTTCCGGTACTTGCTCAACATGCCTGCCCTTCGTCTTACCAACCGTAGAAGGCGCTCGTCTGCTATGCTGTGTATGTCCTGATCACTTCACACTTGCCTATTCCCGTATCCTAACGTCCAACAGCCTTCAACCCAGCCAAGCCTGGCGTCTATGGTATTGGCCTCCCACCTCCACCCCCTTCGAAACCAGTTACATTTGCACCCAACGTCACTCCTGGAACCTTTGTCGATCCGGAAGATGGCTCAGATGCATATCTGGACCCCTCGTCGCCGTCCACTGCCTTATTCCCACCTTCGGACAACCCGGCACCGCCTACTAGCCGCCGACGGGTACCACCCGGCAAGCGACGCTCACTCGGTTACATCCCCCGCCCACCCAATGCATTCATGCTCTTCCGTGCCGATTTCGTTCGCCAAAAGCACGTTCCCGGATCTATCGAGACCAACCACGGCTCATTATCCAAGATCATCGGTGAGATATTTGGGAGGCACATCCTATTTTTCGTAGCTTATACATCAATTCAGGCAGTTGTTGGAGAGCTCTACCCCTGGAGGAGAAACGTGTCTGGGAAGTGAAAGCGAAGCATGCCAAGGCAGAACACAAAGCCAAGTATCCCAATTACCGCTTCCGCCCGGTCCACAATAAAAACAAGGAGAAAAAGAAGGAAAAGCCCCAACCAGTGCTAGAGGACGAACGCCGGTGTGAAGAAGTCGCTCAACTTTTACTGGAAGGTAAAAAGGGTGAACAGCTCGCTGAAGCCGTTCGCAACCTCGACCGGTTGCGCTCACAGACGCCGGTTGCTCACACGCCGGCCGTTTACCCCCACCGCCGCTCTTCCTCCGTTCCTCTCCCCAACGATTACTACACCCCTTACACAAACATCGCCGCATCCTACGCGCCGTTTTTGCTACCTAATTCGCGGCCCACTTCGCCTATGCAGCGACAGCAACGAATGATGCTTGGTCAACAAGCGTCGTCCTTCCAGCGCAGGTCCTGCCTTCTTCCGTTCGTGGACCTACCCCCAATCCCCCGATCATGAATCCCAACATGTTCCAACACGACGAGTCTCATCTTCCGGAGCCCGACCTAGCCTTGCTCAACACTTTCAATAATTTCAACTTCCAGATATCTCAGGATCAACAGGCCACCTCATTCAATGTCAACGATTTGATGACCTCCTTGCCGCCGCACGAACAGCCGCATGATACCCACCTTGGCCTGGGACCGCTAGAACCCCTGGGACCACAGGATATTCTTTCGCAAATGTATAGCTGCGCGCCTACCCCTTGTGATCCCACGTCTTCGGAGTTTAATAATAACTCTGCCGACGTGCCGGATCTCGATCACTGGTTCTCCTCTTCCCTGCAACAGCACCTCGACTCCCAAAGTCCATCATCAGCTCCGTCATCCCACACATCATCAACCTACTCGGGTTCTCCTCAGCCGTCGGACAAGAGCCTTCCTTTACCCGTCTTTGCGCCACAGCCCGTTCGACCAGAACCAACGCAGGCCAATACGATGTTTCACCGGTATGAGCAACATGGGGGTTACCGATGTTTGGAGTCACACTGACGTCGCATTCGGGAACGACCAACTCAATCTCGACTTCTCATCTGTGAATAATATGGGATGTGTCACTGGCACCGAGTTCCCCTTTGTCAGCAACGGATTTGATTTCGGCGCTGGTGATAATCAGATGGCTGATTTTATCAAGAACGAAGTGTGATCAAGTTTGCGATGAACATTCGTCTCCCTGTTTCAACTTGACGATTATCGTTCTTTTTTCATCTTCGGCTTATACCGGTACTCCACCTTGCACTGCGACAAAAAACTCACTTCTTTAATCATTGTCTTCCGATTTTTTGTTTCTGCCGTTTATAGTTTCCCGGTGGCTTCCCCGCCTATATATCATTTGCATGCTTACATTCCAATACAACGCCTACTGTAGCCATATACGTCTCACCTTGCTTTGACTTTTCCTGCTGTAGCCTAAACCCTCATCTCCCTTATGATCACTCCGATGATTGATTCCATCGGTTTTTACTTTCATTTATTGGTATCGATATCATCCCTGTATTTGTGTAGAATGACGAATACCCCCTTACTCTTGAACGCGAAAGATTGTTGAGATGATTATTGTCATGGTTATTAAGTATTATGATGGGAGCAACCTGCTTACTTATTTGCAACATTTGATTCATTGCATGAGGCTAATTTGAACATTACTTTAACTTTGAAGCTAGCAGTGGTCCGCTTCATTCCTTTATGATTCACCACGCGAAGGACATCATTCAAGGCTCAATGCGGGGTTATATCCCCGCCATGAGCCTTAGGACAGAGCTAAAGAGCAATCCCTGCTATATAAAGCAACCAGTCTCTCCACGACTTGCAGCCCAAAGTCAGCTGCGAGGAGGAGGTGCTACAGCGCCTGAACAACGACCTTACTGTAGATCTAATCAGCGCAGTGTGTGTACATAATGCTCCTCAGCAGACGATCCCCCTCGACATCTGCTCCCAATTACCTGGTCAGTCTTGTTCGATCGCGAAGCACCAGAGAAACGCCCCGTTATAAGAAACCTCGGAGGCAAGTTGTCCCTGATCACACTACGTAAAAATAGATCACGTAGACTGCATCACCGCTTGTGGACATTGACAACGCTCCGGTGCGATCAAGCATCCTCCCTCTCAACCCCTGGGTCCGGCTTCCGGATATGTGAAATTGCGGGAGATCTAGATTATGGCGATATGGGAGGAAAGATCATGTTTTTTGCAGGATCTTCACACTTTGCGTGGGTAGCGGAGTCGGTTATGGGTATTGAGTTTTGGAATGAACTGAAATTCGCCTAGCACGCGCGGAAGTGCCCGGGAGACCTGGTGGTACACAAGACATTAAAATTCAATATGTTATAGGTAACCCCGCTTCGCGGCCTGCGGGGATTCCAGGCCCTGCTGGGGTGAATTAATCAGGAACGCAGAAGCTGGTTGAGAAGGCCTGTCTTACATACTCATATGGTAGGGGTGTCGTGTCTAAGACTACTGACCCACTTGGAATTTGGTGTTGAGATATGGACTCCTATGAATCCCCCGGTAGTCTCCGCCAGTTCTATTTTCCGAGCTAAGGCGCTCACTGCTAGTCTCCGGTCTCGGAACAGTGTCACCGTGGAAAAAGCTACTGGACATGTTCTACAAATGTGGGTGCAATCTGTTCAGTCATCATTGCACACTCCACAGCTTATCTATCGCAATTTAGCCCCGGTAGCCGAATTGGGAGGTGCTGGTGTAAAAGTGAATCTATTTGAGACTCACTATCTCCTCCTCATATTCGCCAAATATCTCTCGATCCTAACTGGAGTGGCGCATACATAGCATACTTACCCATGGGAACATTCGTCCATAACAATCTGGAGCAGTTTGGCAGGAAACCGAAACCCCCGGTATATGATGGGCCCTCTTTGTTCAACTGCCTTCTGAAATGCCTGTCCGTCCCTCTCGTTCCCGCTGAGTCGGAACCCAAGTGGATTAATCAAGACCACCGGCTCGATTAGGCCATTCCATCGCCGTTTCCGAGCTCGAAGGTGTCGCACTAATGGCAACCGAATCCTGTCACCGCAGCATTTTCCTCCTGGATGACGTCTCGTGGGGATGACACCTTGGCTAATCGGCCCCTAAAACGTCGGTCCTGCCTTGGCGACTGACTTGGAGCCAGCGACTATTATAGCCGGTTCAAGAGAAGTGGCCTTCGTGACGATTGTAGACACAAGTCCGAGGACTAAACGACCTCCTGATCGTCGAGGCATATGTATTCTGTGGGTTCCGAGCTGTACGCTTTGTGCTTTGCAGCAGCTTTAGAAGGGCCTATTATTTTGATTTGCGGGCCAATGACGACACGAGAGAAACCCTCAATGTGACTCTATACTGAATAGAATGTCTGAGGGTTTATTTTACCCTAGATACACAGAGGGTAGCCAGACTGAAAGGCCTTTCCTGGAGACAATTTATCCACTTCGTTGACGCTGCGAATGGCATAAGGACTTGTTTTTTTTAGCATGAATCAATCCATGGCTATCGTGCAATGCTTCATCCGTGCTGGTACTCGAAATACTTGACTTTCAAAGTACCGCACCATGTTGGACTGACTATAGAATCCCTACACTTTCTGCGTTACCATCTTTTGGTGCAACTGACATCTGTAAAGCTTGATCTGGGTTTTGAACTGCAATATCGAGCTTCGACCACAAATCCACTTAGACACGCTGAGTCCAGTGCCCTGGAGACATATCGTAAGCCAATACCACTTGCTGCAGGCTTCCCTGGAATGGGATTTCCCAAACGATTGTTGCAGACGCCGGGGTGTTCCCATCGGCGGTGCTTGCTTTTAGAGTCCATGTGTTGGCTTGTCGTTATCGGATACACATGCTCCGTGGCCATTCCTAAACGATACTAGACTAGGGTCATGGGTTCTTCTAGTACTTGCGGCGCAATCCGAGGTACCACTACTGCGGATGTGCGAAGAGTCGAGCTCGGGGACATTGTCGACTGTTTCTCCCAGAATGCTGTCTGCTATAACATCGGGGTCCGATACCAGGAACCGAGGGCGGGCTTATGTGGCGAACCATTGTGGAAATCATGCTGCTTGATCCAGAGCCGAGCGAGAATGGCTAGCTGAAACCGAATGGGGATATGGAGTGCACCACTCCTCTCCAAGTTCTGACAGGGAGATGTGACCCATGCTTCCTGATCACAGGCACCGTGAACGTCTCAGAGCCATCTCACCTACCTGTTCGGGTCTAGCAAAGTATATAACATGGGTAGCTTGTCTGGTGGAGTAGTGACAACCCAAACTATCGCGCCAAAACACAATGCACCCTTTCCCACTTTGCGCTCTTCTTGCCCTGATGCTTGCTTTTATCGCTGGTGCCGCACCCATAGTACGCTTTCATACCCATGCTTGAGGTTTTCTGCCTTACGGTATTGTATCATCTTCACAGAAGCGGGGGGATACCACAGCACCTGAGAGACGGGGTGATAACATTGGGGGACCTGGAATGGAAACGGAGTAGCGATAAGGCACCTGGATGGAGGCATGCAGACCCTGCCTCTGGGTCGAGGCGGGAGATAGAAAATACAGCTACGCCACCTTGGCGACGTGCTGAGAGGGAGGTGGCTTCGCCACCGGGCTGGAAGCGGGATGCTAATGTGGATATAGTTGCTTGACCATTGGCCTAAGGGCATTTTCAGATTCAATTTAGTATGTATATTCCCGTATAAATGGTTTTGCATGGAGTGGACACACATATGTCATTCACCGTTCGGAGATACTCTGTGTTTTGATCCCTTTTTGAGAATTAAATAATAATAGTCAACAGGAACCTTAGAAGGTTGAATTAGACTTAAGCTTAAGCTCGCGCTTAGTGACAGTCACGGCACTCTAAGTTGGAATAATCCTGTTGGTCGATGTATCGTAGTGCTTAAGTGATCATGGCCTAGGCCTGCCCGCGCATGAAAACTCGTCAATCCCTCATTGCAATCAGCGCTCTGATGGCCTTTCAGAGGCATTTTTCATATCGTTTGAGTATCTATAGAACAGCTGTAGGGGATTAGAGCCCGTGTCCAGTGAGCTATGGAGACGGCGAGGCTACGACACGAGCTCAAAATGGTGGCCACGAACTTTAGATGGATAAGACAGTACGTTACTCAATAAACCACCTCATTTGTCATGGAACCATCGAGTACGGCGATAATGATTTAGTTGTCATACCTGTAGGCAGGCTTCCGTGCGTTGCCATGATTCCGCTCACTCAGCAAGAATTACTAGCGTTGGGATGGGGGTCACAAATTTGATTACTAAGCCGGAGAAACCTTAGATTCCACAAAAGGCCGTTGAATGATAGTTAGTGGAAGGTATAGCTGAGATCAGTGAGCTATCCACTACATCATCAGTGAATGTGGTATTCTGTCTGGCTAAGGGCAGCTAGGGGCAGTCCCTTTCATTTACCGTCCAGGTCATTTCGGTCCGTTCGACGTCATGATCTTCCTACTCTAACATTTGGCCTGCTGATCATATAGAATCCGATATATTCGTCTAGGTAAACATATATTTAATCTATTGGTTCCCCACTCAAATAACGACCCGTGTTTCTCGGGGTGTATTCTTCCTGAATATCTTGCGTCGGCCAATCTTGCCCGAAGGTCGGAGATACTACTGCGGGCTCCACAACGGCTGAGCTCCTAAAAGCAGACTGGGGCCGGAATATCCGGGTCGAACGCATTGGGACTATCCTGCTCTGGTATCCTCCGTATCAGTGGTATTCGTTGACCTTCGGACTTTGTGGACCTTACAGGGGCTGATCGACGATCCCTTGAGAAGGCAAGACAGGTAGCAAATGGTTTAAAATCTTTATGAGTGAATTTACCGTTTACTACGTACATCCCGTTCAGCAGCGGCCGTATGATATCGCCCCCTTCCAGTGCTTTTAGAGAGGATCATGATAGGGCTACATATGGGCGTCCCTGCACATCCATCAACCGACGCCATGTTGAACGCTTTTGGGACTCGTGACGACTTTGTTACATGACTGTCACGTATGTTTCTCATCCTTCCATGTCAATAGACCTCAGCTTGGACCGCCTCCAGCGCGCAGTACAGCATCTTCCTAAATACACTCGACCAACATGCCACGTCGCAGGCACCAACGGGAAAGGCAGCGTAACTGCAATTATTTCATCGATTCTGAGGTCCACCTCGCCGCCTCTCAAAGTGGGTAGATATAACAGCCCTCATCTCGTTACGATCTACGATTCCATCGTTATCAACGACTGCCCCGTTAGTGCAGAGCTCTATGACTCTGTGAGAGCCGAGATTGAGCACGTGGATAAGGAGCATTGCACAAATCTCAGCAATTTCGAGTTACTCACACTGACAGCCCTGCAAATCTTCGAGCGTGTAGGAGTCGATGTCGCCGTTGTTGAGGTGGGTATGGGGGGTAGATTGGACGCGACGAACATCATACCGGACGAAGCTGTCCTCGTGTCTGCCCTCACCAATGTCGATCTCGATCATCAAGCCTTCTTGGGTACCACGGTTTCGGCGATCGCCAAAGAGAAGGCCGGAATTGCAAGGAGCGGATGTTCATTTGTGATAGGTCCCTCAGAGATATCCGGAAGTGATCCAGGTCGCCAAAGAAGCTATCAAGCTTAGGGGCGCCAAACTTGTTCCTCTACTCACGGTTTCCGCAGAGGAGAATAGATCTGAGGCCTCGCTATCCCTCCATCACTCGTCATTTCGTCCACCCAAACCGCAAAAAATCTCATGCTCACTTTCCCTTTCCTCTCAGCAAGTCGTGACCAATTTTCCTATGCATGGCGAACACCAAATCGAAAACTTGACGACAGCCATCACTGTAATATCGGTCCTCAGTTCGAGCTCATCACTGGACCAAAATATTGCTGGGCTCGTTACACCCTTAGCTATCTCTCGGGGAATCAGTAGCGCTCGATGGCCCGGTCGTCTATCTTTTCATACCATTCCCTCACCCAAATTTCTCCCTATCCTTGTCGATGGGGCTCACAACCCAAGATCCGCAAAAACCCTAGCAGACTATCTCACCCGAGTCCTTCCCTTCACAACCAATCAAAACATTGACATCACTTATATCCTTGCTCTATCTCACTCGCCACCGAAAACGCCTCTTGAGACCCTATCTCCACTTTTACCATTGCATCCCCCTGACGGGATTAACGCACATGTTAAGATGCGCGTAGCACTGCTGTCTTTTACTCCGCCAACAGGTATGCCCTGGGTGAAGCCGGTCGCCCCCGCAGATCTTGCCGAGGTGGTCAAAAATCTGGCGCCTGGTGTTGACATTTGGGTGGCAGACGGCGATCTCCTGCCACCACAGTCATTATCCTGCAGCAATCAATTGGGCAGCTGACAGAATGGTCAATCCTGGCTTGGTCATTATTGCTGGAAGTTTGTACCTCGTTGCTGATTTCTATCGCCTTTACCAAGGACAGCTTATTCTATAGGGTTGCTAGAATCTGATGTTAACGTCGCAAGAAAATATATACACATACCCTTACACAACATTTTCCTGTGAGCTGGCCTGTGCACGATGGAGGACTTTGTAGGGAGCATTTTAGGGGGCCCGAAGGTATTGGCCAAGGATTGAACCGGCCTCCTGCTACCGGGCTCCACTACGTGTATTTGCTGTCGTCTTAGTCCTAAGGCCTAAGGTTTCATATCGATGTGTTCTGTGGTAGATCTGTGCACATACGGGCCTCCGCCGACCTCCGCGCCAGATAACCCTATTCTGAGGTATTCCATCTGTAGTCAATAAACTGCCCACTTAGATCGTCGTGAAGGCGATGGGCACATATTGCTCTCCTAGCAGCTGGGCGAAATCCCACAGGTCATCTCGCCAGTTGTTCCAGCAAGCAGGTACCATTGTCGAGTCAGTGACACAGCTTCCGATCAACGTGTATGATGACTCTGATACTTGTGGAGTCAATATACTCAACGCTGCTGACTCTTCCCGGTCAAATTGCAGCTTCGATACGATATATCGACGAGATATTTTCTTTACTCACATTATGCAGGCTACCTCCGTTTAATAATTAATAGTAGTGTACAGGTCATCTTCGTTTCTCCAAAATGAAAAACGCTGTACAGGCAATCCATTTGAGATCTCACTATTATTTCAACGGTGGCACACCTGTACATACCCGACTTCATGCCATATACAAAAGTGGATTTGAGTGCAAGCGGTCGAACTTTGCCCGTGGCAAAGAAGGAGCGAGTGCAGAATGGAAGGAAGCATATGATATCGGAATGATTTAATCCTTAGTGGTGCATACTCAAACGAGAATCGAATCATTCATTCGCCCTCACGTTCCCATGGTGTTCCAAGTAAGTGGTAGCAAAGGTGTCTAAAGTGCGAAAAGTGCCAAATACGGGTATTAGGGGGAATTACTGACACGCTAATTTTGGGTCTCAATTCTTCCCCCTTAACAACCGTAGCGCTACATGATCCATAGTACAAGTGTTGTACTCGAATTGCATTCTGATATATTCCATCACCGACACGTCCTGTGGGAATAATATCCAAGACCACAGTTCTCTTGATTTAAATCGGTCTCGTGGTCCGCTGGATGAAGAGAACTGTCTGATACTGTTTCGCAGGAGGGGAAATCACGGGCATTTTTGAATGAATGGCACAGAATCGAGGCCATTTACAATACAACATCACTTCCCTACTCCTTCCTAAACATGTCTGCTCAAAAGCGCAGGTTTCCGTCCCCCTTTCAGGCTTCGATCATTATAGGATCTCTCAGGGTCACCAGCGGCGATCTTATGCAACCACTCAATGGACGGTATATGCAGATAGATGGAATACGTCCAGATTTAGGGTCAGTCAGTCCACGCTATGGGCCTTCCAGAGGCTGATGGCATGGGCCAAGAATTCGGTGGTTGGAATGAGGCTGCGAACATTTCTCATGGTCACCATTTCTCCATCGCAAACTCCAGGAGTTAAACGGACAATATCCAATGGGGTCATCTTCTCATGATATGTAAGTATATACATTCAAGCCCAAATATTCGGTATCACAGATAATAAATCTATTTAGAGCCAGCGGCTCCTGTTGGTGTCCATCTAGGCGCAGATTTGCAGCCTAAACAAGTTGATTAGCAAGTATAGTAAGTTGGCCAATGAACCGAGTCACGAGCCCTACAGCGACGAGAGCTGTGGCGTACCAGTAAAGTGAGAGGTGGTTGGCTAATTTGTTTAGAGGGCAAAGCCACCACCCCCATGTGTTGGGGTTCTGTACCCTGGAACCCCTGAGTGTATTAGCAAATCTCCGAGCGCTCAGGTTCAGGGACTAACGACGATGTCAAAATAACAAGAGCTCAATAGATATTTGACTCGGTATCTTGGACTAGGACAATCTGGGTTGGAGGCTGATATGTATGGGTGAGTTTTCTTAAGTTTCCGAAACATAGAATAATTGGACACATCGATACATGAAAACCATGGGCTTCAGTTTGTTCACGATCGGCCAAAAATACGAGGCCAAGACCAGCATGATGCGATAGATGGTCGCAGAAATGAAAGCGTAGCGATGTGAGCGGAGTGCTCACCAAGCAGGTATTGGATGTTCCTACTTGCATGTTGAGCGCTGAGCGCTCGACGTTAACCTTGAGGCCTGCTAGGGTTATTACGCCTTGACACATGCTCATCCTGCGAGTGCCACAACTTCTGAGCTTGGACCTGTCGAATCTAGAAAATCAGTAGCGTTACATAATTAGCTGAATGAATGGTTCCTGTCAATGGCTTTCTATCGTTTTTGGCCCTTACACTCTGAAGGTGAACGGTCGAGGCCAATGCCTCATGTGAGAACTTCAGGGCCTCATTCTATGGAAACAATGACCCAAGGTATAACATCAACATCCAGGTTCCGATTCCACGACGGATGGAGTTTTTCGACGTTCCGGAGGTGACTCAAGGACGCCGTTAAGCGCCTGTTGAGCGTCCTTGGAATGACTAACGGATCATGTAATATGACATATGTCAGGGCTCAAGGAAGTCGCAGGGCGCTCGGTCTCATTATTATTCTAAAATAAAATCGCACAGGTGTTGCACAGCTGTTTCATGGAGCCTTGTATTAATAATGATTCTGGCTCAAAATTCGAGAGAAGCATAGTTCGTGCGTGGCTGACGGTCGTGGATATTTTATACCCCATCGGTCACATACCGAACCCCGGTGAGCCTAGTCCGCAACCCTGAGGTATTGCTCCAGTGAACTATCTTAGCCGGATGCTTCCTTTCAAAGTCCAATCTGGTCTCACGGACTCATGTCCGCGTGCAGAGCTTAGACAGTCGTCACGAAGGTTTTCCCTTCTGGCAGTGCATATGTCACGGCTAGAGAGATGTTATACTATTACCGGGTTTGATTAATTTGATTGACCATTCATCACGGTGCTGAGACGAACCGATGAGGATATTAACAGTTACATGAAACTCACCTCCTATGGTGAGCTGCGTCGTAGGCCGGCGGGGAAGATGATGCCGAACTCAATGATATATAAACCCTGTTGGTGCTGCCTGGGTAAGTTTGACGTACAAGCTCCTCTCCCCCAGATTCGCCTTGACCTGATCTATAGATATTTGAATATCTGGATCTATCTTTCTGCTCCACGCTTCCAACAGCTTCTTTCCTTGGAAGTAGTTGTGCTTGAACCTCTTGGTCGTGTGGCTCCATTTCGACCGATTATTTAAATAGCAATTGGCTCGACCACTTGTCCCTTCCCCAACACACTCGTATATCCACCTCTCACTATGACCCAATCAAACTTTGGAAGGCTCGAAGAAACGTCCGACGCTGTCGATGAGGGTAAGCACCTATTGATTAGCTTCGCTGGTCAGGCATCTGACCGAATGTGAATCGATTGGTAGTCAACCAACTGAAAGTATGGAATGGACCAGCCGAATTCATTAAGAACAAGGATGAGGCACAGTACAGACAATACGTCACCGCATGTAAAAGGGTCCGGGACTTCTACAAGGAGCAACATGGTTCGTCTCCACGCTGCAGGTCATTCAGGACCTAGGTTTATTTCCAGCCCTTAGAGAAGCAGACTCTTGATTTCAACACTGAAATACGCAAACGCTTCAAGGAGACAAGATATGCAAGGATGGGCAAGTGTTCTCGACTTTGAATTTACCACCAGGTTGTTGATGTTTCTTTAGGCATTTGGGAGGCGATGGAGCTCCTGAATAACATGAAGGATGACTCGGATCCTGATGCAAGTAGAGACCAGCCTTGTGTACGGATTCCGAAAGCTCATACTGCTGTTGCTCCGCGTAGACCGATATGACGCAGATTGAACATCTGCTTCAAACAGCCGAGGCGATACGACGTGATGGTAAACCCGAGTGGATGCAAGTAGTCGGACTAGTACACGATTTGGGAAAATTGCTCGCTATTTTTCAGCCAGAGTGAGTGCATTCTCAACCTTTTTCGCGGCGAGTTGTTTAAGATCCGGTTTGTTTTCTAGAGGCCAATGGGCAATAGTTGGTGTACGTACTGATGGTTATTCCTGCTTCGATTCGCCCAGTCCTCTGACCTACCTCATTTAGGATACCTTCCCCGTTGGGTGCAAATTCTCAGACAAAATAATATATCCCATGACCTTCGTTGCCAACCCAGACTTCAGGGATGAGAATCTCATGACGGAGTATGGGATTTATGAACCCCATTGCGGACTTGATAACGTTCTTCTATCATGGGGTCATGATGAAGTAGGTTTGATATTAATATCTTATCACAAGTTAACAGCAGCCTCAAACCGACTTCTACAGTACCTCTACCACGTCCTTAAAGACCAGTGCAAACTGCCTAAAGAGGGACTATGGATGATTCGGTACCACTCCTTTTATCCGTAAGTGGATTTCAGCTGATATCACCCCTGAGAAGTTCGGGTCGGATATTCACCCCCGCTATTATATTTTTAGGTGGCATCGGGAAGGTGCCTACATGCACCTGTGCAATGACGCTGATAACGAGGCCCTTGCGGCCGTGCGTGCATTCAATCCTTATGATCTATATAGCAAGAGCGATGATCCGGTGGATCCGGCGAAGCTTAAACCATACTATATGGGTCTTATAGCCAAATTCTTCCCAGATGAGCTGAATTGGTGAAGTTGGAAGTTTTGAATAGTTCTTGTGCTATGATCTCCCCTGCATGTTCCTTAATCATTTGACGCTCTAATATAATAAGACAACTAGTTATTGGATTTACTTGTATTTTAGCAGTTTGATACACTTGGAGAGATTTGCGTACGAGGCATGTGTTTCAGGAAGGGGATGAGCATTGGTGGACGTCCAGTGACTGTTTTAACAATGGCCACGTATCGCATTAACCATCTCCAAAAAACACTGGCTGATATACATGAAAAAGACAAGGTCCTACTCCAGACCAAATGTCTAAACTCGATACGAAAACAGAAAGCAAAAAGCATGCTCACAAACCCTCAAAAACAGAAGCTATAAGCTCCTTCTGCTGCTTCGCATACATCTTCCCAATCCCTGGAGCCGGCACCGCACTCTCCTTCCTCCCAAGGAATCCCAACCAATTCCTCCTCTGATCTAATCCAACATCCTCAAGCACACTCCCAATCCTATCCTTCACATGCCCCCACGCGCCTTGATTCATCGGTTCCTCTTGTACCCAACATACCTCAACATCTTCATTTCCATTCCGCTCGTAAACTTCCAACGATTCACGCAAGTGTGCAAACGGGAATGGGGCCAGTTCTTCGATGCGGATAAAGGCGACTTGATCTATGAGGTTCCGTGCCTCGCGTTCCTTGATGAGCTCATAGTAGAGCTTGCCGGTGAGCAGAACGACGCGTTTAGTCTTCTCTGGGTTTGCAAGAGGGTCTGGAAGAACAGGCTGGAATCGTGTCTCGGGTTCGAGATCAGCAAGAGGAGACGAAGACGCCTGCACGCGTTGGTTATGTTCAACACTGGGCAGTTAGGGGTGGGCAGGACTGGGGACGCACCGCAAGTCTTAGGAGACCCTTAGGTCCAACAATGACCAACGGTTTTCTGTAGTTCCTCTTCATTTGCCTCCTCAGGAGGTGGAAGTACTGAGCCGGGGTGGTGGGGAAAACAACCTGCATGTTGATGCTCGTCGGGTCTGAATCGTGTTCCACATACTTGTCATTCGTCAACTGACAACAATTGTTCCGTCAGTAAAAGTATCCTCCCCCTGCAATAACCATAACCAAAAAGCACCTGAAGCATGCGTTCCATTCGAGATGACGAGTGTTCGGGGCCTGCACCATCTAAGCCATGAGGAAGTTGCAGCACAATACCACTCTGTTTCAACCACTTCGCTGATGGAGAACTTTCAATATCCTTGCATTCGTATACAAAGGGATAGACCTACTCTCGGATGACGATATATATGTATCAATCGCAACCTGTGCGCCATTAAAGAAATCACCAAACTGCGCTTCCCAGATCGGTAGCAGATTTGGGCGTTCCCAACTAGCACCATACTCGAACTGGATCGATTAAGCCCTGAGCACGCGAAACATCAGTCAATCGATTAAAAAAAACATACCCCAAGAACTGCGAGCTCGCTCAAGGAACCTTGGCAACAGAATTTGAACGTCCGAAGCCTTGACACGAGCATCGACAACAAACTCACTGTTTGCCAACTCCAGTTTTCCTTCGGCACCCAATGCCTCATTCAGGGGCACAATGACGCCTTCCGTCTTCTGGTTAACCAACATAGCATGACGGTGGCTGAACGTTCCCCTCCCCACATCCTGTCCCGATATTCTCACGTCATAACCCTCCAGCATCAATGAGCCAAATGCCAGAGCCTAACCCAATGAGAATTCTCAGTCAGCCTGCTCGGAATCACCAATACGGACAGAGGGGGCCGGGATCGCACCTCAGCAGTAGCCCAATCCAGCCCCTTCTCCTTTTCCAAGCTCGTCAACCGATTCTTCACATGCCGGTGTAGCTTTGGATGAATCTCAAACCCATTCGGTGTCCATATACTCGCCTCCCCAACTTTCTTCAGCGTGTCCTTGTCAACACCAGTTGCTACGTATACCGTTTTCTTGGCGTCTTCTCCCGCTGGCCAAACCATACCGGACCACTGGTCTTTGAGCATGGGCGCTTCATCGACAGAAGGTACATAATCAGATACTTTGGCGAGTTCGGACTCCAGGTGAGCTTTGTATGATGAACGGACATCGGAGATCGCCTCCTGAGTTATCACGTTTTCGGACTGCGGACAAAGGGGGTTAAGGGTTCGTGTGCGTTAGGGGCATAAGAACAAACGCACCAGAAGTTTGTGTTCATAGAGCTCCGGGACAGACTTTCTCGCTGCGATCTTCTCGTACATAAGTGGACTTGTAATTCCGGGTAGATCCAGTTCATTATGACCCCTGTTGAAAAGATTTACCAAAGTTACGTGCGTATTGAAACAGAATCAACACACCATCGCCGGTAAACCAATAGATCCACAATGATGTCCTAGGTAAAAACATGAGCCGCAGTGCATACATTAAGAAAATATATATACCCGCCTTTCTGAAGTAATTGCGGAAACGGAAAGCAATGTCCATCGCCCGAGCCACATCTGTACATCATTCAATATTGCAATCTAACACAACAAGGGGAGAGGTACGCAACATACCTTCGGGGTGATCGCCATTAACGTGCAAAACCGGAGCATTGATCATCTTTCCGACGTCTGAACAATATAAGGAGGACCTGGCGCTCGAGGCTGGAGTAGTATACCCGATGCTGAATCATCCGTTAGTCGCAGGCTCTTGCTTCCACGATATCAGAAACGTACTTGTTGCTACACAACACAAGTTAGTTTCAACACCCATAAATAGACAATCCACTTACTCAACGACTAGATGCACACTTCCACCGCTCGTAAAGTGGGGCAAATTACCTACCCAGCGCATATCAACATCATATCGTATGGAACCAAAAAAAAAATAAACCCACTCAAGCCCAAACTTTCCATAACGACACCTTGACCAGTAAAGCTCGCGTCGCCATGAAGCTGTACACACATAACCCGATCACCCAGTTGACAGTCCTTGGGCGACGTCTTGAGCAACGAAAACTGCTTGGCTCTCGTCTTCCCGAGTGCAACGGGGTTCACAGCCTCTAGAATTAGCCGTTAAAAAAAACGACTTGAGGGGAAGGGGGGGGGGGGGGGTGGACAGCGTGAACAGACACGTACCCAAGTGTGAAGGATTGGGTAACAACGAAACTTTCAAAGGATTCTCAGCACCCTCGAATTGGAGCGTCGGAGACGACACTAGAGTACTTCCCGTCAGATGGCATGCTTTTCTGAACTGGGAACGAGGTAATGTACCTAAATGACTGAGGACATCACCCTCGACGCCCAGCGCCTCCGAGTATTCCGAACCGCCCTTGATCTTGTGGAACAGTGCCGTCGGAGAGTACTGCAATAAATCCGTCAGCAGATTTAATCGGCCCCTGTGAGGCATTGCTACAAAGGAAACGGAGGTCAGGGTAGGTAAAATGACCAACGGATTGCTTGCCCAGAATGATGTGCCGAATACCCCCTAACGAATCAAAAAGCATCAGAACCCTATTCTCGGACCTAAGAAAATAAAACCGGACATACCATGGGCAGCAGCAGAGAATAACGCATCAAGGGCAGGAAGCATCGACTCTCCTCCTTCAAGACCATACTAAAATCGCCTCAAATGAGCGCTTCAGTTCACTCAACGCATATAAACGTTGTTACCCTCTTCAAATTCGGAAACTTGGCCTGCAAAAAATGATCCAAGACCTCGCTCTTCGCCAACAATTCATGTATCCTCTGCTTCTTCTCCTTGTCCACTACCAAAAGCGGCTTATCCTCAGGCGAAGGCAAAGTCTGTGATTCGAGCAAATGGGAGAACCAAAGCCTCTCCGTCTTGGACGGCGAATGCATATACTTTGCAACACACCGACCATCAGCACCTCGAATAACAACACAAAATAAAAATAAAAACCAACCTCGTACCCAATCCGACCCACATACACACTCCTCAAATGCTCCTCAATCTCCTCCAACGTCCACATCTCCTCCTCTCCTCCCCCCTCCCCAACCCGCTTCGTCCACAATATTCCATCCACATCATATCGCATCCCTTTATCAGCCAACCCATACCGTTCAGGGTAGAGTGCCGCAACATCCTCACGGTGTATTAAATCAAGCGGGTCGATACTCGCCGCTCGGTGGCCGTGGGTGCGCATGGAATCAACATAACGTAGAAGCGTTGCGTTGCGGTACCTGTTGTCCAGCTGCTTCGGTGTATCTGATGTGCGAGATGGACGGTGTTAGCAACATGAACACAGAAATAAGAAAAGGTGACTTGCAATCTGGAAACACGTATTTCGGTGGTGGTCGATACCCGAATGTCTCATCATGGTACTCCCTCCTACCATGAACCACCGCCGTGCCCGTCACGCAGACGCGATGCACGACGGACGTGGTAGCGCGTCTGGATAGGACATGCATTCTTAAGGGGTCAAGCGGTGCGCAACCGAGGGCATTATATAGGACTTCGTGATGCACCCTCCCGAGGTCCCAGGCTTGCTAGTTCCGTCCGCTGCATTCAAGACGCCGCATCACACATCACGTGTTCAACAGTTATTTGATTACGGAGATTTGTTGTGTAATAGCGCTTGTCTGCAAACAGGGGAAAGAAAGAAAAAAAATGAGAGAACTATCTATGCCTCGCACTCTATTCTCAAGTCCTTGGTGAATAGTCCGAGGGGATGCAACGAATGGACGAATTGAATGAATGAAAAAAAAAAAGTGTCATCAAGCAGGAGCGTAAAAAAAGTCAAATCGAATCCACCATCACAAGTCCCTTTCAGTCTGTGCCCGGGCCCTTGGCGGGATAGCCCGCCCCTTTGGACTGCGAATACCCAATGGACGGCAGCGCATCAAGCTGCAAATTCGAGCGCGAGCGCGCCAACACTTCCGAAGCCACGCCATCCCCGTATCGTTCCGCAAGTTGACTACGCGTCCAAAAAAAAACAGACAAATAAATGATGAGCACTCTGTCCTCCAGGAAACCCGAAAATACAACCAACACTCACCTCGCATAATTATCCATGATAACTGCCATACTGTTCATACTCAGCCTATACGCCTTTGGCATCATTCCCTTTCCAAATCTGTATGTTACATGATTCGAGCACAGCAAGCCCGCAACCATGATCAGAATGTGGAATGGAACAATCGAAAACACGGCAGTGTACCACCGCCGGAGGACCATCCGCTCAAACTGCATATAACGCAACTTGCATCCCGGGAGGATGCTTCGCGCATAACATGTCTGGCTGACTGTCGCTTCGATAAATGGGCTAAAGTAGCCACAGCAACGTAATTGGTTTTGAACTCTCAGGCGACCTTCGGAACCGAGGTCCCGCGACCACTGAGCGTTGATCTTGCCTTCGAGGTTGAAGGTGTGGCGTTTGTAGGTGAGGTAGCCTGGTGCGACAATGAAGACGAAGGTTATCCAGAGTAAGAGCGTGTAGATCGCGAGGAACGAGCGATTGTTGAGGAGGATACCAGCCCAGCCGAGTAGTGACGTGAACAGGCCCATCGACGCGGCCAGTGTAGAAATGACGAGCTCTGACCTGTTGCCAACGCGGACAATGTCTGCCTTGGCCCAGACGTCAAACCAAGTAAGGAGACAGATGACGAGCGCGACAAGGGAATAAGCTGTAAGCTAACCCCAGCCGCAGTCAGCCAAACCAGAAAATACCCAAAAAAACTCGAAAGGAAGAGCCTTACACAGAGGTTCGCAACGAAAAGCGTCCACTTGAATCGATTCCAGCTCATCTTCCTCTTGATCCCTTCCCGCCCACCAAATAACCCATTCTTCAAATCAACTCCATCATACTCATCATCCCCCTGCTCAGGCATCCTCGCCAGCCCACTCCTGAACGCCTCCACACCCCCACCCACCTTTGGCACCTGCGCCTGCGCAACTTTCTTACCACCACCACCCCCATTAGCCCTCCTCCGCCTCGCGCCAGGGTTGATCATCGTAGTTGAAAACTTGTGCGGCAGGTAATTCACACTCAGCGACATGCTGCTGCTCTCTGATATCAGCTTGTGCTCTGGCGCCGGGGTCTGCAGCGGACTGGGGCTGGCTGTCCCTGAGGGCGAGGCACCTGAGCTGCCACTGCCGCCACCGCCGGCGCTGCTGCCGAGCATGAAGGGAGCCACTGGCCGCTCGAGGACGCCTGGGTTGGTGTTTGTCGTGGGAGCCGCCATCGAGGCCATTAGGCGAGCTCGTTCTCGGTCCGTAAGGATTTGTTGCGTGGAAGCCGCCTGGGAATTTGTGCTATTAGCATCGTGGGATTCGGAGGACGAAGCACGACTGTTGGTGTGTGTGGTGTGTGTTGGCGTGAGTAGAAAAGGGATGTGTGTGGTCCGTCCAGGAGCAACAAACAGGGTGAGATACGAACAGAGAGGTGAAGAAATGACTACCTACGAGTGCGGATTGGCGTGCTCCATCTAGTGAGGGAGAAGGGAAGGGGAGAAGAGAAAGAAAGGGCGTGTCAGTCACTTCCGATCAGTAACAAAATATATAGTAACAAGAAGTAATAACACTTATTGATTCAGTAACGTTAACCAACACTCACATTCCGTTCATGTCGCTCATGCGTCCTCTCAGATTCGGGCACCAAGGGCGGCGAGAGGAAATACGTTGACCACATTCGTTGCATTTTTCTGTTCGTGAGAGTTTGGTCGTGGACGTCAAGGGGAAAAAGTGGGGGCTCCGGGAATATATCTGTAATTGTTGTTTTCCTTTGGTTTAGTGACCTTTGCTTAGCTCGTTTTAGGACATCTTGTGACGCTAGACTTAGACCCTGATCAGTTGCCGCTTCTCGGCTGAACACCTCGTTGCGGTCATAAAACACCGGCGCTCTCCCTCCCCATGCTCCGTCACCAATCCCATGGCGCCACAGCCTCAGGGGAAAGGGGGATTGTCTATAATTATGCTATAGCCCCCGCAAGGTGACAATGAGGAGAGAGTGCCCCCCCGGGGGATGCGACCGACAATCTCACCTCCTGACGAAACGGAAAGCCAACTCTTCAAAAAAAACTCGACTGTATACCTTACGCCAACAGCTATACCAAAATACCCGCTGTACCAATGGACTGACATTCTGAATGACGCGCGCAAAAATTCACATGGTATAAAAATGCACCTAACAGCTGAGATATGGAAGTCCATCGGGTGTTGTCAACTGCGATGCATGAGATGTGACTTTCATGGCAACCACTGCATGATACAAACTTGTCGATGATCAATGAAATGAAATTATCTCTAGGAGCAATGGGCCTCAGGGCAACGTCAAGGAGACATAGGTGATAAAAATAGACTTGCCGCACTCGGTTTGTTTATGTTATTTTATCATGAAGGTGACAATTAAACAACTCCGCAGCCAGAGCTGAGAAACCGTCGGCATTTCGGTACCCCTTAGCTTCACAAAAAGAAGTTCTAGACGTGCTGCGGAGCATGTGTTCGATCGACCCAGCATTCCGGGAATTTCAAGAATATCAAGCGACGGTTTCAAAACCCATCGTTCGAGATATCATCACCATCGCTGTTTTGATACTGCTGCTGATCATAACATTGGCTATGCAATCACTAAAACTCCCTACGAGTGTTCAAGAACCCCCGACCTACTCGACTCGAATAGTGCGGTGGAACTCGTTCTGACCCGGGCGCCCGGAGTATCAGGTGTGACCCATAAACATTCACACGGTATATTTTATATTCCGGAAGTTGTAGATGATATCCCCGGTTGCCAAAGCTGAAATTGTACGAGGCGCAGTCACTACAGAAAACAAATCTAAAAAGAAATACCATTTCCCCTGATCCACCACACATTGTATCGTCCATCCGTCCAGTACACTTTGAGCTTCCTCCCCCCCCCAAGTTCCAAAAAACCAGTCATATCTACAGCTCAAGTATATCACGCCGGCCTATTCTAATTCCTTAGCCGAAAATGATCGACAACGCAGCCACTCAGTGCATACATGGCTGTGAAATGGCTACGTATGTCCTGTAAGACATTTTGGGGTGAAAGGATATTCGAGCGACTAAACAAAAGCAGAAGACAGACGCTTCGGCATCTATGCCGCAACCCCCTCGTGTTGTCCTTCTGCAACCATTCAAGTGCTCTTATCAGGAGATTGTCGACCATCGTGGGAGTCGAATCACACTTTAAGCGGTGGTATGGTTTACTAGACGTGAGATCGCGAGTCCACCCTAGGACAACTGCAGAAATGCAACCGACTGGCATACACAACAATACGGCTCCAAATTTTTCTCAAATTTCCAAGAATGAGGTCAAACAAATCAAGTTAATAAGTGGGAATGCAAAAACCGTTTTTTGTAGAGTCGTTTTTGATATGCATATATGCACAAATTGATTACCGGATTTCATTTTGGCCCAAGATTCCCGTGTCGGTCCCGTTGCATGAACGTGTCCCTTCGAAAAGTGAATAATTCTACTGACTTCAGCTATCGAGAATATGGGCAAGCGATATGCCTGATGGATGAATGCGCTCGGGAACCTAAAACCAAGAGGTTCAAATGGTATAGTGGAGGTAGCAACATAACATAGCGCGGAAGGCCATAGCTTATGTCGGGGTTTGCCTTTCCCATTCGTGATAAGCGGTGCGAGATTACAGGCCAGTGACTCGTATCGATCCAATCCTGGTACCACAAGGCTACAGCAAGGCATAGCCACCTTGCCGGCATACTTCCAGCCTCTGCTTCTATAGAACATTTGGGCAGCTTTAACGTCACAATCCGCCCATGGCTTCCGGCTCAAGGTGCTGGGATTCGGGATTAACTTATCCTTCAGTAGCCGACTCATTAGTATATATGGGCCTTGCTCCTAATCCCTCAGGGCTCTCAAGACAACGTTTAGAACTTTTCAGAGCTAACTTCACCCAAGGTCGACACAATCCCAGCTTCTCCTTCTCAACTATCCAACACTATTCGCGTGATTTCTACAAATTCTACTCGGATCATGTTCCGAAGCACACGTGCCGGACACTTTATCAAACAGGCGCTGTGTCTTGTAAGGCAACGCAGCTTGATCCACGTTTCAGCAACTGATAAGCTTGTCCCAATCCCTCAACGAACAGTTCCGGAGGGGCAAGACACAGGTCACGACTAGCGATGCGGGCAGGCTCCCGCCATGTCCCATAAGCCCCATACAAGAGAGCCAGTATAGCGATCCCCAGAACTGCAAGGTCGAGGTAGTGACGGAGAAAAATCTAACAAGAGACGATACTATCATAGCGTAAGTTGTCACACTCTTGGAGATGTTCCCAAGTCCCTCAACTTTACTACCCTCTTAGCATCATGGGCCCCACAGGCTCCGGAAAAAGTGCTGTAAGTAGATCCAACTTGACCTTGTGTGCTGGAGATAGTACGAGTACTTACTGTCAAGCCAGTTTGTCGAAACTGCGACCGGTATCTCGAGTGGCGTAGGACACACCCTGGAATCTCAAACAGGCGAAATGCGAGCCGTTAGAGTCACTTGCCAAGGTCCCAGAGCGACTCGGAGTGTAGTTTTGGTCGACACCCCCGGCTTTGATGATACACATAGATCGGACCTTGACATTCTCAAGCTTGTGTCAGGGTGGCTCAAATCAACGTATGTGCTTGAGTGACCTGTTCCGTCATTTCGAATTAAGCAAGAAGACAGGTACGAAAACGGATTATGCCTCTCCGGGGTCCTATACCTCCACCGAATTTCGGACAACCGCATGGCGGGAACACCCTTGAAGAACCTAGAGATGTTCAAGAAGCTTTGCGGAGAAAACGCATATCGGAAGGTTATTCTTGCAACTACAATGTGGGGATCTGTCGAGAGGGAAGTAGGGGATAAACGAGAGTCGGAACTGAAGGAGGGATTTTGGACAGAGATGATAACCAAAGGATCAAGAGCCCTGCGTTTCGAAGATACGCGACAATCAGCTTGGGATATTCTGAACTGTATCATTGTTCAAGGGCCTGGCGGTGACGCGACTCAGATTCAAAAAGAGCTCGTTGATCAAAGGAGAACCCTCCGCAATACCAAGGTTGGTCAGTATGTCTGTTCCATTACCAAACGATTGGTTGCGGATTTGAAAGCGGATTTGGCGGACACCAAGGCGATGTTGAAGGCGTCGGACCTAATTGCCAATGGAAGGCTGAGGAATCAGGTGGGCTCATTGCAGGGGCGGCTCCACAATGCAGAGAACGATGTAGATGAGCTCGATGCATCCTGCGTTGGATGCCTGTACAGACGTATCAGGAGGCAGGCGTGAGACATGTAGAATCCGTTGTATGTAGTATCGATAGGCTTGAAGCCCCTAACTATATGCTATAGTGATCGCTTATATTTATGACGAGCATTTATCTATTTATTGATTGTAATTCTGCAGGTGCAGTGCGACCGACAGGGAGGATTGAGTTTTGGCCGAGGAAGTGCGATTCTTGTATCCCTTCACAATACCATGCTAATTGATGAAATTCCGGCGATCCCTCCGCGTCCAACATAATACACCATTGATTTGTACTCTTTCCCTGGGGACTTGTACTCAACTGAGGCCATTCAAGTTCGAAGTTAGTGCTATGTCTTATGTATCGTTCGCAACGACAGGGTTGGATAGCGTGATTGGAGATCGTTGGGTCCTAAGGACGGATCATGGTGGTAGCGAGTCAGACCTTGATAAGTACGCCTCGTCACGAAACAGAACTTTCTCATTCTACTAGCATACATCATGCACCATAATGTACGAAAGGTACCCAGGAGTTAAGTGAGTCGTCGTCGCTTGAATCCCGTACCTCTTTCACAGCTTCATGAAGTGCTCGCGCCGCTCGGTCACTATCCGGTTCTCCTCCAGAAAGAAGCACCTCGTACACCTTTGCTGCAATTCTCGGAGCCGCCTCATCAGGTATTGCCCACATCGTCCCGATCACATTCCGATATCCCGCTCCCAGCATTGCAGCGGTAATATGTACCGCCTCGTCTGATGCTTCCTTGTCCCCGGTCGCCGTTTGACAAGCTGACAAGAATGCAAAGTCAGCATGGCCAAATGGCTTGGCAATGATGTCCATGATCGTTACACGTCGGTCGTAGAGGCAAAAGCCACTCTGTGTGGGCTCTTGCTCGTCCTGGACGGCATGACATGCGAGATGAATCCAACCGGTATTTGCCATGCGGATCAGCACCTGGTCTCCTGTCGCCTGCTCGTTTCGAAGTATCTCAAACCGCAGCCTAGCGTCATCAGAAAACTGCTTCGCTATATGTGCAATCTCCGTCTCTACGGCCGGAAGCAAAGAATGATTTGGAGTGTCTGTC
The DNA here is from genome assembly GCA_004296355.1 of Lepiota venenata. Classification (NCBI taxonomy): domain Eukaryota; kingdom Fungi; phylum Basidiomycota; class Agaricomycetes; order Agaricales; family Agaricaceae; genus Lepiota; species Lepiota venenata. The sequence continues at coordinate 90,755 of RCFS01000041.1, forward strand.
ATGGCAATACCAACAATTTTCTTGAATGGTTGCCGTTCCGCTGCTCTTGCTTAACGAGGATATAGTATAGCGCAGGTAGATAGATCACGAGTCGAATAGACGATATATATAAGATGGATCACTAGGATCCAGTAAGCAAAACTATAAAGACAGAGAACGTAACGAGGTAACCGACTCACCTAGGATCCAGTAAGCAAAACTGGGGTCCTAGGTGGTTGGGCCTCTAACTAAATACAACACGACGTATGTACGAGTATTTACTATATAATGTAGCGTCGATCGTCGTTGCTATCTGAAAATAAAAAGGTCCATACTTGTACCTACAGTGGCCATGGAGAAGAATGTAAGGTAGAATAATAACGGAAATAATAGGCATCGAGCTGTACAGCTCGGAACTTCGACACTCCCACTCAGCGAGATGTCAGTTGGGGGGTAAAACCCCAAGGCGAGCACGGAACTTCACGAAGGATTCACGAGGAAGAGCCTTAGTGAAGATATCCGCGAGCATGTCCTTCGTAGACACGTAGTGTAACTCCACCTCCTTATTCTCCACGCGTTCGCGAATAAAATGGTATCGTATGTCGATATGTTTAGCGCGAGAGTGGGCAACGGGATTGCTGGCGAGGGCGATGCATCCCTGGTTGTCGGCATGAATGACGGTCGCGGTAACCTGGGGAAAATCTATTTCCTTCAGCAGAGTGCGAAGCCAAATGGCTTCCTTCGTCGCGTGCGCGGCAGCAACATATTCGGCCTCAACGGACGAAGTTGCAACTGTGGCCTGCTTCTTCGAGGACCAGGAGACAGAACTCCCACACACGTCAAAGACAAAACCACCGACCGACCTGCGGTCATCACGGTCCTGGGCCCAATCCGAATCCGTCCAGCCAACAAGATCGAACGCGCCTTCTCCTCGTCGTCCCAAAACCAGGCTGTAATCAGCCGTACCTTTGAGGTATCGAAGAATGCGTTTGGCGGCTTCAAGATGGGCGATACCAGGGTTGCCACCGAACTGGGCAACTAGGCCTACTGCGAATTGTATATCGGGGCGCGTCTGGGTGGCGAATAGGAGAGAGCCGACGAGGGAAAGGTAGTGTATACCACCAGCATATTCAGCATATGCGCGAATCTCCTCATCGGAAGTGGGGGAAAGGGATCGGGTGAGGTCGTGTTTGACAGGAAGGGGAGTAGAGACCGGGTTGGAGTGCTGCATGCCAAAGCGTTCGAGCATTTGGTGGATGTACGCAGCCTGGTTGAGATAAATGAGTTTATTCACGCGGTCTCGAACGACCGCGATACCGAGCATGTACTTTAGCTCACCGAGGTCTGTAATGTCGAACTCGTTGCCGAAAGCTGATTTGAACGAGATGACTTTGAAGCCACCTGGTCCAGCAACAGCCATGTCATCGACATAAACGAGTATGAGAAGAGCGATCTGGCCATTCTCCCGCTTGAAATACAGACAGTCGTCAGCGAACGCTCGCGAAAATCCCAACTTCACCAGAGCTTCGTGCAACTTCTTCTTCCACTGTCTCCCAGACTGACGCAGACCATAAATCGGCTTCTTCAACCTCCAATAGCGTGCGCCCGTCCCAAACTTCCCAACACCCTCCGGAACCTTCATAAAAATCTCCTCATCCAAATCTCCTTGCAAATACGCACCCACAACGTCTACCTGATGGATGTCGAAGTCGAGATATGCGGCATAAGCGAGAAAGATCCGGAGAGTCGTGAATTTCGCAACGGAGGAAAAGGTTTCGGTGAAATCCTCGCCAGGGACCTGTGAGAAGCCCTTAGCAACAATCCGAGCCTTATACTTGACTAATTCTCCGCGCTCGTTTGTTTTCTCTCGATAAACGATCCGACTTCCAACGGCCTTCTTTCCAACCGGCAACTCATCAACCTCCTCAAAAACATCCCGCGCCTTAAGTTGACAGTACTCGGATTTGATTGCACCCTCCCACTGCTTCACAGCAGGGGACTCGAGGACTTCACGATACGATGTCGGCTCATTGCGCACGGCTATGAGAGCAATGTGGGCGCCACCATCAAGGGTCTCCACATTGTGGACAGCAAAGTGCCCAAAACGCTCAGGGGCACGGCGGGTACGCGAGGACTTGCGGGGAGCGGGGGGAGGATCAACGCTCCCACTGGAGACAAGGCGGGTGGGGGTAGATGGGCGCTCGACGGGAGGAATAGGATCAACGGGACCAGTCGAAGTGACAGGAGGATCCCGAGAAATCGACACACCTGACTCAGAAACCATAACGCCCGCATCCCTTTGCACAGCCTCATCTACCAACGCGTCAACACCTTCACCCGATGCCACATCGCCAACTTCAACAATCGCTAGCTCGCTGGGGGCATTATCCTCGAAGAAACGGACATCGCGAGATGCAATAAGTTTGCCGCTTTCGAGGTCTTCAAGACGGTAGCCCTTGGCTTCATCAGTCCACCACCCCAGCATCCTGACCTTCACCGCCCGGGATTCCAACTTCCCCTTGCGCACCTGCTTGGGAACATGGGCCCACCCAAGGGAGCCGAAAACGCGGAGATGCGAAATGTTTGGCTTGCGACCGGTCCAGGCCTCGTAGGGGACAACACCACCAAGGCCGGAAGTTAAGGTGAGCGTCCGTATGTGGACAGCATACAAGAACGCCTCACCCCAGTACCGTAGGTCAACTTTTGCAGTCCAAAGCATGCAGCGGACCATCTCGAAAAAGACAGCAATCGCGCGCTCGGCCAGACCGTTCTGCTCGGGGGTATAAGGTACAGTCGTCTCGTGAATTACGCCATTCCGCCGACAAAAAACATCCATGGCTGAATTAACAAATTCAGATCCATTGTCACTGCGCAAACGACGAATCTTGACACCCGACTGGCGTTCCAACATAGCAACCACGTCCCTCACAGCGGCACCCGCTTCCTCCTTATCCCTCAGCAATCTCCCAACCGGGTAACGACAGCTGACCTCAACAACGACAAGGGCATACAAATAGCCATCCCATGTGGGAACGGACATCGGGCCTGTAAGATCCATCACAACAAGTTCCATCTTCGAGTATTGACTCGAGCTTGTGTAGGGCATAGGCACGCGGTGGGACTTGCCATTAGCGCAACCATTGCATAGACGGTCGAAATCCCGAGGAGCTTTAACATCTAGACCGTTAACCGCCCGCTTGCGAAGCATGGCGTCAATAATAGAGGGGCTCAAGTGCCCCATTCGGCGATGCCAGAGGCGCATGGAGGAATCACCAGCCAGGTAAGCGACATCGCTCACGGTGTCCGCGCACTCAATGTGATATAAAGTGCCGGTAGGTCCAGCAAGTACCGCTCGAAATAGGTCCTTCCCATCTGACGAAACCACTAAACCGCGGTCGCAGCTCCGTACTAAAGCTCCCTCTCGCTGAAGAGCACCAAGGGACACAAGGTTCGCACCCAAATGGGGAATGTGGAGGACGTTGTGCAGGGTGACATTGAGGTAATCGTTTCCCAGTACGACCCTGAATAAAACTGATCCGCGACCCTCAACTCGCACTTTGTTAAGGCCGCCTACGGTGACAAATTCGTTGGACACAGCTTGGTATGAGGAGAAACGCATGCGATCCATGAACATGTGGGCTGTCGCACCACAGTCAAGGATAATCTCGGTTGGCGCGATGGGGGCAGAACTGGCCATCCACATTTTTCCAACTTCGCGATCGTCAGAGGGGATCGGATCATCGATGGCCAAATTTGCAGAGTCGCTAGGCTTAGCTGTACGTTTGCCCTTCTGCTTGTCAGGACAGTCAGGGCTCCAGTGCCCTTTCTTGTGGCAATTATGGCACTCGTCGGTAGGCTTTACATTCCTCAACCGCTTAGCTTTCCTCGACTCCTTCCCCCTCGAACTATTAGGGCCGCGATAATTTGACGATTTGGCGACAAGGGCAAGCTGATCAGGCTTGACCTTAGTTGGATCTTGTGCGCGTTCGCGCTCGATGCGATGATGCGTCGTGATCAACTCGGCTTTGACTTTGTCGAGGGTGAGATTCTTGCCCTGGCTTAGGAGAGTCTGTTTGATGACGTCCCAAACGCCGGAACAGGGAAGGGAGAGGAGAATGGTGTGAATGAGGATGGTATCTTCAAGCTTCTCGCCGGCTTCAACAATACGACGACGCCGGGATAGAAAGGATGCGATATGCTCGGTCATGGGAGTACGTTCGTCCCATTTCATGGTAAAGAGCTCCTGATAGGAGAAATGAATACTGACGTCGCGGCACTGATCAACATAGAATTTCCGGAGGTTGTCCCACAGCATCTTAGAAGAGCTGGCCTCCTCGATATGTTCGCGCTCGCTGAACTCGATAGCGCTTCGCATCAACCCCATGGCCGCGGCATCGGCCTTCATCCATGCGAGATATTCCTTCTTCGACTGTGCCCAATCTTTGTAGTCGACATGAGCCGAGGTGACTGGTTTCTGGTCGGCACCAATAGGGGGATCATCGCTGGGTTTTGGGGGACAGTCCTCTAGTCCGTTGACATGGAACCAGAGTTGGCGCGCTTGAAGCACGGCCTTCATATTATCAGACCACGCATAGTAGTTCTTGCCATCGAGCTTGGCAAAGTGTAGAGTTGTCGATGACTCGGAGTAGGAATCGCTGGCGGGGCCCATAACCTAACGAGGATATAGTATAGCGCAGGTAGATAGATCACGAGTCGAATAGACGATATATATAAGATGGATCACTAGGATCCAGTAAGCAAAACTATAAAGACAGAGAACGTAACGAGGTAACCGACTCACCTAGGATCCAGTAAGCAAAACTGGGGTCCTAGGTGGTTGGGCCTCTAACTAAATACAACACGACGTATGTACGAGTATTTACTATATAATGTAGCGTCGATCGTCGTTGCTATCTGAAAATAAAAAGGTCCATACTTGTACCTACAGTGGCCATGGAGAAGAATGTAAGGTAGAATAATAACGGAAATAATAGGCATCGAGCTGTACAGCTCGGAACTTCGACATTGCTTCGAGTAAAGCGTTGAGTGTCGGTGTGTATGACGAGATAGCGTAGGTGAATGTTCCTTCAGTTCTAGCCCCAATACTATGACAGGCGGCATGAAGTGGAAGGAAGGTGAGGGGACCAGTCGGACACCACCAAATGCGGGGAAGGTCCGAAGGATCAGATCCGGCACCGATCTGTAATTGATGTCAGTGAATACATTCTACGACAATAAATGACATTTCCCACCAAGCCTAGGCCTTCCAGAACTGGATTAACAACGTGCAAGTAGAGCTTTGACAATATTCCTGTCAGACGTGGACTCCCTCCGGTGGGCGGAGAGCCACGATAGCGCAAGTCGAAGAGGTCTTCCTTAAAAATATTTGACATCTTGATCACATCCTCATACCGAAGCTTATCCAATGGAATATGGAGTACATGGTCTGTGCCTCGGTTGAGTATCAACGCATCGCAACGGCGCATGTGAACATTTATGACGACCACAGGGCCTGATGCAGCAGCTTCCTTAAGAACAGAGAGCCTTTTTGCAAGAAGGAAGTCGTGAAAGTTTGGAAGTGATCGAATGGTCTCCACAAGCGAAGCCCACTTTTCCGCGAGACGATGATGGCGTTGAGTTTCTTCCTCGAGTAACACAGGATTCTTGGTTTTGTCGGAGGTAGTTGGGCTGTGCCCCCGAGTAGCCGCGTTTCGGAGTTCATTTGATATTTGCGTGAATTCAGTACAAAGGTCTGGGTGGGTTTGACAGAGGCGGTCGACAGAAGCTCGGAGGTGAAGTAGTTGATTCCAGACGACTGAACGTCCTTGCTCTAGCCACTCGAGCGCAAGATCTGGACGGTTAATATCGAGGGCGAATGCGGCCGCTTCTCTTGGAATACCAGCAAGGTCGGTGAGCTGTGAATGGCGTGTAGTAACTGGATCACCAATCCAAGCAACTTGTGGGAGAAGATTTATAGCCTGGTGGTATGCGGCCAATGCATCTGGGGGATTCCGTTCTACTTCTAGGCGAGCCCAGTGTCGGGATGCACGGCATCGGAGCAATATGCGGCTGGTGTTAGAGGTGGCAACTAATCGAAAATGTGAGATAGCCTCTTCCAAGTGCTTTGGCAATGCAGTGTGCCTGAATTGGATCTCAAAGAAATATGCGAGGTTATTGAGATATATTAGTTTGTTAGTATGACCATCAGCAGTGAGTGACACAGCCTGCTGTTGATACTTGATGGCATCCTCGAGGTCACTGAGTGTCCCTGTGTGCCCATATCGGCTATGGAGGGAAATTCCGAGATTACTGAGAAACTGGGGTTTGTTGGCATGATCATGAGGAATGAGCAACACAGCCTGCTGTTGGTGCTTGATAGCATCTTCGAGGTCACTAAGCATCCCTGTGCACTGAAATCGAGTCTCGAAGGTATTTCCGAGATTATTGAGACAGCCTGGTTTGTCGACATGACCGTCAGGTGCGAGCGACACAGCCTGCTGCTGGTGCTTAATGGCGTCCTCGATGTCACTGAGGGTCCCTGTGCGCGTAAATCGACTTATGAATGAGTTTCCGAGATTATTGAGGAATTGTGGTTTGTTGGGATGGTCATTAGGAGCAAGCGACACGGCATGCTGTGTATGCTTAATGGCATCTTCGAGGTCACTAAGTGCCCCTGTGTGCACAAACCGACTCTGGAGGGAATTTCCGAGGTTACTGAGAAGCTGTGGTTTGTCGACATGATTATCAGGAGTGAGTAATACGGCGTGCTGTTTGTGTCTGATAGCATCCTCAAGGTCACTGAGCGTCCCCGTACACCCAAATCGACTCTGGAATGAATTTCCAAGATTATTGAGGAACAATGGTTTGTCGGCATGATTATTCGGTGTGAGTGACACGGCCTGCTTCTGGTGCTTGATCGCATTTCCGACATCACTGAGTGCCCCTGTGCGCCGAAATCGACTCTGGAAGGAATTTCCGAGGTTATTGAGGTACCCTGGCTTGTTGGGATGGTTATTAGGGGTGAGCGACACGGCGTGCTGTTTGTGCTTTATGGCATCCTCGAGGTCAACGAGTGTCCCTGTGCGCTCAAATCGTCTCTCAACGGAAATTCCGAGATTATTTAGAAAATGTGGTTTGTCGGGATGATCATTAGGGGTGAGTAATACGGCTTGCTGTCTGTGCTTGATGGCATCCTCGAGGTCACTGAGTGCTTGTGTGCACCGAAATTGACTCTGGAAGGAATTTCCGAGAGTATCGAGATACCGTGGCTTGTCGACGTGATCATCAGGAGCGAGCAACACGGCTTGCCGGGCATGCTTGATAGCATCCTCGAGGTCACCTCGTGCGCCCGTAAGTCGAAATAGATCCTGGCAGGACATTGCGAGATCATCGAGAAACTGTGGTTTGTCGACATGGTCATTAGGAGTGAGCAATACGGCTTGTTGCAGGTGATTGATGGCCTCTTCGAGATCGCCGAGCGTCCCGGTGCGCCGAAACCGATCTTTGAAGAAATTTCCGAGATCATTGTGATATAGTGGTTTGTTGGTATGACCATCGGGAGTGAGCGACAACGCCTGCTGGAAATCCCCAATCACCCTCTCCAGGTCACTGAGTCTTCCTGTACGCTCGAATGCTTGATACGTTGTAATTCCAGTTTTCAAAAAATGCTTCGCTTCCTCCAGCAGGCGCTCCTGCTCTAGCAGGGCGATATAACGATCCATAAGTTTGATACGCTGTAGGCAAGGCTATGCTAGCAATGACCCAAAGAAACCGATCGCTTCGATGTACAGTGGCGGGCAAAAGTATCGCACGGTCATCACGTGATCACATCGCTTATCTCTCCTTGTCTTCATACCTCTTCGGCAGTATGGGAAACACCTGTTTTAGGGTCTTTAATATATAGTTAATATATCTGAGACATTTACGGATGAAACAAATAGCCCAAACATGCAGTATATTGGTTTCAATTCAAAAAGTACTGTGCAATACTTTTGCACATGAGTATCTGACACACTTCGAGTGCTTATAGAGACTTGGAAAAAATTCAGAAAATCCCCAAAATTTATACGAACACTCTCCTCATCATGGTCTATACATCTCCCACCAAGGTTGCTCGCATTGTGGACCTCAAAACCATTGGGGTAACCAATCAAGACATTGCATCCAAATTTGGCATCCACAGGACAACTGTAGCTTGAATTTTCAAGAAATTCAAGAAATCAGCTGATCCCTACCATGTCAATCCCAAAACGGGTCGCCCACGGAAGCTTGAGGAGTGGGAGACAAGGATTGCTGCAAGGATGATTGCAAAAACGGAGGTGGCTAATGTGACAGAACTTGCCAAAGTAGGGTCATTTGATGTATCACGATATACTCTGGCTCAGCAAATGAGAGACCATGGATTGGTGTGTCGTGTTTGGAGGAAATGACCCTACATTTCTGCCAAGAATGTCAAAGCATGCCGAGCCTGGGCCTTACAGCATGCCTCATGGACTGTAGAAGACTGGAAAAGGGTCATCTTCACAGATGAGTCAAAATTCCTGCTCTTCAAGTCTGATGGCTGTCAATATTGCTGGATTAAGCCTGGACAAGCCCTAGATCCACATTTTACTCAAAAAAACATCAAGCATGGGGGTGGAAACTTGATGGTCTGGGGGTGTGTCACTTTGAAGGGGATGGGAAGACTTCATTGGATCGAAGGAATTATGACAGGTGACAGCTATGTCAAGATTCTTGATGCCGATTATCTAGGGACACTCAAGGATCTGAAATTGCGTCGTACTGGGCCAGAATGACCTATATTCCAGCAGGACAATGACCCGAAACACCGGTCAAAGGTGGCACAGGCATGGTTTGCCGAGAAAAAAGTCCCATTACTGCCCTGGGCACCCTCCAGCCCAGATATGAACATCATTGAGCATGTGTGGGACCAGGTAGATACTCTTGTACATGCTCAGAACCCTCTCCCTCGCAACAAGGAGGAGTTATGGGTTGCTCTTCAGGAGGAATGGAACAACTTTCCAAGGTCTTCCCTTAACACTCTGTATGAAAGTATGCCTCGTCGTGTAGCAGCATTAATTAAGGCTCGGGGTAGTAATACTAAGTATTAAATTTCATAGCATGTTTCATTTGTGTTTCAGCTGCTATTGCATTATTTCTTCAGTAGTTACTCATGTGCAAAAGAAATGCACACCCTATGCTCAGTTGTAATCCCCCTTATTAGCCATTTGTCCTAGATACTGTCTATACTGCATTATATTTATTTTGTACTTTAATTAAGCTATCGAATGAGCCCTTACTCGAAGCGAGACATGCTGTTTTCGCTCCGTGGGGGATAAAGTTTGTTTGTTTGGTTTTGTGTGCGTTACTTTTGCCCGCCACTGTAGTACAGGTCAACCTAAGATTTGAGGTACCCATGAAGAGTCAAATAGTGTGGTTAAGTCCACAATCAACAGGAAAACAAAAGTAGGGGTGAGCGTCGCACTCACTTAGATGGTGGTAGAACGGGCGAGTGCTGTGGTGTGGCTGTACGTACAATAGGTGTCGCACGGCACGACGCCCATTTGAAGGGCGCCCAGACAGTCGCCCAGGCGAAATGCCAGGGATAATTGTATTTAATAAACACCTTAAGGGCAAGACACCCGAATTTTCTTCGTCGCATGAAGCTCATCGACCAAAGCATTTTGAAGATGATCATTTTTTATGAACAAGTAATTGGCTAGAGTCCATTCGACAGAAGAACCTGGGCGTTTGGGCTCATCTGAAGTGTCACGTGAACCGAAGAGCTCACAATGTCCGCGTAGTCCTTCTGGTTTCCGCCGACATTCCGCTATCAGTCTGCCAGTGTTCCGTTATTTCCCCTTCAATCATCAGCGCGTGTTTCTGATTCACCCGTACAGCACGCTGTCATCCTGGACTCAACCGTCCTGTCAATAGCCGATCAATGGAGACCTTGTACGGTTGTTGACCAAGAAGAGCGCGTCATAGGCTCCCGATGTTTTCCTTTGAGAGGGCAAGCACGTACCTTGCTCGCGTCCTTGTCAACTACTGCCCTGAATTCCACGGTCTTCTTTTCTCTCCAGAAGGCCATTCCTCTCTACACACTCCGTACAGCCCAGACCGTCGACGTCTCGGCCACTGTTTTTTTTTTCTCTCCGTCCGGTCCTCATCCGAAACTGACAGTCGTCATTGGTCTAAGAGTCGAAAGCTACTCCCCCATTTCCCAACATCTACAACACTGCCCCACGTAGCTTGTCCAAGTCTTCAGAAGAAAGAGGGGCTCCATGACTTTTCGGCCAAGTCAAGAAGCAAGGTAATAATAATCAGGGGGGGAATATTCGACTAGGGGTTGTGTGTGTACGCGCATCCTCTTCTTTTTCTCTCATTGTCTCTGACGACACCGTTCACAGGTGAGGCCACAGTACCAACAAGCTATATGCGGAACACCAACAAACTGTAGGACCTCTGCGCGCTGCACTTGATTGTGTTATCCTACCCCGAGATAGGACCCTGTTTGAGCTCCACGCCAGGTGCATACTGGCCCAGAAATCCTACATCCCCATAGCTGACACGATTGCTCTTCTGGAATCCTGTGAACCACAGGACAAGCGCCATCGCGTTAGTGGGGTCTCTGGATGCTTGAAGAGGAGGGGGAGACACTAGTGGGGAATGGGAGTGCACTTTGTTTACTCTGTGGCTGAACATGCGCCTGAATTCCGACGCAGTTTCCTTTCATGCAGCTTTTGATCCCTCTGGAAAAGACTCAACTTCGTTAAACCGAGGCGAGCGGGGTGATGGGGGGTGTTCCCTCGAATATTTTGCACCGATATTGTGCGACACGGTTTGTTTATACGCCTTCTGCATTACCCCGTCACCGGGGCATCCACACTGGTGACTAGAACCCTTTTAACGCCCGTCCTCAAGGCCTTTTATCCGATCAACTTTGTGCGACAAGGCTCACTTGGTCAAGTCTCCCACTCAGTTCTCTTGTCTAACGGTGACTTACAATGATGCCCTTCCTACCTGGGTGACGTCCGGGTAACCTTCGAATTGGCGTCAGGCTCAAAACAGAGTGGTCCGGACCACCTGTGGTTCTGTGCTCCATATCGCTTCTTGCACGTCACTTCACAACACCGCGTCACTGCTTAGGGTTGCATGCGGGATATACCGCACGTTCGTTACGCAGCCATACCACAGCAATTACTACCCGTACCAGCACTTGAGTGGGCATAATGCTCCCTCTCACTTGAATTTACTGCTTATCGTTGATTTAACTATCTTGTCTGACTTACCATAGGAACCTCAGATCTTATCCTGACCGGTTGTGCATGCAAATGACTATCTTTTTTGGTTACCGAATGCAACTATACGTTGCGCCCGTGGTAGCTCCACACTGAGTAATTACAATTAGTCGATGCGCATGGCTTCTCGCACGTTACTTTCAACACCCTGTCGTCATTCGGCGTTGTCGGCGGAATGCGGTTTGCACAACCACGCAACAGCAGTTCGTCTGCCGCCATTTGAGTGAGTGTAATATTTCCTCTTTCATTGGTTCTCACCTCGTCTAATTCGTCATAGGCACTTCAAGCGTCGTGCCAGGCTGTTGTAGGTCAAGCTGATCGTCTTTGGATCAACTAGCATTACCTGGCTTGTGACGTGCCGAAAGTGATGAATGATTCATTCGTTCGGGTCGGAAAAGAACGAGATTCAAGCGGAGTGAGGGAATTCGAATATCCGGTGGGCAGCATCGATCGCTTCAGACGGTCCTCCTGAGAAACTGGTGGACCTCAGCAACCTCGGGATTTCCTTCCAGAATCGATTTCGGCACACAGGAATGCTGGGAAACCTTGAAGGGGCCACCATGACCCAACATCATGTCATATCCCTCGCTCTTAATAATCATCCCAACAAGTCGAGGGGTCTTAATAACCCTGGGAGTTCCCTTGAAATTCGGTTTAGGCGTATGTATGTACAAGGACACTGGGTGACCTCAAAGGGGCCATTAAGACATAATACCAAACCGTAATCCTCACTCCTGATGGTCGTCCCAATAAGCCGGGGTGTTTTAACAACCCCAAGAGTCCCCCCCGAAAGTCAATGTAGGTACACAAGGATGCTGAGCAACCCCGAAGAGGCCATCAAGAGCAAGCTCCAAGCCGTGTCCCTCACTCCTGAACCATACCGACAAACCAATGCAACTCAACACAACCTCGGAAATTCCTTGAAGAGTCGATTTGGGCACACGGTGGTGCTGAGTAACCTCGAAGAGGCCACCAACGACAACAGTCCGTTAGTTTACATTCTCTCCCTGAGGTCCTGTATTTGACCGGTCCAGATTACTAATCTAATAACGGATAATGGTGGTAGCCTCAGACTATAATACGCACACTTAGACACACTACAGGATTTCCTCGTTTCACATCATGCGCCATAATGTACGAAAGGCACCCAGAAGATAAATGAATTATCGTGGCTTGATTCCCGTACCTCTCTCACAGCTTCATGAAGTGCCCGTGCTGCTCGGTCACTATCCGGTTCTCCTCCAGAAAGAAGCACTTCGTACACCTTTGCCGCAACTCTCGGAGCCGCCTCATCGGGTATCGCCCACATCGTCCCAATCACATTCCGATATCCCGCCCCTAGCATTGCAGCACTAATATGTACCGCCTCGTCTGATGCTTTCTCGTCTCCGGTTGCCGTTTGACAAGCTGACAAGAACGCAAAATCAGCATTGCTAAATTGCTTGGTAATGATGTCCATAATAGTCAAACGTCGGTCGTAGAGGTAGAAGCCACTCTGTGTGGGCTCTTGCTCGTCCTGGACAGCGTGACATGCGAGATGGATCCAACTGGTGTTTGTCATGCAGGTTAGCACTTGGTCTCCCATCGCTTGGTCGTTCCGAAGTATTTCGCATCGCTGCTTGTTATCATAAAATAGTTTCCCTATTTGTGCGATCTCCGTCTCGACGGCTGGAAGCGAGAGATGATCTGGACTATCTGTTATGGCAACGCCGACAATTTGCTTGAATGGTCGTCGTTCGACTGCCCTTGCCTCGATTAAAGCACTGACTGTCGGTGTGTATGATGAGATAGCGTAGCTAAATGTTCCTTCAAGTCTGGTCCCAGTGTTGCGACAGGCGGCATGAAGTGGAAGGAAGGTGAGGGGACCAGTTGGGCACCACCAAATGCGGGGAAGGTCCGAATGATCGGATGCAGCAACAACCTACAATTGATGTTAGTGAGTACATTATACTACGACAGATGACTATTACCGTCAGGCCTAGGCATTTCAGAACCGGATCGACAACGTGCAGGTAGAGATTTGACAGAATCCCTGCGAGGCATTGACTCCTTCCGGGTCTTACGGACAGAGGGCCACGGTATGGTAGGTCAATGAGGCCTTCTTTAAACATCTTCGCCATCTTGATCACATCCTCATAACGAAGCTTATCCAATGGAATATGGAGTACATGGTCTGTACCTCGGTTGAGTATCAATGCATCGCAACGGCGCTCGTGAACATTGATGACGACCACGGGGCCTGAGGCGGCGGCTTCCTTGAGAACGGAGACCTTTTTGGGAAGAAGGAAGTCGTGAAAGTTTGGAAGTGATCGGATATTCTTCACAAGTAAATCCCACTTCTCCGCGAGAAGATGATGACGTTGCATTTCTGGCTCAAGAGGAATATGGTTATTGTCGGATGTGGTTTGGTTGTGACCCTGAGTAGCTGCTTTTTGGAGTTCGTGTGAGATCCGAGCGAATTCGATACAAAGATCCGGGTGAGCCTGACGGAGGTGATCAACGGAAGTTCGAAGGTGGAGTAATTGATTCCAGACGACTGAACGTCCTTGCTCTAGCCACTCAAGTGCCAGATCTGGACGGCCAATGCCAAGTGCAAATGCAGCAGCCTCTCTCGGAATACCAGCCAGGTCGATGAGCTTCGAGTGGCGTGTAGCAATAGAATCCCCGATCCAGGCAACTTGTGGAAGCAGATTGATAGCTTGGTAGTACGCGGCCAAGCCATTAGGGGGATTCCGTTTGGCTTCTAGGCGAGCCCAGCATTGGGCCGCACGGCATCGGAGCAATGTGGAGCCGATATTGGAAGTGGCGGCTAATCGAAAGTTTAAAATTGCTTCATCTAAATCACTCAGGAGTGCAGTGTGATTATATCGAGTCCGGAAGGACGCTCCAAGGCTTTCGAAATACTTTTGTTTATAGGCACGACCGTCAGGAACGAGCGACAAACCCCGCCGTTGGTGGATGATGGCCTCGTCGAGGTCACTGAGCACCTTTGTACGCCAAAATCGGTGGTAGAAGGACTTCCCGAGGCTGTGGAGGAACTCTGATAGTTGATAATGCTCATCGGGACGGAGCAACACAGCTTGCCGTTGGTAATTGATAGCCTCTTCAAGATCGCTGAGGTTTCGAGTGTGCCAATATCGCTCCTGGAAGGCATCTCCAAGATGATGGAAATACGTTAATTTGTCGAGATGATCATCTGGAGTGAGCGATATGGCTCTCTGGTGGTAACTGATGGCCTCTTCGAGGTCACCGAGTGCCCTTGTGCGCGAAAATAGAGTCACCAAGGAACTTCCGAGGTTGTCGAGGAACGTTGGTTTACCATCATCACTATCAGGGATGAGCGAGACGGCTTGCCGATGGTAGTCGATGGCTGTCTCGAGGTCCTTGCGCATCCATGTGCGCTCAAATTGGGTCACCAAGGAAAATCCGAGATCATTGAGATACCATGGTTTGTAGGTATTGTCATTAGGAGTGAGGAACACGGCTCGTTGTTGGTGATTGATGGCCTCTTCGAGGTCACTAAGCATCCCTGAACAATCATATCGACTCCGGAAGTCGTTCCCGAGGCTGTTGATATATATTGGTTTGTCGGGATGATCATCGGGGGTGAGCGAAACAGCTTGCTGGTGATAAATGATGGCTTCCTCGAGGTCACCGAGCGTCCCTGTGCACTCAAATCGACTCAGGAAGGAAACCCCGAGACTGTTGAGGTACATTGGTTTGTTGACGTGATGGTTGGGAGTGAGCGACACAGCTTGTCGTTGGTAATGGATGGCGTCCTCGAGATCACTAAATATTCCTATGCGCAAAAATCGAATACGCAAACAATCCCCAAGATGTTGGAGGTACTGTGGTTTGTTGGTGTAAAAATCGGGAGTGAGTGACAAAGGTGATTCGAGATTATTGAGGCACAGTGGTTTTTTGGCATGATCATCAGGGATGAGCGACACGGCTCGCCTAAAGTAGCTGACGGCCTCCTCGAGGTCACTAAATACCCCTGTATGTTCAAATCTGCTCAGGATGTATCTCCCGAGACCATCTAGTGTGTCGGCATCATTATCAGGAGTGAGTGACAAGATTTGTTGCTGGTAATCGATGGCCTTTTCGAGGTCACTGGGCGTCCCCATGTGCGTAAATCGATAATAGAAGGAACATCCAAGGGAATCAAGATACCATAACTTGTTAGCATGATTATCAGGGATGAGCTCCAGTGCTTGCTGTTGGTGATTGATGGCCTCATCCAGGTCACTAGCCATCCCTATACGTTCGAATCGACTATTCAAAGTAATCCCGAGGTTATTAAGATAAAGTGGTTTATCGGCATGACCATCAGGGGTGAGTGATACGGCTTGCCGTTGGTGACTGACGGCTTCCTCGAGGTCACTGAGTGTTCCTATGCATTGAAATCGACCCCTGAGAGCATCTCCGAGATTATCGAGGTATTCTGGTTTGTCGGAATGGCCATCAGGAGTGAGCGACAGTGCCTGCTGAAGATTCCCAATTGCCTTCTCCACGTCGCTTAGTCTCCCCGTACGCCTGAATTCTTCATATGCTGCAAGCCCGGCCTCTCCAAAATCACTCGCTTCAGCCAAATTTTGTTCTTGTTCGCACCTGGCGAGTTGACAATCCATAATTTTCGATGCGTTGCGAGCAAGACTATGCTAGGAATGAGCCGGAAAAAACTATCAGTCAACGTACTGGCGATCAACCAAAGAGATGATATACCTATTGAGAAGAGCGGGACTAGATCAGAGTCAGCAGGAAAACCAAAGTTAGCTGGGGTGTTGCACTCACCTAGATGGTGTGAACGAGAATTGCTGTTGTGCCATGGCTGAACAACGAGTGTTAAATATGCAACCCTCAGGGATGACATGGCGTTGTGAAGCAGTGGACTCGAAGCCATGCGAATTGACCTAAAATAGCTATTCGTAGTACAAGGCCACGGGTAGAACGTATGAGCTTGTTTTAAGCACAATGCCAATTCGATGGCGGTCACCACAACAGTCACCCAATTTGGAAGGGGATCGTTGTATTTGGTCAACACCGCAAGACAACAAACCGAGTTGGCTTCGTTACATGAATGCCATCATATGACAGATTTGAGGGTCGTAATGTTTCGCGAACACGGTGGCGTGACGTTTGAGGGGTCCCTTTCGCTGGTGTGAATGCCTCGGTGAGGTGATATTGGCAGGGCTGAGTGGTGAGGATGGAGGTAAATAGGACGGCGTTCCAGAAGCGCAACAAACGGAGCCACCAGAGGGCCTTCGGAGCTGCTAACTGACGGACCTTGACCGAAGCCTGAAAGTTGATGTGCGAACATGATGAATCAGATTATTGTTTATGTCGGATAAGGTCACAAGGCACGACCACATGAACTTTGATGGGTGCGCAGATTCAGATCAGTCCTGCTGCTAGGGGCAACCAGACACTAGCCAGCACATATTTCATGACATTGACGAGATAAGCCGAGTTAAAACACAAGAGGCGTTTAGCAGAACTGCCACCACTGGGATCAGTGGACCTACTCGAAAGTCGAGCACATCTGAGTCAACACTCACGAACAAATCCTATCCAATGATGTTGTGACTTCCGCCCTTAGATTACATAAGGTGCAAGTCCCCCATTTGAGCTGGTTGTGCGTCGAGATGCTAAGTATGTCAGAACGGTGGGGGGCCAGTCAACCTGTTTTGTGGAGAAGAATGGTTTGAACAATCCGACCAGGATCCTGGAAATCTTGATGAGAGTGTAGCCGCGGATACATACTTGTGTTGCGGTACACATGTGGCATGCCCGTCAGTCTATTCCACGACATGGAGTCCTTTGTCGCCGATGGCATCTGCGTGAGCTGGGCATGATGAACGCGTGTAGAATAGATAAATATATAAATAAAATGAACATATAATTGGGAAATTTTAACCTTTTTCGTGGCCATACTTAAGCCATGTGAGATTGCCGTAGATGTAGGTTGGACCGACGCAGTCGCCAATGTACTTTGCTCCGTGGCAGGCGTCTATCTTCTTACCCAATTTGGAGTGCCACATGGTGACTGCATGGCCATCCATGTCGCAGGGTAGAGCACGGCTTTCTCTCCATCTCTTCCTCGTCTATAACTGATAATCGCAGTTGGACCAGTCCGACGCCACTCCCTCACCTCCCCGACACCGACAACGATCCCCTCGCCACCCCATAGGTCCTTATGAGAAATGCGTGCGAAGTTTCCCGTGACCTTTTGGACAAATCGAGAACAAACGCAATAGCCGAGCAGAGGGAAGGCATTCGGCGGCTCAACGTTACTTGTGTATATACATCCTTCCGTTTCTCTGTCACCGACACGCTTTTCATGGATGGTGATCACAACGCTGGCATACTATATGCGGACCTCAATAGACCACAGGACCTCCGCACCTGACTACAACATCCTACCCCGAGATGGAACCACCACGTTCTTTGAGACGAGAGATCCTCTGGTGAATATTTACGCGCACCATAAGGAAGGCGAGAACCCCTTCGGGTTTTACTCTGGTGCGTAACCCCTTGCTGGTCCCCGCACGTTGTTGAATAGTTCCGCGGCGTCACAGAAGATGAACATATCGATCCAGAAGCCTCAGGTCTTTCTATGTGACAAGGTCGTTCTCCCAAGGACAAGATCCAACACATGATATGGGGTCTCTGGGTGCTTGAAAGGTGATATGCTTATCGGAGATAAAGGTACAATTTACTCGGCAGCTGAATAGAGTCTTGAATTCAAACACTTTCTCTCGCAGCTGTGGATTCCTCCGCGACTAGCTTTGTTGAATTAGTTGACCAGGGAAATGACGTGGTGGGGAGGCGGTTCCCCGAGTATTTAGTACTCATAAGTGAAACTACGGTTCGTCTAAATGCCCTCTATCTTCCATCTATATAATCTTGCTTGACAACCCCGGATGATTATACTCGAATGGTCCTTTCCTACATAGGTGACCTCGCCGAATGCATAAAAGACGAGTTAACATATGCATTATAGCGCGCAAAATATACGCAATGAGCACACAGGACGAATGTTTGCACCTAGAGTGCTGAATGTCCCTATAAGTTCGCAGGAAATTGCGAGATCATCGAGAAACTAGATTGCTGGTCATTATGAGCGAGCAACACGGCTTACTGTCAGTGATTAATGGCTGCTCCAAGGTCACTGAGCGTCCACGCGCGTCGAAGCCGATTCTCGAAAGAACTTCCGAGATGGAAATTCCCAATCACCCTGAGTCTTCTCACGCTCGAATGCTTGATATGTACAACTGTAATCCCGGATTTCCAAATCCCCTCGCTTCGGCGAATTTCCACTCAGGCTCGGGCTCGACAATATGAATGGGTGTTGCGCTCAAACCTGCTCAAATCAATGTGATACAGTCCGCCCTGCATTTCATGCCATGGGTAACTATTTTAAGCCGACGCACATGGCCCTCGGTCTACGGCTTCTTCACAATGTTATACCATCACAAAGGGTCGCACATATGATGCTTATCGCACAGCCACGGTCCAGTTCTCACCGTTTTACCATCATCTAAGTGAGTGGAACGCTCCCCTCGATTTTGGTTCTCATGTTGATCGTGGATCTAGTTGTGTTATCTGACTCGTTATCGGTACTTCAAATCTAACGTTGATCTGCAGCCTATCGGAGTGATTGTTTCCTTGTTTCCCTTAGATCACTACTAGCATAACCTTGCCTGGAGCATGCTGAAAGATATGGATCATCATTTCGCCGGACTCGAGGATGAGCAAAAAATAGCCGAAGCGAGGGGATTTGGGGAAGCCGGAGTTATCGCATATGGAGACTTCAGACGTATGGGGATACTTAGTGACGTGGAGAGGGCGATTGGGAATTTTCAGCAGGCGCTGTCGCTCACCCCTGCTGGTCATGCCGACAAACCACAGTGTCTCAATAATCTCGGGATGTCCTTGCAGAGTCGGTTTGAGCACACAGGAATACTCAGTGATATTGAAGAGGCCATCAATTATCAACGGCAAGCCGTGTCACTCACTCCTGATGGTCATCCCAACAAACCACAGTTTCTCATCAATCTTGGAAATTTCTTTCTGAGTCGATTTGAGCGCACAGGAATACTCAGCGACCTTGAGGAGGCCATCAATTACCAGCGGCAAGTTGTGTCGCTCACTCCTGATGATCATGCCGACAAACGACAGCGTCTCAATAATCTCGGAGATTCCTACTGGAATCTATTTGAGCGCACGGGGATGCTCGGTGACCTCGAGGAAGCCATCAATCACAAACAACAAGCCGTATTTCTCATTCCGGATGGTCATGCAGACAAACCACAGTATCTCATTCACCTCGGAATATATTTTCATAGTCGATTTCGGCGCGCAGGGATGTTCCGTGACCTCGAGGAGGCCATCAATCACCAGCAGTAAGCCGTGTCGCTCGCTCCAGATAGTCATCCCAATAAACCACAGTATCTCAATAATCTTGGACTTTTTTTTCAGACTCGATTTCGGCGCACAAGGATGCTCAGTGACCTCGAGGAGGCTATCAATTACCAACAGAAAGCTGTGTTGCTCACTTCCGATGGTCATGCAGACAAAGCACTTCTTCTCAGTAATCTCGGACTTTTCTTCGAGAATCGATTTGTGCGTACAGGGATGCTCAGTGATCTTGAGGAGGCTATCAATCACAAACAGCAAGCCGTATTTCTCACCCCGGATGGTCATGCCAGCAAACCAGTGTATCTCGATAATCTCGGAATTTCTTTCACAAGTCGATTCCGACAGACAGGAGCCCTTAGTGATGTCGAGGAAGCTATCAATTACCAACAGCAAGCCGTGTCCTTCACTCCTGATGGTCATGCCAGAAAATCAGCATATCTTAACAATCTTGGAAGTTCCTTCCAGAGTCGATTCCGACTCACAGGGATGATTCGCGACATTGAAGTGGCCATAGGTCACCAGCAACATGCTGTGTTCCTTACTCCTGATGGTCATGCCGACAAACCACTGTATCTCACTAATCTTGGATATTCCTTTCAGAATCGATTTGAGCAGACATGGCTGCTCAGTGACATCGAGGCGGCCATCGATTGCCAACAGCGTGCTGTGTCGCTTACTCTTAACGATCATGCCAGGAAATCGCAGTATCTCAATAATCTCGGAATTTCCTGTGAGAGCCGATTCAGGTACACCGCATTGCTGAATCATTTGGATGAGGCAATTTCCCATTTTCGGTTAGCTGCCACTTCGAACACCAGTCCCACATTACTCCGATGCCATGCATCCCACCACTGGGCTCGTCTGGAAGTCGAACGGAATCCCCCTGATGCCTTAGCTGCATACTACCAAGCTATCAACCTCCTTCCACAAGTTGCCTGGATTGGTGACCCCATCGCTACACGCCATTCACAGCTCAACGACCTTGCTGATCTTCCAAGGGAAGCTGCTGCACTTGCCCTTGATGTTGGCCGTCCTGATCTCGCACTTGAATGGCTTGAACAGGGACGGTCAGTTGTCTGGAACCAGTTACTCAACTTCCGAACTTCTGTCGACCATCTCCATCAGGCCCACCCGGACCTTTGCATCGAGTTCACGCGAATCTCACTGGAGCTCCAAAACGCAGCTATTCGAGGTCACAACCTATACCCACCCGACAATGTCAATAATCCTATTTCACTTGAA
This sequence comes from Lepiota venenata, assembly GCA_004296355.1. Lineage (NCBI taxonomy): Eukaryota > Fungi > Basidiomycota > Agaricomycetes > Agaricales > Agaricaceae > Lepiota > Lepiota venenata. The sequence continues at coordinate 111,697 of RCFS01000041.1, forward strand.
GCAGAAACACAACGCCATCATCGTCTTGCGGAAAAGTGGGACTCGCTCGTGCAGGAGATCCGGTCGCTTCCTAACTTTCACGACTTTCTTCTTCCGAAGAAAGTCTCCACTCTTATGAAGGCCGCTAGCTCAGGTCCTGTAGTTGTCATCAACGTCCACGAGCGCCGTTGCGATGCATTGGTACTTGTCCAAGGGAGAGACCAGGTGCTTCATATTCCGTTAAATGAGCTTCACTACAGTGACTTGGCGACGATGCACAACTCACTGCACCAATATCTTGCAAATCCCCATCGGGCGCGAAGATGGGAGGAGACCCGCGCTGGGAGGCCAGCCCAGGCAGCGGTGGGTGGTTCGCTCATGGTGGGGATCCTCGAGCAACTCTATTCAAAGGTCGTCTATCCTATCCTGCAAGGCTTGGACATAACGGTAAGAGGTACTGACTCACGCGAGACATATACACTGATATTAGTCCCAGACCGCCAGATCTGGCTCCTCCGACCTTCCCCGCATTTGGTGGTGCCCAACCGGTTCCCTTACCTTCTTTCCTCTCCATGCTGCCTGCCGTATAACCGGAACCAAGATAGATGGGACATTTAGCTACGCTGTCTCATCATACACACCAACGATCAACGCCTTGCTCGAGGCGCGATCGACGAAACGTCAACCATTCAGCCGACTTGGTGGGATCGCCATGACCAACACACCCAATCTAAGCTCGCTTCCGGGGACTGGGATGGAAATTGCGAAGATAAAAAGGTTATTCTCTGCCGACTCTCGATGGGACTTTGAGATACTTCAAAATGAGCAGGCGACAGGAGAACGGGTGCTGACCTGCATGGAAAATAGCAGCTGGATTCACCTTGCATGCCACGCCACCCAGGACAAGAAAGAGCCCACCCAGAGCGGCTTCTGTCTCCATAATGGACGTCTGACTATCATGGACATTATTGCCAAGCCATTTGGGCATGCTGACTTTGCGTTCTTGTCAGCTTGTGAAACGGCGACCGGAGATGAGAAAGCATCCGATGAGGCAGTACATATTACTGCTGCAATGCTAGGAGTGGGATATCGGAATGTGATCGGGACAATGTGGGCGATACCCGATACGGCGGCTCCAAGAGTTGCGGCAAAGGTGTATGAGGTGCTTTTTTCTGGAGAGCCGGATAGTGATCGAGCGGCACGAGCGCTGCATGAAGCTTTGAGAGAGATACGAGAATCAAGTGACGATTCATTTAGTTCCTGGGTACCTTTTGTACATTTCGGCACATAACGTATGCTAGAAAGGTGGAGGAATATGCAAACGGGCAGCTCCGATTTGAAGGTCCTTTGCCCTCTGCTTGACTGTTGGAAGCCGGGGGAGCGTTGTAGATGTTTCTGGGAGACGGGGAAGAGTAGTGAGGAACAAACTCTGAAGAAAGATGAGGGGTGGCGTTCTGAAACAGATACCTGCAGTACGTTGCAAGATATTCATAAAACCACCCACCCCTGAGTGGGCCCGAGAGGGGGTGTGTGTGACATAGTGTCGTCGCGAATAGAGGTGAAGGTGTCCAAATTTATATGCCTATTTTCTTTGTTTATTTATCTATCTTGCACGCCTCATCATGCATTGTGCATGAGAACAGCACAATGAACATTCATCAATAAATAGACTGAGCCACAACTGTATAGAACGATACCAGTATGTATTGTAGGAATGACAGATGGCTAGGGGGGGAAAGGAGCATAATAAATAATTTCGTAGCCTCAGTTCGGGATGCAAAATTGAACAATGATTATCTAAGCCATATTTCTACGATTGGCCATATCCCGGTACCATAGTTACCCACCGCCATACTGCTCTCAAGCGAGCCAGGATCCTGGCCAGATTGTTCAAAATATTCTTCTCGACGAAGCTTGTTGACTGGCCCCTTACCAATCCGACGCTGGCTTGCGCTCTGTTTCACACAGGCGCCCTTCTTTTCAGAAGACATCGTCTGCATTCTTCACGTCTCCGACGTCCTACGCTACCCTTTCGACCCATCCCTCACAGTGCCATGCGCCACGATGCCAACAGCCCCGGGCACCTTTGCCTACTGTACCTGACACAGACCCACTGCAGTATGCTCAGATTCGTACCGGGCGGTCATCTCCCAATTCGCAGCGGATGACCTTGGCCTGACTGTCCGGCATGTGCAACATGGAAAAGGGGTGCGGATTTTACAGTTGCACCGTCCAGGTTCAGGCTCCCCAGTTCCGTCAATGACCACGCGACGAAAGTGATTGACAAGGTATTCCCGCGCGCTATTATTCTTGTTTAGCTTGGCAATGACACCTATCATTCCAACTGGACGAATGGATCGAAGCCCTCTCACATGCCAAGCCTTTCCACACTTTTCACTAAACATCAAGATCCTCCCAAAGGACGTGTTTACTCTTTTGTATCAAAACTGACGCCGGCAAGGGTAAAATAACTCATTATCGAATATTCTTCTCCAAACATCGCCAAGTCTTTCCATGTCAGTTACTTATGGGGTACTATCGTCGGTGCTTTCACCGCTAACTTCCACCGGCCTTACGGTGGAAGCCATTTCCTTAGTGACTAGGGCACCTAGGTACGTGTTCAAGTGTATAACTTCCTTAAAATATTTACTCACCCCGACTAGCTCGATAGGATTGCCATTAGGCCTGAGAAATACGGATATAAGGAAGAACTAGAGAAGGATGCGATCAAGCACCTGTTCGATGTTTATGTCAAAATTTAAAGAAACAGACAGTGTGGAGGGAGCCGAATGTGAAAAACAATGAAGGGGAGCACGATCGATTGAACGTTCACTTTGATGTGCGCGTAGGCGAGAGCATTGTCTCGCAAGAATCCATGGACACGGCGTTGGACCAGCTCGATGATATGGGCCTGATTGAGGAGAGCAACGGTGCAGAGTTGATCGATCTTGAGAAGTGGAGCTTGGTCAAGACCGTGATTCGGAAACGAGGTGGGTGCTCATTTGTTCTTGACAGAAAAACACCCTGAGCGTATATTCTCACAGACGGATTTGCAATTTACTTCACTCGGTACGTCGGCAGTGTTGTTGAGCGGTACAGCAAATACAAGTTTGACGATCCCCTTAGCCATTCAGATAGGACATACCTACATGTTCAAGTTAGCAGGAATATGCTTGAGGTCCTTGGCTTCGCTTTGTGGACTCCAGAGTCACGATTACATAGGCTCCTATTGAATCTACTGCTTATTTTTTTTTCCCCTCTGCACCATGCCGCGTGACACCTTTCCCTCCCGTTCCAACGATGCTTTTCACAGGTTATGGCCTCCACATAATTCATTTCCTCACTCAAGCATATCATTCTACCTTATACAGAATCCACACTACGTTCCTCGGATCTTGATCATCCTGCCGCAATGCCAACATATATCATGCACCATAATGTACAAAAGGCACCCAGGAATTGAAAGAATCATCACTTGATGATTCCCGTATCTCTCTCACAGCTTCATGCAGCGCTCGTGCCGCTCGATCACTATCCGGCTCTCCGGAAAGAAGCATTTCATACACCTTTGCCGCAACCCTTGGAGCCGCCACATCAGGTATTGCCCACATTGTCCCAATCACATTCCTATATCCCGCCCCTAACATTGCAGCAGTAATATGTACTGCCTCGTCTAATGCTTTCTTGTCTCCGGTCGCCGTTTCACAAGCTGACAAGAATGCAAAGTCGGCATGTCCAAATGGCTTGGCAATAATATCCATGATAGTCAGACGTCGGTCGTGAAGGCAGAAACCACTCTGCGTGGGATCTTTCTTGTCCTGGGTAGCGTGACATGCAAGGTGAATCCAGTTGCTATTTGCCATATGAGTCAGCACCCGTTCTCCTGTCGCCTGCTCATTTTGAAGTATCTCGAAGTCCCACCGAGAATCTGCAGGGAATAGCCTTTTTATCTTCGCAATTTCCATCCCGGTCCCCGGAAGCGAGCTTAGATTGGGTGTGTTGGTCATGGCGATCCCACCAAGTCGGCTGAATGGCTGACATTTCGTCGATCGTGCCTCGAGCAAAGCATTGATTGTTGGTGTGTATGATGAGACAGCATGGTTAAATATCCCATATACCTCGGCTCCAGTTGTGCGGCAGGCAGCATGAAGTGGAAAGAATGTGAGGGGACCGGTTGGGCACCACCAAATGCGGGGAAGGTCGGGGGGATCAGGTCTGGCGGTCTGGAACGAATATCAATATATATATCCCACATGAATAAGTATCTCTTACTGTCATGTCTAAGCCTTGCAGGATAGGATAGGCGACCTTTGAATACAGCTGATCGAGAATGTCCGCCATGAGTGGAGCACCCACTGCTGCCTGGGCCGGTCTCCCAGCACGGGTCTCCTCCCATCTTCGCGCCCGATGGGGATTTGCAAGATATTGCTGCAATGAATTCTGTATCTTCATCAAATCGTCGTAGTGAAGCTTGTTTAACGGGATATGGAGGACCTCGTCTCTTCCTTGGTCAAGCACCAGTGCGTCGCAACGGCGCTGATGGATGTTGATAACAACCACGGGACCTGAGCTAGCGGCTTCCTTGAGAGCGGAGACCTTTTTTGGAAGAAGGAAGTGGTCGAAGTTTGGAAGTGATCGAATGTTCTTCACAAGCGAATCCCATTTCTCTGCAAGGCGATGATGGCGCTGCGCTTCTTCCTCGAGTGACATATGATTCTTGACATTGTCAGATGTGTTTAGGCTATGTCCTCGAATAGCCGCGTTTTGAAGTTCCTCAGAGACTTGTTTGAACTCGGTGCAAATATTTGGGTGGGTCTGACGGAGGCTGTCTACAGAAGTTCGGAGGTGGAGCAGTTGATTCCAGACAACCGAGCGTCCTTGCTCTAGCCACTCAAGTGCAAGATCTGGACGATCAATGTCGAGGGCGAAAGCAGCAGCCTCTCTTGGAATATCAGCAAGATCGGTGAGGTGTGAATAACGTGTAGTAATAGGATCACCAATCCAAGCAAGTTGTGGAAGGAGATTTACAGCTTGGCGGTAGGCAGCCAAGGCATCAAGGGGATCTCGGCTGACTTGTAGGCGAGCCCAATAGCAGGATGTACGGCATCGTAATGGTATGGGGCCGGTGTTGGAAGTAGCAGCTGTGCGAAAGTGTGAAATTGCCTCGTCCAAATCGTCCAGCACCGCAGCGGACTTAAATCGACTTTCGAGGGAGCTGCCAAGAGCGACAAGATAAGATGGTTTGGTGGCGTGACCATCAGGAGTGAGTGACGTGGCTTGCCGTTGACAATTGATGGCTTCCTCGAGGTCGCCGGGCATCCCTGTGCTTTCAAAACGACTTTTGAGGGACCGCCCGAGTCTGCTGAGGTAAATTGATTTGTCGATATGATCGTCGGGAATGAGTAGCACCGCCTGTTGTTGGTACTTGATAGCATCCTCAAGGTCATCAGGCATCCCTGTGTGCTGGAATCGACTCTCAAAGGAAATCCCGAGGTTGTTGAGGTACATTGGTTTATCGGCATGGTCATCAGGAGTGAGCGACAAAGCTTGCTGTCGGTGCTCGATGGCTGCCTCAAGGTCACTGAGCATGCCTGTGTGCCCGAACCGACTCTCAAAGGAATGCCCGAGGTTATCGAGGAACCGTGGCTTGCTGGCGTGGCCATCAGGAGTGAGTGAGACGGCCCGCTGTAAGTGCTTGATGGCCTCCCCGAGGTCGACGAGCATCCCCGTGCGCCGAAATCGATGCTGGAAAGACACCCCGAAGCTGCTGAGGTACATTGGCTTATCGGCATGACCTTCAGGAGTGAGTGAAACGGCTCGCTTTTGGTGGTTGATGGCCTCCTCGAGGTCGCCCGGCTTTCCTGTATACTCAAATCTCCTCAAAAACGCACCCCCGAGGGTGCTAAGGTACATTGCCTTGTTTGTATGATCATTAGGAGTGAGTGACACGGCCCACTTTTGGTGACTGATAGCCTCTTCAATATCACCGAGGGTACCTGTGCGTTCAAATCGACTCTTCAAGGAACCCCCGAGGTTGTAAAGGTACCTCCGCTTGTAGGCGTGTCCATCGGGAGTGAGAGACACGGCCTGCCGTTGGTGCTTGATCGCGTGCTCTAGGTCATCGAGCATCCCTGTGCGCTGGAATTGACGCTCAAAGGAAGTGCCGAGATTGTTGAGATACTGCGGTTTGTCGGTATGATCATCTGGTATGAGCAACATAGCTCGCTGTTGGCGACTGATAGCGTCCTCGATATCACTGAGTATGCCCGTTTGCCCAAATTTTCTCTGCAAGGAAAGTCCGAGATTGTCGAGGTACATTGGTTTGTTGGCGTGACTATCAGGAGTGAGTGACACAGCCCGCCGTTGGTGACTGATTGCTTCCTCGATATCACTGAGGGTGTCTGTGTGCTCAAATCGACTCTGGAAGGACAGCCCAAGATTGTTGAGGTACATCGGTTTATCGGCGTGGCCATCAGGCGTGAGCGCCACGGCCTGCTTTTGGTGGGTGATGGCCTGCTTCGATGTCACTGAACATCCCTGTACGCCAAACTCGGGTCTGGAAGGACTTCCAGAGGTTATTGAGGTACGATGGTTTGTCGGCATGATTATCAGGGGTGAGCGACACGATCTGCTGTTGGCACTTGATGGCCTCCGCGAGGTCACCAAGCATCCCTGAGCGCTCAAAACGGCTCTTGAAGGAAATTCCGAGATTGTCGAGATACATTAGTTTGTCGGGATGATTATCAGGAGTGAGTGACACGGCCTGCTGTTGGTAACTGATGGTCTTCTCGAGGTCACCGAGCGTTCCTGTGCGCCCGAATCGCCTAGCGAAGGAAATTGCGAGTTTATTGAGATACGGTAGCTTGGTGGGATGACGATTGGGAGTAAGTAGCACGGCTTGCTCTTGATGCTTGATGGCCTCCTCGAGGTCACTAAGGACGCCTGTGCGTCCAAACCGCCTCTCAAAGCAGTTCCCCAGGTTGCCGTGGTACATTGGTTTACTGGCATGACCATCAGGAATAAGCGACAGCGCCCGCTGGAAGTTCTTAATCGCTCCCTCTAAGTCCCCAAGTTTCCCCGTACGCCAGAATTCCATAACTGCCTTAAATCCAGCTTCGCCAAACTTCCCAGCTTCAGCTAAATTTCGTTCTCGCTCATGCTGATCCATAATTTTCGACACGCCGCAAGCAAGACTATGCCAGTATGACCTAGAGAAAACAATCAGTCCGATAGAACATCAACATAAGATTTGAAGTACCTATAGAGTCGATAGCCCGACTGGGTCCATAATTAGCAGGAAAATCAACCTAGGAGGGAGCATGGCACTCACTTAGATGGTGGTAAGACGAGCAATTGCTGTGGTGTGGCTGTGCGATAAGTGCTGGGTGTTCAACTTTCGGTGATGGCCTGGCGTTGTAAAGCAGTGCACTAGGGTTATATGGATCGACCTATAATTACTCGAAGCGTTGGGCAGGTGGAAAGGATGAGTCTATTTTAAGTATGACAGGAATTTGGAACTCCCTTAGACAGTTTCCAAGTGGAAGGGGACCACTGTATTTGGTAGGCGCTACAGGGAATTGGTTGACGTCGTCGCGTGAAGGTCACCAGATGACGGATTTGAGGGTGGCTATTTTTCACCCACCCCCACAACCTCTACAACGGTCACCGGCGTCTAATTCGTATAAACCTTCACGCAGGCGCAAAATGGCTCGTCGTGGAACAAGCGCTCAGTGTGGAAGCGTTCAGAGTGTAACGGGAGCACAGGGGTTGGAATTACAGTACACGAAAGGAGAGGTAAGAGAAGTACCCTCGTACAAAGCAGGAATCAACGGGGGCGGGCTATCGATTGCAGGGAGAAGTACTACTCTACTGTTACAAGGAAGTCCGTAGGGCTTTATATAGGTATTCCCATAGCCAATAGCTATAGGAATAATAGGGGAAAATCCAAAAGGGGATAGCTAAGGTACATGGTAGGTGACTAGGTTACATTTTGCTACATGTACATACATACAGGGCCTGGGATAGGCTAGTAGAGCTACACTACCCTCAGCAGCGGAGGCCAGCTCTTGACCTCATTTATTTTAGCGATCGGCTACTCCGGCTTAAGGTGGACAACTGCGACAGTATTTACCATCGCATTCACTCCGTGGATGATTGTGACCTCTTGGACAGAAGCGTATGTTAAGCTTGACGCTTTCAATAGAAACCCTCCTAAATCCCATTATCATCTGCCGACACGCGAAAAGCGCGCCGAGCTCCTCCAAATAATTTACGAATTCTACCCTAATTTGACTCTATCAGGGTCGCAGGTCAACAAGTCCAACTCTCCGCTTTTCACTTGGCGATTTTCACCATGAAGAATATTTTATTGATTTACAAACATGAAAAATCACTGATACCATTGACGGGGAAGTCGGCTAATTTTCTTCAATGTGGAGGGATAACCATGCACAGGTTCGCTTCAGGAGGATATTTTCCGTACGGAGGAGCTGCCTGCCCACACTGATTACCAAACGTGCGCAACATTATTCGAAATGGGTATCATTCGACTCGTCCTTTCCGACGGCGATACTTTCACGCAAAACGGTGTAGAATTTATTACTCGAGAGAGAGAGCAGGACTCGAGTCCGACACCAAAGGGGAGAGAGGACGGAGGACAGCGAGTTCCGATGGCACTAAATATGTGCCGTGACGGTCACGTCACGGCACGAGACAACGATGCTACATCGAGAAAGACAATCCGTTCGTGCCTCAAGTTTCGTAAACAACTGTAGGGAGTTGTAATAGCTCCTTCGACTCCTGCGCCCTCGTCAGCTACTACCCCAGCTTTCATGGCCTGCTATTCTCCTCCAAAGTCTGTGTCGATGTCTTTGTTGTTGTCCAAGAATAGCTGCTCCCGGGAAGCTATGTCGGCGATCTGAGTCCCTTTCCTCTTCACGTGCAGGCATTCCCTCCGCACAAGCTGGACGTCACTCATCCTTCTCTTCGATACTGGCAGTCGCCATTGACTTAGTTAGCAGGTGAGGCGCTCCTCGACTTGACCGAGAAGTCGAGGAATAGGGAAATAGTCAAGCGGAGGCCAGAAGATATCCAAATCAGGGTTTACTGTTTACATGCTCCTCTCTCGCCCTCCATGTTCCGACGATATCTTTCACAGTAATGGGCACAGCGCTGGTGAAACTATACGCGTAGTCGATGGGCCACAGGACCTTTGTGTATCATCATGTCGTCCTTCAGATGGAGCTATCGCTCGTTCGTTGGGACTATACCATCCTTCCCCAACTCTATACAAATGCCATGGCGAAGATGGAAGATTTCTAAGATTCTACATCAGATGCGTGCTCTTTCGTTGGTCCCCCGCGCCTTGTTGAGATGACCCGGTCGCTCCTCTCGAATCCCGTTAATGCAAAGAGCGCCGAAGGATAAGATGGCATCTCTAATCCTCAAGATGAGGATACAATCAAGGATTAATTTAGGACCATTTGGTCCTCGCAATATCTATCCCTTCGCCCAATCGGGGTGTCTGCCTTCTTATATCTTACGCACTCGAAGGGCCTCGTGATACTGTCTGCATAAGCATCACACATTTTTCAACGACCCTCGCCGACCCTTCAATATCACCCTTAGCCCTCCACCCTCGTCACCCACTGCCTTGATCGCTATGACCTCCTATCTTCTACAAGAGAAGCGCCGAGGATATACCCCCCTAAACACATTTGCTAAAGACCTCGTGAACCACACCCTTCTTTGTATATCTCTTACACGACCTGGCCTGTCGATAGTCCTCGCCGAAGATTTACGGAGAAAAACATACTGGGAAGCTATTCTCGCAACGACAATATTGAAGAGGAGGTGAGAGGTAAACGAGACTTGGGGCTGAAGAAGGAACTTTGGGCTGGATAATCACGAAAGGATCAAGGATCCCGTGTTTCGAGGAAAATACGCGACAGTCAACTTGGAATATTCCAGATCGTATCATCATTTGAGGGCCCGGCGGCGGTGCGACCCAGATTCAGGAGCTTATTGATTAGAGGAAGACCCTTCGCAATACCAAGACTTTATGTCCTGTGGTTGGGAATTTTGGGACATGTCCAACGGGGACCAAGATGATGTTAGAGGTGTCGGACCTCAGTGCTATGGAGAGCTGAGGAACCTCAGTGGGGCATATTATCGGGGCAGCCCTACTGATGCGGAGAATAACGCAGATGAAAACTATGAAGAGCTGTGTGTATGTACTCCTAACAATCCTTCAATTATATACTATAGTCATTGTTTGTAGCTATGGCGTTTATTTATTTATTGCATGTCATATGCAGCCCATACAAGGCCACTTTTGATAGGGACCTCGGTAGCACGGCCCTAACTCATTTTTCGAGGCTGGAGAACCTCAAAGTGCACCGCACAACAGTGATAATCACCGTGAGAAACCTGACGTCATCCAACCTTACAATAACCTATAATGTCTACCCTAAGTTCAGGATGAATACATACCGCAGACCCAGCAATAAAAGCCTGGAGACGACCTTTCGAGTTATGTTGCGCTCATAGGATACAAGGTATGTGCACACCTCAGTTAAAATTACCCATGTAACCCTTATGGGACAAGAATTCGGCTTAGGGATGTCTACCCGATGTGACTGATAGAAGGAGACTCAGCGTTGGTCACGGAAGGCAGAGTCTTCTATCCCTTGAAAGAATGTCACATTCTTTATTATCTGCCATCATGCCAGCTGATGAAATTCCGGTGGTCCCTCCGTTCCCAAGACAATATTCTATTGACCTGTATCCTCTCCCTGAAGTCTTACACTTAGCCGACAATCACGGCCACGAAACTCACCTCACTGGGGACAGTGGCATAGAAGGGCCTCCTGCCGTCCTTGTGAGCCTACGCAACGCCTATCGTATTTAGTTGTTTAATATTCACCATAGGATTCTGAATCTCCACACCGATGTTCGAGTCCTGGTGTGAATGTTACTCCCATCCCCGAATGTAAGCCCATGCCTGTACGGCATGAGGTTATTTTGTATTCTCTCAGTGATTTGGAGGGACCCATTCCAGAGGTGGACGCCAGCTCTCAGTATGTGGATATTACGCTTCATCCTGACGAACCCAGCAATCGCACGTTGCCGTCCCACGATGAGGTTGCTTCTGGTACCCCTCTCCCTGTCAGCTCGGCACCTCCTCCACGAAGGGTACCGTGGAAGAAAGCACTGCTCATTGGAATCCAGTATCAAACTTACGGCGGAGCACAACCCGCTGGTTCTCATAAGGATGTACGGGACATGAAGCGATTGCTCATTGGTATGCCGTTCTTAGGCGATCTGTGGTCCTGTTTACAATGCCCATCAGATCAATACGACTATGATGAACGGAACATAAAAACCCTCGTCGACAATAATGATCCTGAGCAGCTACAACCCACCCATAACAACATAGTGAGCCCCCCCCCCCTGTCGATTATTGGGGGCACATATATAACTTTGGCGCATAGATTCACAAGATGATGGAACTTACAGCGGACGCGCAGCCAGGTGATCACCTTTTCTTTCAGTGTAAGTTTAACGGTGTATCCGTTTTTGTCATTGAGCTCACCAAATTCTGAGATATTGGTCACTCGGTGCAAGCGATCAACGATGGTCACAGTGAGGAAGATGGAATGGACGAGTGTGCGTGATCCTTTAGCTTCAGCTCGTCTTACTGCATCAGTTAATTTTGCCTTAACCTAGATCTTGTTCCTTCCGACTTCTCCCAATCCTCAGATCTGATTAGGAGCGATGTATGCCCTCAAACCTCCTTCGCCTCTCCCTTAAACCAACAAGGATTGATGTAGGATCTGAGGAGGATTCTTGTCGATAGGCTACCGGGTGGTTGTACCTTAGTGGTTTGTAGTTATTTTATTTGATGTTCTATGGTTTATAACTGGACGCACGTAGGCTGTCTTCGATCCAATATGCCCACTAGGTAAGCACTCGATGCCGTAGTTTCATTGGCAACCCTGGGAGCATCTGACATAGATTTGGAACATTACTTGTGTAATCGCGTCTACATTCCGTGGGTTTCTAAGGGAAGAAGGAAGCTCACACCGCCCTGGGGCGGAGTAGGTATGTTTACCTTTCATTATCGAGGGTGGAACTTGTAGACCATACTCAGTGCGACGCCACGCAGACCCCGATCGTCGCCAGGAAGTACTCGGCGGCAGCACCGATTTATCCGGTGCTGGGTTGAAAGAGTTATCGATTGACAAAATTATGGACGGTGCCAGTGGCTCTGAGGACAAGCAGATCCTCTCCGCAATGTCCACCGCCCTCAGCATCTCAGGAAACGTAGTAAGGTCTCAAGCTATTACGTTCGAGTCTCCAATCATACATCGTGCGAGCCCCGAGCCTCTCTTGCCCTGTGATGGATTCTGTCGAGATAGAGAATTAGACGAACCCCCTGAGGATGGGCTTCCGCGATTTGTGGTACGTGATATTTTCACACATCTCGTCTTGCCCAATCTCATAGCATTCCTTTAGGTGTCATTATCGGCAGCACAGGATGGCCAGATATTTTGGGAGGACAACAATGAAGTATCCATGACGCAGGTCTGAGGAAGGCTGTCCTTGTCTTGCCATACATTGCTGAGAGAGTGCACGGCTTGCAGGTCCTGATCAGACTCCTGTGTATGAAATTCCCTCATCGGTCTGCGAAATAAGACTTATTGTAATCAAAAGATGAAGATCGTACCCCGACGTTCCGGAACCTCTTGACAAAAATTAGGTGTGTCCTTGTTATGATCAGTAATGGATGTCTACCTTATATTTTATAGCCATGACCTTCACCGGTCGTACACGCGCTTACATGATGACACCCGTAGCTATAAAAAAATATATCAAAATGCCCTCAAATCCAACAGGGCCCTGAGGGCGCGTCCGACAGTGGAGATGGACAACTTCCGAGACCTAAAGGTATGCACCAAAGTCTTCACTGAGGCCATGTATACTCGTTTTTCCTGATCCCATTTTGCATGTAGCTGTCGAGTTTATATCCGCTGGTAAGAGCGGCTTTGTATGACTCAGGAGGCCTTTGGCTCACGTGCACCATCTGCGCCGGCAGAATATGGATGATCGGCTACCTCTATGATCTTCCTACGCCCTCCTTTGCAAACCGATTGATCCAAACTATGATTTTATCCATTTCATTAAGTGGGTGTTTATCGTAGCGTATATTTGCTGCTTTATCGCATCATGAATGTCACAGAATACTACGAATAAATTCCCCTACATCCTCTCGCGCAGCCTAGTACTAGCAACCTCATCGCAGCAGCCAACACCTCCCAAGCCTTCTCCGAATCCTTCTCCTTTATCGCAATCGCCCCATCCACGCCCACTCGATGCCGCATGTGCCAGCCTAAACCCAAAAATCACTGCCCCACTCGGTCTGTTTTCGGGTGCCGTCAACAACCACATCCGGATACGAACCGAGTAAACACACGGCTTGAGGGTATTCACCTAGGGGGTCGGTGTTGATTTCGGATGGTGGGGAGAGGGAAAGGAGGTGGGGGTTTTTGCAGCCGATGAAGGCGAGTCTGACGTGCTATGTATTGGAGGTAGGGTCCTGTGTCACCTTCGAGAGAGAGCCGTACCAGCTGCGTAAACTTGTTGATTCTGGTCGCTTGTGAGATCTCTAGGCACGAAATGAACTTGTCGCCTTTACCGTTTGGCTGCCGTGTCCTGGATCTTGACCCCAGTGATATCAATCTCCCGACTTGTTTCAAGATCCTCAATAGCAGAAAACTTTCCTCGTTTCTCCGCACCCACTCCCTCAACAAGGCTGTAGCTAATATGTATCAGGTCCTTGGCCCAAACATAGCCCGGGAGATCGAGAACGTTGGAGAACCGACTGCACCGCCAATATATCAAGGGTGAGATGGATCGAGGATCCGTCCGTGAGAATCCGCGGTAAAAGCACCGGTACCGGTACTCCGCAAGTGCCAGTGCGGAACGTCCAATCACGAGTTTTCTGTCCTTGCCGGTTCCATTCAATGGAACCGGGGAGCCTGAGATCCGCACCCTTTCCGTATTGCACGCCAGGGAAGACCCGCCCGACAGTTAGGCCGAGTTCATCTGCTATGAGCTGGGAGACGGCCATCCGGTGAGTCAAGGGCACACCGCGATGGGTCTGTGCCGGGGCAGCCTTAGGCAGTTGTACCCGGGCTGTTGACATCGTTGGCTCTCGTCATTGTGAGGAGGGGTTTGGGAGGGTAGTGTGGGATGTGGGAAACGTGGCGGATGGTGTCTTTCGAAAAGAGGGACGCGTGTGCAGGAAAAGGGCGCAAGCCGGGCCAGCGTCCGGACGGTAGGAAACCAGTCAACAGAAGTCGTATAGAAAAATGGCCCGAACAATCCAGCCAGGATCCTGGCACTCTCGAGAGTAGTATGATGGTGGATGTATGTTTCAGTTGTATAAGTACAGCTATGAGTCAGTTAATCGATGTGAAGGGTGCTAGCGAGCGCCTAGGCTCATCCTAAGAGCCACGTGGGTTGTTGGCCCCTATTCCCCTCAGGAAACCAATTCGGTGCCTTCCCCTCGGTATAAAGGTATCTGTATCCAGGCCATAATACTGACGACCTCAGTGAGTCCCTCAACATACCGGTATTACCTTTGCACAACCTAAACACCTAGTCATCCAGGACCAACAGTCACCATTGGTCCAGCACAAGGCACTTCCCGATTTTTGACCAAGTCGAAGCGTAGGATGACGCTGTTCATAGCTACATAGCAGCCACAGCACTGGGAAGCATATGTACACATTCCAACCAGCCGCAGGACCTCTCACTCTCCCAGCCTCTGCAACACTCGCCCCTATATCAAATTTACGAGGGTTTCCCAGCTCGTTGACCAAGTTGAGAACAGGAGCGAGAAGCAGATGTGTATGTTCTTCTGCCTTTCTCTCTACCTACCCTAGTGTAATTTGTTCCTCATTTAAGCACGTTATTTTACCTCAGATAGGAAGCTCACTACGCTCCTCAGGACTTCCCTGTTCTCCCCCAATAGTGGTAGCCTTAGACTTACATTTTGACATATATCTATACGTATCCAGTGGTGATACAAAACGATTTCGTGCTACTAACCTACATCATGCACCGTAATGTACAAAAGGTACCCAGGAACTGAATGAATGATCACTTGATTCCCAGTATCTCTCTCACAGCTTCATGCAACGCTCGCGCTGCTCGATCACTATCCGGCTCTCCTCCAGAAAGAAGCACCTCATACACCTTTGCCGCAACTCTTGGAGCCGCGGCATCGGGGATTGCCCACATCGTCCCAATCACATTCCTATATCCCGCCCCTAGCATTGCAGCAGTAATGTGTACTGCCTCATCCAGTGCTTTTTTGTCCCCGGTCGCCGTTTCACAGGCTGACAAGAACGCAAAGTCAGCGTGCCCAAATGGCTTCGCTATAATGTCCATGATAGTCAGACGGCGGTCGTGGAGGCAAAAGCCACTCTGGGTGGGCTCTTTCTTGTCCTGAGTGGCGTGACATGCAAGGTGAATCCAGCTGCTGCTTGCCATACGAGCTAGTACCCGTTCTCCTGTCGCCTGTTCATTTCGAAGTATCTCGAAGCCCGGCCTGGGGCTGGCAACGAATAGCTTTTGTATCTTCACAATTTCGGTTTCCGCGCCCGATAAGCGAGCTTTGGCCAGGTGTGTCGGTCATGGCGATCCCAACTAGCTGATTGAATGGCTGACGCTTTGTCGATCGCACCTCGAGCAAGGCGGTAATTGTCGGTGTGTATGATGAGACAACATAGTTAAATGTTCCATCGGTCTTGGTTCTAGTTTTACAGCAAGCAGCATGGAGTGGAAAGAATGTGAGAGGACCGGTTGGACACCACCAAATGCGGGGAAGATGGGAGGATTCAGATCTAGGTATCTGGAACCAATATCAGCAGATATGTATCTTGCAAGGGAAAGTATCCATTACCATCATGTCTAAGCCTTGTAGGATGGGGTAGACCACCATTGAATATACTTGCTCAAGAATTCCATCTATGAGCGAACCGCCCCCCGGTCGGGCAGGCCCACCAGCACGATTCTCCCATCTCCGAGCATGAGTAGGGTTTGCGAGGTATTGCTGCAGTGAGTTGTACATCTTCATCAAATCATCGTAGTGAAGTTTGTTCAATGGAATATGGAGCACCTGGTCTCTCCCTCGGTCAAGCACCAACGCATCGCAACGGCGCTGGTGGACATTGATAGAAATACTCACGCTTCCCAAACTTGACCCTGCAAAAAGTCACGCTTGCTCAGCTGATGTTAGCGCTCAGCCACGCTTAGCCATGCTTAGCCACGCTTGACTCACGCTTGGTCACGCTTGACTTACACAAGGGTCACACTAATTAATATGACTATGGAGCGTGTTGTTTATAAATATTGTAGTGCATAATGATATTTCTATGCTAACTCACGCTTAGCCACGCTTAGCCACGCTTACCTCACGCTCTTTTTTGGTATTCATGCTTGGCCACGCTTACCTCACGCTTGATTTTAAGTGCTCACGCTTATCACATGCCATCACACTTGACCACGTTTATTGCGCTTGATCACGCTTGATCACGCTTGATCACACTTTATGAAACGTGCCCACGCTTACCATCTCGCTAAATTCTAGGTGCCCCGTGTTATCAGAACCCTAAGAAGGACTATACATAGGTCTTAGCCACCTTCCTGATGGACAGTAGTATACTTCTTTTCCCCTTTCACACAGGGCCTGAGCTAGCGGCCTCCATGAGAGCGGAAACCCTCTTTGGAAGAAGGAAGTCGTGAAAGTTAGGGAGCGACTGAATCTCCTGCACGAGCGAATCCCATTTCTCCGCGAGACGATGATGGCGTTGAGTTTCTGCTTCGAATGAAATAGGATCATTGACATTGTCAGATGGGTTTAGGTTGTGACCTCGAATAGCTGCATTTTGGAGCTCCCGTGAGATTTGCATGAATTCGATGCAAAGATCTGGGTGGGTCTGACGTAGGTGATCGACCGAAGTGCGGAGACAGGAGTATTTGATTCCAGGCAACCGAACGTCCTTGCTCAAGCCATTCAAGTGCAAGATCGGGACGGCCGACATCGAGGGCGAATGCAGCAGCTTCTCTCGGAATACCAGCAAGGTCGGTGAGCTGTGAATGACGAGTAGCAATGGGATCACCAATCCAGGCAACTCGTGGGAGAAGATTTATGGTTTGGTGATATGCAGCCAAGGCATTAGGGGGATTCCGTTCGACTTCGAGACAAGCCCAGCGGTGGGATGCACAGCATCGCAGTGGTATGGGGCCGGCGTTGGAAGTGGCAGCTAATCGAAAATGGGAAATCGCCTCATCCAAATGATTCGGCGAGCCAGTTCGCCTAAATCGGCTGTGGAAGGAGGTTCCGAGACTATTTAAATACTGTGATTTGTCAACATGATCATTAGGAGTGAGTGACACAGCTTGTTGTTGGTGATTGATAGCATGCTCGAGGTCACTGAGCTTTCCTGTGTGCTCAAATCGAATCCGGAAGGAGTTTCCGAGATTATTGAGATATGGTGGTATGTCGGCATGACCATCCGGAGTGAGCAAAACGGCTTGCTGTTGGTGCTTGATGGCCTCCTCGAGGTCACTGAGCATCCCTGTGTGCTCAAACCGATCCTCCAAGAAATTTCCGAGATTACTGAGATACAACGGCTTGCTGGCGTGACCATCGGGAATGAATGACACGGCCTGGTTTTGACAATTGATGGCCTCCTCGATATCACCGAGCATCCCTGTGTGCCTAAATCGATTCCAAAAGGAGATTCCGAGATTATTCAGATATGATGGTATATCGGCATGACCATCTGGAGTGAGCAATACGGCTTGCTGTTGGTGCTTGATGGCATCCTCAAGGTCACTGAGCATCCCTGTGTGCTCAAATCGACCCTGAAAGGCACTTCCGAGGTTACTGAGATACTGTGGTTTGTCAGCACGATCATCCGCAGTGAGCGACACGGCTTGCTGATGGTGATTGATGGCCTCCTCGACGTCACTGAGCATCCCTGTGTGCCGAAATCGCCTTTGAAAAGAAATTGCAAGATTATCGAGATAGTATGGCTTGTTGGGGTGATTATTAGGGGTAAGTAACACGGCTTGCTGCTGGTGATTGGTGGCCTCATCGACGTCGCTGAGCGTCCCAGTATGCCGAAATCGACTTGCGAAGGAACTTCCGAGATGATTGAGATAGTGTGGTTTGTTAGCATGACCATCCGGAGTGAGTAACACAGCCTGTTGTTGGTGTTTGATGGCATCCTCGATGTCATTGGGTATCCCTGTGCGCTCAAATCGACTCCGAGAGGAAATTCCGAGATTATTGAGATAGTGTGGTTTGTTTGGATGACCCTCCTGGAATGAGCGACACGGCTTGCTGTGTATGATCGATGGCCTCTTCGATGTCACTGAGCGTCCCTGTACAGGTCAAATCGACTCTGGAAGCAAACTCCGAGATTGTTAAGATAGTGTGGTTTGTTAGTATGACCATCCGGAGTGAGGGACACAGCTCGCTGCGTGTGATTGATGGCTTCCTCAATGTCATCGAGCATCCCTGTGCGCCAAAATCGAGCCTGGAAGGAGATTCCGAGATTATTGAAGTAATGTGGTTCGTCAGGGAGCGAGCAACAGCGCCTGTTGGAAATTCCCAATCGCCCTCTCCACGTCGTTGAGTCTCCCGGTATGCCCGAATGCTTCATATGCTGTAATCCCAACTTTTTCGTAATCCTCCGCTTCAGTCATCCTTTGCCCGTGCTCGAGCCCGGCGCAATGACGATCCATATCCCTCGACACGCTCCAGGCAAGGATATGCTAGTTACGGCCCAAAGAAAACAATCACTCCGATGTGCTACAGATCAACCTGAGATTTGAAGTACCTAATCGGATAATGCGACTAGATTTATGATCAGCAGGGAATTCAAAGTCGGATTGCGCTCACCTACTTAGATGGTGGTAAAATGAACTGAGTGGTAGGTGGCCGCGCGACAAGTGTCACGTGTATGTGCAACCCCCTACTGTGAGCAGAAACCGGAAGCCATTCACCTGTGGCGACCCAAAGCAGTTACTTGTACCTGTGGAGAACAGGACTTGTAGGAGATGGTACGTCTTGAACATAACACACATTCGAAAGTTACCCAAGCAGTCACCCGGGTGAGAAGGGGGATCATCCTATTTGAAGAACACCGCAGGGGCACCCGGGCCAGGCACCCAAGTTGGCTTCGTTGCGCGAGCCTCATCGACTGAAGGGTTTTTATCCTTTCTCGGTCTCTCATTAAATAAGTGTTTATTGTAATTTATCTTCGCCGCTCTTATAGCGTCACCGCAGTATATCCTAACTAACTTGGAAGCTCAATGTTTGATGACTACAAATATGCTTTTTGCGGGGCTGGTGCCATACTCGCCCTCATGAGATAAAATTACAGTATTTCTGATGTCAATATGTATCAAAGATTCCCAACTTGCAATATAACCGCTGAGCGCGCCGGGGTATAGGTGAGCTCGTTATGGAGATATTGTAGAGGGCCTTCTAACGTGGGTAGTCACATCTCGAGGCGCTAAGAATTAGCCTCGGAATAAGATGTTTTGCACAGAGGCAACAATGAGCAGGTAATTTGTATTTTTTTCTACGACGACCACACTGAAGGTTAATTAGTGGTGGGTTGTAAGGTGGCTGAGTTCCCGCATCGAATGATGGTAGTTGTTTGGGGGATGCACTCTATTAGGCAGCATAGCCAGGAATGAGTGTGGGGGTTGTTGACAGCAATGATATAGGAAGCGCTTGATCAATCAGAGCCTTAGCGGTGCATTCAAGAGGGATCTGCAAGGGCTATTGGATAGAAAAAACACTAGTCAATCCATGCTATCATTCAGGAGATATAGGTTAATCTTTCTCCAGCCAAGATGGATTACAACACATCAAAGAAATTGTTGAAATTTTACCTCAATATTGTTTTCTTCCCTTGCTAGATGCCAAATTATTGGTAGGGCAGGCTGTATGAGGATGGATACATAGGTGGAGACTTATACGTCACTACCCCAAAGAGCACTCCATAGGTATGGAAAGATAGGCATCAGTGGTGTAACTTGCTCCGCACCCAACTCCACCATGTGAACTATGCAGAACTCAGTGCAAACATGAAAAGCCATGATGCTAGGAGGGATAATTGTCCACCTTATTGCCATGAGGGAGCACACTTGGTCCTTGGCTCTAGCAGGGTAAATGATTAAGAAATTTAGGATTTTAAATGTTGAGACAGGTACCTCTTATTATTATTAATCCTAGTTATAGGGTAGTGACATCCTAATTTTGCCTCTTCATTTCTTATCTTGATATCACCACCAGTCTGACACATGAAGGGTTCTGATTGCTCTATCCAGGGGATTATGATCAAAATAACAACAAGGATGCAGGATTAGAGAAAATAACACTGGTTTAGCTAGAGGCGTGCGATTCATTGCCGCTTCATCGAGCGGCTGTATCTGGACCGTTGGCAACTACATATAAAGATGTCTGATACTCGTCATCTGTCCTTTTCCTTCCAGCAACAGCAGCATTCGATGCCCGCAGAAGAATCCTTTCCTATCACAGCAGCCCAGCTCTCGGGCAATTTCTGTGAGACCCTTTTTTACGGCATGTACTTAGTGACGTGCTGTTTTTGTGCTCGTACTCTTCTTATCACGAATGAAGGGCGAGATGAACGATGGGTTCGTCTTTCAGAAATCCGATGGTTGATGGCTATTGTTGCAATGGTCATGTTCTTCATCCTCACATTCGATACTGCAATTGGATTGCTGCATAATTTTCACGCATTTATTCAAGCACAAGACGCGAAGGCTGAACTTCTTAACATTAGGGACTGGATTAACATTGTGAGGGTACGCCGTGCATTTTGCCATTGTCAATGCAATTTAAACTTAGAGGTGCTGGTTCAGGCGGTGGATCAGAGCCTTGTCACAAATCTTGGGGATTTCGTATTGGTATGATACCTGTCCCTATCAAAACTTCACACAAGAGATGAAATTAACACCCGGAAAGATTTATAGGTGCTGGATTATATATGGACGTCGATGGCTGGTTATTGTACCATCTGTAATTCTACTCCTTGGAACGATTGTGGTGGAGTTGAAGGCTATCGAGACCGAGGCAAGCTCAACCATAACAAACATTTCCCTGAACGCGAAACAGACTCGACCTTGGAATATATCCTTTTTCGCGATTACAGCTGTCCAGAATTTGATCACCACTAGTGAGGGGTGAAGTTAAAATTCGAAGTGACTCTGCTAATTCTGCGGATAGGTATTTTGATCTGGCGAATCTGGCGGGTCGAAAGGCAGAGCGAGCATATGTCTTGGAGTGAATCAGCTGGATATCACCCACAAGGCTTGCGCAAAGTTACCAGGGTTCTTGCAGAGTCTGGAGCAGCGATTACCATAATGGCGTTCATCACATTCGTGGTGAGCATGTCAGGGAGCGAAGCCCTTTATCCCACCTCGGATATGGTGAGTGAGGCAAGGTTTGTGAAATGCAGGGCAATCAAATCCTGATGAAATGTCGAAGGCACTCATTACAACCGGAATAGCATTTAATACCATCCTTGTGCGATCTTCGGCAAGGCGGGACCAACAATTCAAAGTGTTTGATGCTAATGAACGGATGACAATGGTAGAGTGTGGACGCACCGGTATTTCAACATTAAATTTCGCCACTCCAGAAACGGTGCAGACTATGAGCAGTGGTATGCTGGCGGCTCCTAATCCGTGGGCTTGACCATTCGGAGAAAGATTTTAGTCACTGCATAACATATATCTACCTAGTACCCCAGCAATGTGACTAATTAACGTCGCCTCCCAGCTGTTCTTATGAGCGTACGATATATGCGCCTTGCCAGCACGGTCAAATCGGCTCCGGAAGAAAACTCCGAGATTATGAAGATAATGTGGTTTGTTAGCATGACCGTCTGAAATGAGAGACGCAGCTCACTGTGTGTGATTTATGGCCCCCTCGATGTGATCGAGCATCCCTGTGCGCCAAAATCGACCCTGGAAGGAGATTCCAAGATTATTGAGGTACTATGGTTCATCGGGAGTGAGCAGCAGCGCCCGTTGGAAATTCCCAATCCCTCCCCACGTTGTTGAGTGTCCCCGTATGCTCAAATGCTTTATATGCTGTGGTTCCTATTTTTTCGTAGTCCTCCCCTTCAGTAATTTTATGTTCGTGCTCGGGCCCGGCGCAATGGCAATCCATATCAAACTGATATTTGAGGTACCTAACGAATCAGATAATGTGACTAGATTTATGATTAGCAGGAAATTCAAAATCGGATTGCGCTCACTTACTTAGATGGTGGCAAAACGAATGAGTGGTGGGTGGCCGTGCGATGTGCCACATGTACAACCCTTCTGTGAAGTTGCGAGCCATCCAGCGACAGACTTCATGGAGAAGAATTGTTTGGACCAGGATCTTAGACTGGGCCTGAGAGAACTTGACACATACCAGCGGATACACACTTGTCGCTAGATATAATTGCGGGCCCACCTTTCCCATGACGTGAAGTCCTTTATTTCTGGTGATGCATGCTGTATGAATGCATGCAAAAAATGTGAGCGTTAATTATTCACTCGGATGGCTGTGGAGGAGTGGGTGCCTAGTTTCATCCGAAGTGTCAGATTAACCAGGGAAGAGCATGAGTTTGGCCGCCTCTTGACCTCAGCCCCTCGCACTTACGATGTCTGTGTAACTCTTGTGACTTTCCACTTTTTCCTATTCTGCGCATACTCCTTCGCCAAACCTACCATATCTCACTGCCTCCCCTTCAATTACTGGCGCACGTTCTCGCTCACCTGAATACCCACAGTACTCCGCTGCTTGCGCCCAACCTCTCTGACGATGAATGATCTGTATACTGCTTCAGAAAACGGAGACACTGCATACTCTTCGATAAAGAGACTCCGGTGTTTCTACCCTGGCCTCTAGTCTCCTACCCTAATTTGTGCTCTTCTTCATGAATCAATTCATCTGAACTATCATTTTATCGTTCTCTTAGTTTTTCTCATCATATAGGCGTGTTTATTGTAATGTATCTTCACTACTTTATAGCGTCGGTCTAATGTATCCTAACTAGCTAGCTGGAAGTTCACTGCTTGGTGACTACCAATCCGGGTTCAACATACATCTGAAAACTGAGCTATGCCTCGTGAGAGCTTTCCAGAGCAGGGGCTTTGACCAATATGCTTTTTGCGGGGCTGGTGTCATACTCGCCCTCATAAGATGAAATTACCGTATTTTAGTATCACTGACAAGCCACGCTGGACTGGGCATTTTTGACGCATATTAAAAATTTACTGGGACCCTAAGCATCAACTTTGTATAATATTCACAAGCAAGACGAATAAAGTAATGTTTAGGTACATCACTGGGATAAAAATGAAAAGGGATCATATTCCGATGATAGGCTTGAAAGCCTCGTAACAGCTGAGGATCAGACGTCGATTATCGAGAGGTTTCATTCCCTCGCTATACCTGCGAGCAGGGCGAGGAACTGGTGGTTGACAGGATTTGACCACAGTAGGGGGGTGAATGCCCTGAGCGACGTGTTGTAACAGCGCTCTTGTGACAGGAATTTTGTAAAATATAGGCATTGTGCCCATCATGGTGATCCTGGCCATTATCTTGAGAAATGTTTCAACAATGTACAATAAGAAGGATGTGCCTGCTAACCTTTTTGTCAAGTGGCTCCATGTCTGCTTCGGCCCTCTAATCATTGTTCACGTCAAATGTCCCTATAGCTTCCGCGATCCTCTGAGCCTCAGGGTTGGCGCCTTCATCCTCCTTGAAACGTTTGTCTTCTTGAACGAGTAGAAGAATGTCGTTTTGGTTACGGTCGACAATGCAGACATCCCCTTGCACGTGTTTGGACTCGCAACATATCAGAAGGCTCAGGTCCTGCCGAGTACGAGCAACCCGATGCGTTTAGCATAACCGAGGGCCCTGGATAACCCGGCTGTAAAGTCCCCGACCACAGATTCGCCCGCGCAAGGCGTCATTGTCATATCTAGCAGATCGAGGAGCTTGGAAACCAAACAATCGGCTGCTCGTTCTGCATTGTTAGAGGTGAGGAGCACTGGATCGACCTGTGGCTACGGTAAAGCCTCAACTCCAGAGAATGTAAGTGGGCTTTAACAATGACATACCGCGTATAAGATGGGTTTGGAGGGGGTACTACGACACCTTGCTGCTGGATCGGTTGGAGCTCTGTAGGATTACCCATTTATCAATGTACAGGATAGCAGGAACTAGATTAAAATACGGTGAGATCCATGTAAGAGGGAAGGGATTCAATCGATGTTGTATGCAGCTAGCTCGTGTCTTGTCCAGTCACTTCCAGACTTGGCGGAGCGAACCAAGTTCGCCATGAGTGATGATGGTGGTTGTGATCAACCATTAATTCAAGCGGAACACAAATTACCATTGTGGCCCTGGCGTACAAGGCCCCTTTCGGTGCTTGGTAGAATGTGATGATCTCACGGACCTAACGGTCCGGCGGAGCTTCAAGTGTGTTTTCAACTCCGACAGAAGCCATCCGGATCACCCAGCACATATTTTTAGCTTGCTCGAATGTCCAAAGCACTCAACCTCTCAGTCAATATAGAGACGTCGTATTTTTCTCAACCGAGCAGAGATTCCGAGCGTTTTTCTCCGAAAGGGCAGGCGGGTACCTTAATAACACCCTCGACGCTTGCGTCTTTGCCAGCTACTGCCCAGCTTTTCACGGTCTCCCATTCCCGGTGTCTTTGCTGTTGTCCAACAGTGTCAGCCCTCAAAAGATTACCTCAGTGACTTCAGTAAGTGCCTTCCCCTCCGTGCCCGGGCAGTCCTTCTGCACAACCTGGATGATACTCATCTATTTCTCATCCAGGATCAACAATCGTCATTGGCCTAGTCAGAAATCGGTCGTCCCCGCCTCCTATCCTCCAATAACCACCACCATGCTCCCCCGGCATCCAACCCACAAGTCTTTGAGTAGAAATGTGCGCGAGGTGCTTACAGGACTTTCGTCGAACGAAGGACAGAAGACGTTTAAATCGAGGCTGCCTGTTTGTATGCTCCTTCCCCTTTCACTCTCCCTATGTTAGGACATCCTTCATAACTAGTTGACATAGTGCTAGCAAGCTAGTTGCAGACTTAAGAAGCCGAAGGCCCCGCTCATAATTATGTTGTCCTCTCCGAGGTACAACACTTGCTACGTTCCTTGGAATTATATTACTCTCTCACGAACATAAGCAAGTGCCATACGGAAGCCGAAAGATTTCTCAAGCTCTAAATCAAGTGAATATTCCTTCTCCCGGCTCTCGTTTCTTATTGAGTGGGTCCAAATTACCGTGCAAGACGGGTGAAACACAGATCCTTGAAAAGGAGACATCAATTTGGGAATAAAGGTCTATTTCCTCCACAGCAAACCCCTGACCTCTGATGGTGATTTCCCTGCAGCTTTTGATCATCCCATGAACAGACGAGCCACAAGATCAGAGCCTAGTATCAGGACAAGAATGACGATCTGGTTTTGCTGCACCGCACTACCAAGGCGGACAATGGAGTTGAAGCCGGTTCCTCGAGTATCTGACGCCGACATGGTTGTCATCCCCCCCAGAAAATTCATCAGTGACGTCATTAAGTCCTTTTCCTTTTAGGTGTGTGTATATCCCCCTGCACAATTCGGACCGTTGGCATCTCTGCAACTTGTTTTTCTTTTTATCTGCTCTTCATTCAGAATCGACAGTCATTACTGTCTTAGTCAGAAACCGTTTCCCTCACCTTCCGCTCCTTCAAGATCTGCCACACTCACCTTACCGTCAAACTCGTGAGAGCCCCCAACACAAACGCACGTGAGATGCTTCCCAGCTTCTTTGCCCGGTCGAAAACTAGGGCAACAGACGAGTAAAGAACAGGACTTTCTAATATAGATCTCCTGTGTGCATGCACCTCTACCGTTCTCGCCACCTGTTCTGATGATGAGGCTCACAGGCAGTGAATGGACAGAGCAACAGCGAAGCTATATGCGCATTTCAATAGCCACAATGTCTCCGCACAATTATTCAGCTGAGTAACCCCGTCAGCCCACCCAGGGCGCGTACATACACCCACACGAAAACGACCGTCATAAATGTACATGCATATCCAGTGGTAATACAAACTGCGCTCACGTTACTACATCATACGCCATAGTGTACAAAAGGCACCCAGTAAGTATAAGAATTGTGATTCGACTCTCGCACCTCTGTTAAGGCACCGTGAAGCGCTCGATGCTGCTTGGTCACTGTCGGGTTCCCCTCCAGAAAGGAGCCCCTCATACACCTTTGCCGCGAACTCGCGGAGCTGCCTCATCAGGTATGGACCACATCGTCCCAATCACATTCCGATATCCCACCCCTAACATTGCAGCAGTAATATGTACTGCCTCGTCGGACGCTTTCTCATCCCCAGTCGCCGTTTCACAAGCCGACAAGAACGCAAAATCAGCATGCCCAAATGGCTTGGCAACAATATCCATGATGGATAGACGGCCATCATGAAGGCAGAAACCGCTCCGCATCGGCTCTTTCTTGTCCTGGGTCGCGTGGCATGCAAGGTGAATCCAGCTGCCAGTTGCCATGCGGGCCAACACCTGTTCTCCCGTTACCTCTTCGTTTCGAAGGAATCTCAAAGCTCCACCGAGGGTCGACAGGGAACACCTCTTTTTATTTTCGCAATTTCCATCCCGGTGCCCAGAAGTGAGCTCTGACCAGGTGTGTTGGTCATGGCGATCCCAACAAGTTGGCTGAATGGCCGATGTTTCGCTGATCGTGCCTCGAGCAAGGCATTAATTGTTGGTGTGTATGATGAGACAACGTAGTTGAATATCCCATCTATCTCGGTTCCGGTTGTACGGCAGGCAGCATGGAGTGGAAAGAAGGTGAGAAGACCGGTTGGGCACCACCATATACGGGGAAGTTGAAAGGGGTCAGGGTCAGATCTAGCGGTCTGGAACCAATATTAACGTATATACCTCACACGAATTAGTATCTCCTACCGTCATGTCTAAACCTTGCAGGATAGGATAGACGACCTTCGAATACAACTGCTCGAGAATTTCCGCCATGAGTGGAGCACCTGGCACTGCTGCCTGGACCGGTCGACCAGCCCGGGTCTCCTCCCATCTTCGGGCCCGATGGGGATTCGCAAGATATTGGTGCAGTGAGTTGTGCATCTTTATCAAATCATTGTAGTGAAGCTTGGTTAAAGGAATATGTAGCACCTGGTCTCTCTCCTGGTCGAGCACCAAAGCATCACACCGGCGTTGGTGGACATTAATGACAACCACGTGACCCAAACTAGCAGCTTCCCTGAGAACGGGGACTTTCTTTGGGAGAAGAAAGTCGTGAAAATTGGGAAGCGATCGGATCTCCTGGATGAGTAAATCCCACTTCTCTGCGAGACGATGATGGCTGTTGGATTTCTGCTTCTAGTGAAATAGAGCTCTTGCCATTGTAGGATGTATTTCGGTGGTGATCTCGAATCGCGGCGTTTTTGAGCTCCTGTGAGATTCGTGTGAATTCAATACAAAGATCTGGATGGGCTTGATTGAGGTGATCGACGGAAGTCGAAGGTGGAGCAATTGATTCCAGACAACTGAACGTCCTTGCTCAAGCCATTCAAGTGCAAGATCCGCACGGCCAACATCGAGGGCGAGTGCAGCAGCTTCTCTTGGAATATCCGCAAGGCGGGCGAGCTGTGAATGACGTGTAGCAAGGGAATCGCCAATCCAAGCAACTTGTGGAAGCAGATTGATAGCTCGGCGGTATGCGGCCAAGGCATCAAGGGGATTCCGTTGAGCTTCTAGCTGGGCCCAATCCCGGGATGCACGACATCGGAGCAGTGTGGGGCCGATATTGGAAGTGGCAGCTAATCGGAAGCTCGAAATTGCCTCGTCTAAATCATTCATAATTCCAGTGTGCGAAAACCGAGCCCGGAAGGAACCTCCAAGATTTTCGAGAAACCATAGTTTATCGACATGGCCATCATGAGCGAGTAATACAGCCCGCCGTACGTGAACGATGGCCTCATCGATGTCACTGAGTATCCCTGTACGCATAAATTGACTCTGGAGGGAATTTCCGAGATTATTGAGATATACTGGTTTGCTGGCATGACCATCAGGGGTGAGGGACACGGCTTGTCGGTGGTGGCTGATCGCGGCCTCGAGGTCATCGAGCATCCCTATGCTCTCAAATCGGCTTCCGAAGGAATTTCCGAGATGATTGAGATGCTGGTGGTCTGTCGGCATGGCCATCAGGAGTGAGCGACACGGCTTGCTGTTGGTGGCTGATGGCTTCCTCAACATCACTGAGCTTCCCTGTGAGCCGAAATCGTCTTTGGAAGGAACTTCCGAGATTAATGAGGCGCTGTGGTTTGTCTGCATGGCCATCCGGTGTGAGCGATATGGCTTGCTGTTGGTGATCGATGGCTTCCCCGATGTCACTGAGCATCCCTGTGCACAGAAATCGATCTGCATAAGCAATCCCAAGATTATCGAGATACACTGGTTTGCTGGCATGGCCATCCGGAGTGAGCGACACGGCTTGCTGTTCGCAATTGATGGCCTCCTCGAGGTCACTGAGCATCCCTATGCACTCAAATCGATTCTCAAGGGCATGTCCAAGATTATTGAGACGTAGTGGTTGGTCTGCATGACCATCAGGAGTGAGGGACACGGCTTGGCGTTGGCAATTGATGGCGTTCTCGAGGTCAATGAGTGTCCCTGTGCGCTTAAATCGACTCGTCGAGGGAACTTCCGAGATTACTGAGATACTGTGGTTTGTTGGCATCACCATCCGGAGTGAGGGACACGGCCTGCTGTTGGTGTTTGGTAGCCTCCTCAATGTCACTGAGCATCCCTGTGATCCGAAATCGCCTTTGGAAGGAAGTTGCGAGATTGTTCAGACGCTGTGGTTTGTTGGCATGACCATCCGGAGTGAGGGACACGGCTTGCTGTTGGCAATTGATGGCCTCCTGGATGTCGCTGAGCATCCCTGTGCGCCGACATCGACTCTCGAGGGAACTTCCGAGATTACCGAGATACATTGGTTTGTCGGCATGACCATCGAGAGTAAGCGACACTGCTCGTCGTTTGTGATTGATAGCTTCCTCAAGATCACTGAGTATCCCCGTGCATTCAAACTTACTCAGAAAAGAAAGTCCGAGACTATTGAGATACCGTGGTTTGCTGGCATGACCATCCGGAGTGAGCGACACGGCTTGCCATAGGTGGTTGATGGCGTCCTCGATATCACCGAGCCTCCCTGGTCCGCTCAAATCGACTCCGAAAGGCCATTCCAAGGTTATTGCGATACCTGTTGTTTGGCGGTATGACTATCTGGAGTGAGTGACACGGCTTGTTGTTGGTAATCGATGGCAATTTCGAGGTCACCGAGCATCCCTGTGTGCAGAAATCGACTCCTTAAAGAAGTTCCAAGATTATTGAGGTACTGTGGTTTGTCTGCATGAACTTCCGGAGTGAGCAATACGGCTTGCCGATTGTGCTTGATAGCTTCCTCGACGTCACTGAGCATCCCTGTGCACACAAATCGACTCCAGAAGGAACCTCCAAGATTGTTCAGACGCCGTGGTTTGTTGGCATGACCAGTCGGGAGTGAGCGACACAGCTTGTCGTTGATGACTAATAGCTTCTTCAATGTCACTAAGCATCCCTATGCGTTGGAATCGACTCCAGAAAGAATTTCCGAGATCAGCTGAGATACTGTGGTTTGTCGATATGACCATCGGGAGTGAGCGATAAGGCCTGACGTTGGTGACTGATGGTGTCCTCGAGGTCGCTGAGCGCTCCCATGCACTCAAATCGATACCAGAAGGAGTTTCCGAGATTATTGAGGCACCGTGGTTTGTCGACATGACCGTCCGGAGTTAGGGATACGGCTTGCTGCTGGCAACTGATGGCTTCCTCGATGTCGCTGAGCACCCCTGTGCGCTCAAACCGACCCTGAAAGAATATTCCGAGATTAATGAGAAGCCGTGGTTTGCTGGCATGATTATCAGGGGTAAATGACACGGCCTGCTGTTGGTAATTGATGGCCTCATCGATATCACTGAGTGTCCCTGTGTGCTCAAATCGACTCTGAAAGGACATTGCGAGACCATTGAGACACTGTGGTTTGTCAGCATGATAATCGGGAATGTACGGCAGCGCCTGCTGAAAACTTCGAATGGCCGTCTCCACATCGCTAAGTCTCCTCGTGCGCTGAAACGCTTGATATGCTGTAACCCCAACTTTTCCATATTCCCTCGCTTCAGCCATTCTTTGCTCATCCTCAGGCCTCGTGGCATGATGATCCATATCGTTTGACAAGCTCCGGGGAATGTTGTGCTAGCAATGAGCCAAAGAAACCGATCATTTTGATATACTGCAGATCGGTGGGAGATTTGAAATACCTGTAACAAATCAGATAACGCAACTGGATCTTGGATCCACGATCAGCATGAAAATTTAAATCGTAGGGGATTGTTGCGCTCACTTAGGTGGTGGTAATACGAGAGCTTTGATGTGGCTGTGCGATAAGTGTCATGCGCGCAAACCTCTGTGGTGCCAAGAGTCAATGGAAACCATGTTTATCGACCTAAATTAGTCACCCATAGTTGGAGTACAGGTAGGTAGTATAATTTTGGTCTGAGCGCAACAACCATTCTAAGGTTGGTTTCGTTGCATGAAGCCTATCAGCTAAACAAATTCTCTCACATCCTCTCGAGCAGTCTAATACTCAACCTCATCGCAGCAACCACCACGCACTCGATCACGTACCTGGGTGCCCCAGTCACCGAAATAATTGACCAAAATGACTTCCCGCCCGCAAGCCTGGCAGAGGTTAGCGATGAAAGCACCGATGATGGTGCTTCGCAAGTGGCTGCCGTGGAATGACTTGGCAATGCTTGGAGAGGAATATTCGACGACGGGTTTTTTTGCCCTTGCCAGTTTGGTTCGATCCGAAATCTTGTTCCGAGGTGGTTTATCTAAGTGTGCACATTCTTTGCGAGGTTGTTGGTGTTCAGAACGAAGTGTAGAAAGGCTTTGTCATGCGAAATGGCATCGATCCAGCCATTAGCTTGAAATTGAAAAGTGTGTCATTGTACAAACAGGAAAAATGGTGCGCAGGAATACCTTGTCAACCACTTTCTTGATGAGGCCATTGGCGGAGTTGGAGAGCCTAGACCTAGGCAACGCAATCGTGAAATCCACACCCCTTTTTCCACATTACATGCCTGGGTAGACTCGCTCGACGGTTAGGCCGAGCGCATCTGCCGTGCAACTGGATGATGACTTTCAGGTGCAAGCCCAGAACACATCACGATGGATCTATGTCATGGGCAGTGGGCAGTAGTACCCAGGCTGTTGACATCGTGGCTCCCGGCAGTGAGAATATGGGTCGAGAGGGCAGCATGGGTCATGGAAGACGCGGAGGACGATGTAGACAGTGTCCTGTGGAAAGAGCGAGGGGGCATGTGTAGAAGAGAGCAGAAGCCAGTTTTAGAACGGTAGGAGGCCAGCCAACATACTTCATGGAGGAGTGTGGCTTCTTGAGCCGGCGGTGACGATAGGGAAAGGCATTTATTCCGGTATGTATGTGCTACAAGTCAGCTGTTTAACCAAGCTCTTATCTAGGTGGTCTA
Organism: Lepiota venenata; assembly: GCA_004296355.1. Taxonomy (NCBI): domain Eukaryota; kingdom Fungi; phylum Basidiomycota; class Agaricomycetes; order Agaricales; family Agaricaceae; genus Lepiota; species Lepiota venenata. The sequence continues at coordinate 143,432 of RCFS01000041.1, forward strand.
GAACAAGGAAAATACGCGTCAATGATGAGCGAGGAAGGAGCAAGGGGAAGACGTTCCCGTGACAGTCACATCACGTACCTTGCCACACTCGTCCCACCATCGAACCTGCGGGTGTCCCCAATACAACACCGAACATGCGAGAAGCCTTGCAATGAATACCTCCTGCATATGTACGTGCTCCTCTCTGCCTTTCTCTGCTCCGTTCTAATGACGCTTTTCACAGATGGTGGATACAGTGAGAGTCAAGCTATATGCGCATTTTAATGGGCCACAGTGCCCCCACATGAAATAGAATGTTGGATGCGCTCCAGGACGCTAGACCATCCTGCCGCTTTAGTGGTAGACTCAGACTTTCATGTACATACTAATGGTAAATCGAATTTGACTCGTTTTACTAACATACATCATGCGCCATAATGCACAAAAGGCACCCAAAAATTAAATGAATCATCGCTAGATCCCCGCATCTCTCTCACAGCCTCATGCAGCGCTCGTGCTGCTCGGTCACTATCCGGTTCTCCAGAGAGAAGTATCTCGTACACCTTCGCCGCAACTCTTGGAGCCGCCGCATCGGGTATCGCCCACATTGTCCCAATCACATTCCGATATCCTGCCCCTAGCATTGCAGCAGTAATGTGGATTGCCTCGTCAGATACTTTCTGATCTCCGGTCGCTGTTTCACAAGCCGACAAGAACGCAAAGTCAGCATGCCCAAATGGCTTGGAAATAATGTCCATGATGGACAGACGTCCGTCATGAAGGCAGAAACCGCTCCGCATCGGCTCTTTCTTATCCTGGACAGTGTGACATGCAAGGTGAATCCAGCTGCCGCCTGCCATGCAAGTCAGCACCTGCTCTCCCGTCACCTGCTCGTTCCGAAAAATCTCGAAGCTCCACCGAGAGTTGTCAGGGAACACCTTTTGTATCCTCGCAATTTCCATCCCAGTGCCCGGAAGCGAGCTCAGATTAGGTGTGTTGGTCATGGCAATCCCAACAAGTTGGCTGAATGGCTGGTGTTTCGCCGATCGTGCCTCAAGCAAGGTATTAATTGTTGGTGTGTATGATGACACAGCATAGTTGAATATCCCATCTACCTCGGTTCCGGTCGCACGGCAGGCAGCATGGAGTGGAAAGAATGTAAGAGGGCCGGTTGGACACCACCAAATACGAGGAAGATGAGAGGGATCAGATCTAGCGGTCTAGGACCAATATCAATATATATGTCTCGCATGAGTAATTATTTCTTACCGTCATGTCTAAGGCTTGCAGGATAGGATAGACGACCTTTGAATACAGCTGATCGAGAATATCTGCCATGAGTGGAGCACCGACGGCTGCCTGGACTGGTCGACCAGCCCGGGTCTCCTCCCATCTTCGCACCCGATGTGGATTCGCAAGATATTGTTGGAGTGAGTTTTGCATCTTCGCTAAATCATTGTAACGAAGCTTGGTTAATGGAATATGGAAAACCTGGTCCCTCCCCTGGTCAAGCACCAGTGCATCACAACGGCGTTCGTGGACATTGATGACGACCACGGGACCTGAGCTAGCGGCTTCCATGAGAGCGGAGACTGTCTTCGGAAGCAGGAAATCGTGAAATTTAGGGAGCGATCTGATCTCTTCCATGAGCATATCCCACTTCTCTGCGAGACGATGATGGCGTTGAATTTCTACTTCTAGTGAAACAGGTTTATTGCTATTGTCGGATGTCTTTAGATTGTGACCTCGAATCGCGGCATTTTGAAGCTCTTGTGAGATCTGTGTGAATTGAATACAAAGATCTGGATGGGCCTGACGGAGGCGATCGACGGAAGTTCGGAGGTTGAGTAATTGATTCCAGACAACTGATCGTCCTTGCTCGAGCCACTCAAGTGCGAGATCTGGACGGCCAACATCGAGGGCGAGTGCAGCAGCTTCTCTCGGAATATCCGCAAGGTGGGCGAGCTGTGAATGACGTGTAGCAAGGGAATCGCCAATCCAAGCAACTTGTGGAAGCAGACTGATCGCTCGTCGATATGCGACCAAGGCATTAGGGGGATTCCGTTGAGCCTCTAGCTGAGCCCAATCTCGGGATGCACGGCATCGGAGCAATGTTGGGCCGATGTTGGAAGTAGCAGTGAATCGAAAACTTGAAATTGCTTCATCCAAGTCATTGGGGAGTCCGGTGTGCGAAAAGCGAGTCCGAAATGAACCTCCAAGATTTTCGAGAAACTGTAGTTTATCAACATGACCATCAGGAACGAGTGAGACAGCCCGTTGTTGATGAATGATGGCCTCATCGAGATCACTGAGTATCTTTGTGTGCCCGAATCGACCCCGAAAGAACATTCCGAGATTATTAAGGCACATTGGTTTGCCGGCATGACCGTCAGGAGTGAGCGAGACTGCTCGCTGTTGGTATTTGATGGCCCCCTCGGCATCGCTGAGCATCCCGGTACGCCGGAAACGACTCTGGAAGGAATTTCCGAGATTATTGAGATACGTTGGTTTGCTGGCATGATCGTCTGGAGTGAGAGACACGGCTTGTTGTTGGTGATTGATCGCATCTTCGAGGTCACTCAGCATCCCTGTGCTCTCGGATCGACTCCAGAAGGAATTTCCGAGATTATTGAGACGCTGGGGTTTGTCCGCATGGCCATCGGGAGTGAGCGACACGCCTCGTTGTTGGTTACTGATGGCTTCCTCAATGTCACTGTGCATCCCTGTGCGCTCAAAGCGACTCTGAAAGGACATGCCGAGATTAATGAGACGCTGTGGTTTGCTGGTATCACCATCTGGAGTGAGCGATACGGCTTGCTGTTTGTGATTGATGGCCTCCTCGATGTCACTGAGCGTCCCTGTGTGCCCAAATCGGCTTGTGAAAGCAATCCCGAGATTATCAAGATACACCGGTTTGCTGGCGTGACCATCCGGAGTAAGCGATACAGCTTGCAGTTCGTGCTTGATAGCTGCCTCAAGGTCACTGAGCGTCCCCGTGCGCTCAAATCGACTCTGGAGGAAATGTCCGAGATTATTGAGATGTACGGGTTTGTCTGCATGACCATCTGGAGTCAACGACACAGCCTGGTGTTGATAACTGATGGCGTTTTCGAGATCACTGAGTGCCCCTGTTCTGCCAAATCGACTCTGACAGGAGTTTCCGAGATTAGTGAGGTACTGTGGTTTGTTGGCATGGCCATCCGGGGTGAGCGACACAGCTCGCTGTTGGCGGTTAATGGCTTCCTCGATATCACTAAGTATCCCTGTGCGCCGAAATCGACTCTGGAAGGATATTCCGAGATTACTGAGATACTGTGATTTGTCGGCATGATCATCAGGAGTAAGCGACACAGCTTGTTGCTTGTAATTGATAGCTTCCTCAATATCACTGAGCTTCCCCGCGCGCTCAAATCGACTCCGAAGAGCAAGTCCGAGATTATTGAAATACATCGGTTTGCTGGTATGGACCATCCGGCGTGAGCGACACGGCTTGTTGCAGGTGAACAATGGCATCCTCGAGGTCACTGAACCTCCCTGTGCGCCAAAATCGGTTCTGGAAGGTCATTCCGAGGTTATTGAGATACAGTCGTTTGCTGGCATGACCATCGGGAGTGAGTGACACGGCTTGCTGTTGGCAACTGATGGCCGCCTCGAGGTCATCGACCATCCCTGTATGCTGAAATCGACTCTTGAAGGAACTTCCGAGGTTATTGAGATACAGTGGCTTGTCTGCATGACCATCCGGCGTAAGTGACACGGCTTCTCGTTTATGCTTGATCGCTTCCTCGACGTCACCGAGTATCCCTGTGTGCTCAAATCGACTCCACAAGGAACCTCCAAGATTATTGAGACGCTGTGGTCTGTCGGCATGATTATCAGGAGTGAGGGACACGGCCTGCCGTTGGTAACTGATAGCTTCCCCGATGTCACTGAGCATACCTGTACGCTCAAATCGACTCCGAAAGGACGTTCCGAGATTACTAAGATACTGTGGTTTGTGAACATGGCCATCTGGCGCAAGCGTCACTGCTCGCCGTTTGTGATTGATAGCTTCCCCGGACATCACTGAGCATCCCCTATGCGATCAAATCGACTCTGGAAGGCATTTCCGAGATTTATCAGATACTGTGGTTTGTTGGCATCATCATCGGGAGTGAGCGACACGGCCTGCTGTTGGATATTGATTGTGTCCTCGAGATCGCTGAGGATTCCCGTGCGCCAAAACCGATTCTGCAAGCCCATTCCGAGATTAATGAGATATAGTGGTTTGTCGGCATGACCATCGGGCGTGAGCGACGCGGCCTGGCGTTGGTGACTGATGGTGCTGTCGAGGTCGCTGAGCACTCCCGTGTGCTTGAATCGATTCCAGAAGCAATTTCCGAGATAATTGAGACGCTGTGGTTTGTCGGGATGATCATCGGGAGTGAGTGACACAGCTTCCTGTTGGCGACTGATGGCTTCCTCGAGGTCGTTGAGAATTCTTGTGCGCTCAAATCGACTATGAAATAAATTGCCGAGATTAACTGAGAAGCTGTGATTTGTTGGTATGACCATCAGGGGTGAGTGACACAGGCTTGGTGTTGGTAGCTGATGGCCTCATCGGCGTCATTGAGTGTCCCTGTGTGCTCAAATCGACTCCGAAAGGCCATTGCGAGGTTATTGAGACGCAGTGGTTTGTCGGCATGGGCATCGGGAGTGAGCAACGCCGCCTGCTTAAAATTCTCGATCGCCCTCTCCGCATCACTAAGGCTCCCCGTATCCTCAAACGCTCGATACGCTGTAATCCCCACTTTTGCGTATTCCATCGCTTCAGCCATTCTTTGCTCATCCGAGACCGTGGCGATCTGATGATCCATATCTTCCGGTGCGCTTCAAGCAAGATTATCCTAGTAATTACCCAAAGAAAACCATTACTTCACTGTACTATAGACCAATGTAAGATTGGAAGTACCTATAGCGAGTCGGATAACACGACTGGATCCACAATAAGCCGAAAAATCAAAGTTGGAGGGAACGTTACACTCACTTAGATGGCGGTAGAATGGTGAGAGCTGTGGTGTGGCTGTGCGACAAATGACATGTAAAATGTCGCGTAGAAGCAGCAGACTAGGGGCCCATGTGTGTCGACCTAAATTAGTCACCCATAGCATGCAGTACAGGGCCACGCAGGCGGAAAGTACCATTTTGGTTTGAGCACAACGCTCATTCGAAAGTTTGCTTCGTTGTAGGATTCAGAAGCTCGCTGGCTGAAGAATAGCGGTTTGAACCAGGATCCTGACACTCTTGAGAGAAGAGGTGCGGCCGGTTGGTACATGGCTGTATAAAGCTGGGAGCGCTTGGTATTGGCGCTTGTTACGTGGACACAGTGCAAAAAAAAATGCTCGGATTGATATACCCATACTGAACGACCTTCTGGGGAGTGGGCGCCTGTTTATTGCATCCGAAGTATCACATGAACCAGAGAGCACGAATATTGCAGCTGGGCCATCCGCACTCAATCTTTCCATAAAGAGGCGATCAGTTCACCTCCCCAAAAAAATAGAGACATTGCATTCCGAAGCCATATATTAATTTATCACAAATCACGCCAGCGGCGTCACAAACACTCCTCAAATTACAATCAAAATCTAATAATAATTCCCTTCACATCCTCTCAAGCGGTCTAATACTCAACAACCTCATCGCAGCAGCCAACACTTCCCTCGCCTTCTCAAACAAAAACATCTTCGCCCTAGCCTTATCCAAATCCTTCTCCCCCATCACAATCACCACATCCCACGCACTCGAAATCGCATGTGCCAGTCTAAACGCAAACGTCACCACCCCACTCGGTTCGTGTGTTTTGAGCGCTGTTAGCACTACATCTGGATATGAACCGAGTAGGAAGACGATTTCGCGTGCTTGGGGGTATTCGGCTAGGAGATCGGTGTTGATTTCGGAGGGTGGTGGGAGGGGAAGGAGGTGTGGGTTTTTGCGGCCAATGGAGGCGAGTCGGACGTGAGCGTATTGGAGGTAGGGTCCTGTGTCGCCTTCGAAGGAAAGCATACGGTCCCAGTTGAATGTGTAGTTGTTGATTCTGGCTGTTTATGAGTAGATGTTTGTGCGTGAAATTAACGTTTCGCTTACCGTTTGGCTGCCATGTCCTGGATCTTGATGCCAGTGATACCAATCTCTCGACTTGTCGTCTCGGGATCCTCAATGGCAGCATACTTTTCCTCGTTCTTCTGCATCTGCTCGTGCATCACCTGTGTCGCTTCGTTGATAATCTGCTCTAGGAACACCACAGTCCCTTTCCGCGTGCTCATACCCTGAACAAGGCCGTAGTTGATATGTACCAGGTCCTTTGCCCAAGCGTAACCCATGAGATCGAGAACTTTGAAGAACTGGGCAACGTGTAGATCTTGTTGTGATGAGATGACGTAGATCATCTTGTCGAACTTGTACTTGTTGTATCGCTCGACAGCACCGCCAATATCACGAGTGAGATAGATCGAGGATCCGTCTGTAAGAGTACATGGTAAGGGGTGTTCCGTCATCAAGAACCAGAGTACACGACTCACCTCGTTTTCGGACCACGGCCTTGCCCAGCTTCCACTTTTCAAGATCGATCAACTTTGCACCGTTGCTCTCCTCAATCAAGCCCATATCATTGAGTTGATCCAGAGCCTTGTCCATAGATTCTTGCGAGACGGCGCTCTCGCCCGTGTACACCTCAAAGTGAACGTTCAGTCGATCGTATTCCCCCTCGTACTTTTTCACACTCAGCTCCCTCCACACTTTCCAGTTCTCCAGGGCCGCAGGCTCGTAATTTTCCATTCGCCTAAACCAGGCCGCGGCATCTGTCTTGACTTGAGGATTCTCTTCCGCCTCTTTGTTGATTTTGACATAGACCTCGAAGAGATGCTTGATCGCGTCTTTTTCTAGATCCTTCCTTGTTTCCGTATTTCTCAAATCCAACGGCAATCATACCGAACTAGTCGCGGGGGGGGGTAGTGAGCAGATGAATTTGATGAAATGATAGGCTAGATCACGCACCTGGGTGCCCCAGTCACCAAAATAATTGACCGAAACGACCTCCCACCCGCAAGCCCGGTAGAGGTTGGCGATGAAAGCACCGATGATGGTACTCCGCAAATGGCCGACGTGGAATGACTTGGCGATGTTGGGAGAGGAATATTCGATGACGAGTTTTTTTCCCTTGCCGGTTTCATTTGTTCCGAAAGTCCTTTCCGAGGTCGTGTATTTGAGTGAGCACGTCCTTTGCGAGGTTGTTGGTATTTAGTGTGAAGTGTAGAAAGGCCTTGTCATGTGAGATGGCTTCAACCCAGCCACTCGGTTGAAACTGGTAGGTGTCTTCAGAGGTGAATGTCCAGGACAAGAACAGTGGCACGCGGAAATACCTTGTCAATCACTTTCTTCGCGTGGTCGTTGATGGACCCAGGGAGCTTGAACCTAGGCAATGCAACGGTGAAATCCTCCCCCTTTTTCCCGTATTGGACGCCGGGGTATACTTGCTCGACGGTTAGGCCGAGTGCATCAGCTACGAGCTGGGAGATGGCTATCCGGTATGAGTCGAGGGTACACCGCGATGGGTCTGTGTCGGGCACGGTAGGCAGTGGTGCCCGGGCTGTTGACATTGTAGCTCTCTGCAGTGATAAGATGGGTCGAGTAAGTCGTGGCGGACGATGTGGACGGATTCTTGTGATAAAGAGCGAGGGTGCGTGTGTGGAAGAGAGCGAAAGCCAGTGTTGCAATCGATTATCGAGTCAGAAAAAGACGCGAAAAGTGAACATGTGACTGCAATCTAATATAATCACGTGGATAGATCCCTTCACACCCGCATCCGCCTCGACCAACACATCGATCAGGTCATCCTGCAGCAATACCGTCAGTCACAGCACACAAGCACCGGTCAGCCATGGCACCCACCCAGAGTTTATCCTCTCGCCTCTTTCCCTCTTCTCCGAGCACAATGTCTCCGGGCTCCTCAACCTTGTTCAAGTTGATATATGCGCCGTGTAGACTCTCCTCCTCGCTATCACCCCCAACACAGGCCCAAACAATCACTCGACTCCCTTCCTCCGCCGTACGCGCAAATATCCTCTCGTATATGCCTAAAATACTCCCCGCGATTCCCTTCACGTCCCTCCGGAGCTCGCTGGAACACAACCCTGGGTTTACCGTGTTCACTGTAACTCTTGAGGATTTGAGTCTCGCGCTGAGACCGCGTACAAAGAAAAGGTTGAGCACTAGTGAATTTCAGCGTATTTTTATTTTGCTTCTTCAGAAAATACTAAAAGCGCATACACTTGGTGTCCATATATCGACGGCGTCGGACCCTACAAGTCATTGAGCGGCTTGCCTAATGACAGTTTCAACAGTGAATCCGCACCTGAGAGCCGAGCAGTACTCCTTGCTTCCCAAGACACGAAATGCATTCGGCCGGCAGAATACGTCTTCAGGTATATGTCCCATATGGTGTGCTTCGCTGCCCACCACTACGATCCTTGGCACTGTCGAAAAATTTTCAGCAGTTCGGTTCAGCAGTGGCAGAGCACGAAGCGCGATAAGTGGCTGAGAGATGTTATTGATCTGTAGCCTATAAATTCGTCTTAAATTTACCAGGTTCTGACCCCGGCCCAAGACACTCACGCATGTTCAAACCCGTCCTCCGTTGGAGTATACGTCAAATCCAAGTGTTGAGCCACCGCCGCGTTCAGCACCAGCAAGTCCAGTCGCTCGAGATCACGTGTAAGACGATCGGCGAACGCAACTGTCGAAGCGAAATTGCCCAGGTCCACCAACCACATCTCTACTGCAGTACAGCCGGTCTCCTCTTTGATCACTGCATCCATCATCAAACCCTCTGAACCTTTAGAACATTGAATATCGACTCACGCTCAACGGCCTTATCCCCGCGCCCTTGATCTCTGCATGCCAGAATCAACTTTCCGGGGCTCATCCTCGCAAGGTACTTGGCCGTCGCAAATCCAAGTCCTGTATTCGCGCCAGTTATGACTATTGTCTTCCTGGTGAGGTCGACGTCAACCACTGGTGGGACGGGGATAAACTGGTCCCTGAGGAGCCCTAGCATCGATCTCCTCATCGTGAATTCCCAGCAGAGTGATGAGATGGATGAGAGGTGAGTGGGAAAAAGTTGTAAAGGCCTATGGTTGCCACCACCCCTTCCCTCGACCTTCTTATTCCCGTTTGTGCCTAGCCAGGGATCAAGTGTTATATCAAATTTCTGAAGCGTGATTCTTTGCTAGTGGTAGTCCACTTCCGGCCTCGTTTTCCCAGATATATTGAGCTTTATGAGCTCCAGCCCGAATTGACTACTATACTGAGGTTCATATATCCGAGTGAGGCACTTGGAGGAAGAGAGGTGTACAGATTATTTACAATTTCCATCGATTATCGGATTTATTTGTAAACTTGCAATGCTACGACCCCTGGCGTCATCAATGTAACAGGGGGGGTTATAACCCCATTCGGGAAATATTTTTTGTCCTTCTCGGAATGTACCGCGCATTGCGGACCGCTGAGCTATCCGGGGCGGTCCTCAAGACAAAAAGCCCAACATTTATTTTTTGTTCCCGTGCCATTTCTCAAGAGTCCTTGAGACGTGTCACGTCACAGAGATCAAGCGTGGGCAAACGCCAACATTGGGTCCTTGATCCTATCTAAGACGGTTGGGAGTGCGTAATGTGACGCACGTCTCCTTTCCCCTCCAAAGCTTTTATTATTCGCTCCAATCCGCTGGTCCGCAGCTTTAGATAGCACATGAAGTGCTCACATTGAGGAGGAGAATCGGTATCTCGAGGAAGGGTTGTCTCATATCTAAGGCTTCATTAAGATATGACGTCAAGCTCCCAGCACTAGGTAACTTTGCCAAGGAGCAACTTGTGATCGATGATGGCAATCCTTACCCTCCGGCAGCGTCAACTCTGACAACATCTATGCGATGGGGGGGAAGGGGTTCCATTATACGCAATTGTGAAACCAACTGTTGGTGCTTTTTCGCCTAAGATTAAACTTGCAACGGCATGACGTGTGTTCTACCTCATAGTTTCCCCCGATCGAGCTCCAATGGATCGGGTGTTGGGAATTTGGGGTATATAAGCCCATTCTGGGTATGGTGAAAGATAGACAGGTTTCATAACCACTTGAATTCACTACCACCACCACTTTTTACGCGCATTTTTTTTATTGCAAACGTTCTTATCATAATGTCTACCAACCCAAGGTACGTGTGAATCATCTCCATCATCATAGCTCAACCCTCTAAATTCCACCTTAACAGCAAGACTGGCGGTCAGTTCCACTCTATGAAGGGTAGCGCTGAGGAAACTGTACGTGCTCGTCATTCGTCTTTATCCTCCCATTCATCCTTAATGTCTATATAGCTCGGCCGTGTGACCGGTTCCACCAACTTGGAGCAATCCGGAGCCCAGGAACGCACAGAGGGTCAGGCGCAGTATGATGCTGCCCGTGCCAAGGGTTATACTGAAGGCACCGGGGACCGCATCACTGGCAAGAAAGATTCGGTCGTGGGTGCGATGACTGGTGATCGCTCTCAACAGGTTGCGGGTAAGAGTCCTTCCTAGCTACTATTTCGATAGATGGGGGTGTTAATCAAAATTTCCCAGGCGATGCTCGTCAGCAGAAGGGCGAGACTCAGCAGGATATTAATCGAAACTTGTAATTTTCGCGTCCTGTTGGTGATCGCTGTACATGTATGAGTATAGTCACCGGTGTGATTGATTGTGTGTAATACTAGAATTAATAGTTTGACAAACAACATTGACGATTTCGTTGTCCGAGTCTGAGCCACCATCACCACCACCATTACTGTTCAGCTGATCAGCGTACGAGTCACAGTTTGCGCGGATCATCCATGCGAGTCTTCTCATAATTTCCACATGACAGCTCGAGTCATCTCTTTCAGCGTGACAGGGTCAAAACGTGGCTCCGGGGTATTCCAGAAGATTGGCTCTTGATTCTGATGGGGTTCACTGGAACACTGAGAAAGCGCCTTATAACCGAGTTCTGGATCTCGATGAGTACGACCGAACTGTCTCGTGTTTGGGCGATACTATATCTGTTCTGACATGGCCTGCTAATAACCGTTGGTTCTTGAAGGCGGCTTCTGGGCTTTCTATGGTTATTTCTGTGATTCGTCTTTTAATACTTGTTTCCAATCATTGGAAATGTGATTGACCAGCTGGAACTAGCGGTGTGTGGTCTGGGTATCCATTACATGGGCGAGATGAGCTTGATAGTAGATTATCATATCTATTTTTAAGTGTGCGGGTTGAAGGCATGCGTTAACTAAAAGGAGCCAGAGAGGCACCAAGTATGTACCAGAACCCAGAAACGTGGTGGGGGTTGGTGCTAACACTTCTTCGGCTGAGAGCGTTTAGCCTATTTAGTTGATGGTTTGCCCACTGGTTCATATCTCTCAATTAGCTTGTAGGCGAACCCTTCGCGGCTGCAGTTCCAGTCTCTGATGGAGAACAGCCGCGAACACTTTCTCTTTTATCAGGGTGGACTAAAGGAGTTGTATGCGGGCTAGTGTACTGATGTTCTTCGAATGTCTTTGCTATGACGGGTTGCGAGAGCTAACTTGTGATTGGTCACATATGACTCTATTCTCCAGAAGGATCACAGAGACATAGGAAATGCTGAAAAGCTTGGAGGAATCGCCCAGGTTGTTGACTATATTCCTCTTCTTCTTCATCACGACACTGTAATATTCCAGCTCTTATCACTCGTCTCTAAAACCGCATTATATATGCGCTATAGCGTTGCCTTGCTTGCTTCCTTTCATCCCTTTCGTTGTAGCGATCTATGTGAAGTCAGGATCGAAATGTTACGAAAGGGGTAGAGGTGGAAAGTATGAAGAATGTGAAGACGGACAAGGTCATGGCAGAAAGGATTATGGCGATAAGATTTGGCAGAGGGATAATGGGAACGGGAAGAGCAAACGCATTGGCTCCGTATCTCTCGTAGGCGTCTGTCCAGGTGTCTTGAAGCCATGCCCCCTCCCTGGCTCTACTACCGATTTTGAATGTGTCGATACCTCTGCAGACCCAGCGTCTTGCGGAGGTTGTACCTCGATAGGTGCAGGGCAGGATTGTATGCTGATCCCAGGTGTTCAAAGCGTTGGGTGTGAACAGGGGCATTGTGTCAGTGAGTGTACTTTTTATTCGTTTAATCGTTAGACGTAGGAACCGTTGACAATTTCTTCCAAGTCCATTCCTGTGTGACTGGTTTTAGAATTTCTGCTGATAGGATGTCATGCATCAAGCTGTAATTTACTTAAAACTTTTGGTGTTTTTGTAAGGTATGTAGAATGAGACAGTTGCAGAAGCCTAGGAATGATGGTCGCCGATGGGAGGGGGAGAGAAAACAAGGATAAAATTCTATGAAACAAGAGGGGAAAAAATTGACCATAAACCCATAAACACGGAGTGAGGAAGGAGCAAACGGGTCCTAGCGATATGGTGGGAGAAGTCGATTGAGAGTTTAAAGAGCCGTGGTCGGGCCGAGGTGAGTGACAGCAGCATATTATGGGCGTTCGGAACGCCACTTGTTCCGGTTAGGTGCACACGCCCTGGCTAAAAGTGGGCTCTATTCAATCGAGGCTATAGCCTCTTCTATTAGGGAGCCCATAGAAGTAGGCCATTCACAACTCGTTATCTCCGACCTGCACTTTTTCTACAAGAAAATCCTTCCAGTTCGGATCCCAAGGAATATCCGCGCTCGCTAAACTCCTCGCCAAACTGAAATGCAACAACCTCGAAACCTCATACTCATGAATCATAACCATCACAATCACATATCCCACCGCTTTCTCGGCCTGCCGCAAAGCGTGCGATTCCACGAGTATCTTGCTGATCATCGTGTTGAACTGTGACTCTTCCCTTGGTACGTTTTTGAGCGTGTCTTCAATAGTGCTAACCCACATGTCGTTGACTGTGAAGGACTTGAGGAGGTTTGTGGACGATCCATCGGGCGTGATGTTTTCTTTGACGGGGGCGAGGCGGAGGCACACAAGATATTCGAGGCAGCTATCTGGCGAGGTCTGTAATGCTAGTGCGTGCATGAAAGATACCAAGAGGATGCTTCTGTATGACTGCGGGGTACGTGAGTGTACAAAAGCTGTTTTCAGATTTTGGAAGAGTAAAGGAGGAAAGACGGCATACCTCTGCCCATTGGTGTAGAAGCTCGAACATGTTGGTTTTGAACGTGACGGCCTGCAAGCTCTTTTGTGATTGGATTCGTTTACAGGTGAATTTATGGTCCGGCCAGTCAGATACCTGGCATTCCTTCCCCTAGTGGACGAACATTAGGCAGCATATTGGCAGTCGCACTAGAGACTTACGCAGTATTTGACCGTTTGGCATCGAGCACAAGTAAGCAGCTTGGTCTCCATCGAGTTTGTTTTACATCTTTCGCACTGACGACTGCTCTCTGTATCTCTCTGTCGTTGAGCCTCGCCGTGCCTCCTCAGAGAGGTAGCTAGTTCAGCGCTTTCTGCACTCTCCCTCTCTGCGTCACCTATCCTGAAGTGTTCCTTAGAGACCATTTGCGTCTTGATAATCGTTGTAGCCGTGGAGGATAAGGAGAGTTTGCCACTCAGCCTCAGTGGAGTGTGATATATATGGCAGACTTCGGAAGCTGTTTTGGATCCTCCCTGAGGTGCACGCGTTCAGGGTTGGGCGCTTGAGCCTTGAGGACAGAGCGTGGCAAGCATGAACGTGCATAACATTCAAAAAGTCACCGGCAGCAAGCGCCGACATGTGTGACCAACTTGACCTGATGGCATAAACAACAACAATGAGCATTCTGAACTGTGATTATAGTGGTTTGTTCAAAACATACGTCATCCGGGCTATATTCAAGGCAACTGACAGTAACTAAAGGGATAGATCATTGCGCTGCGGGTGGCCGAATATCCGTGTGGCTGAAATGTTTTCCCCTGATCCGACGCCTCAAACGGTGGTCGAAAGCCTATGCCGAACTTCTCTTCTTGCAACGATATCTTGGGAAGTGGGTTCCATCTTGGGCCAATAATTCAAATTCTTATAGTAACCATCATAAAGTAAACTACCTAAATGACTGTAGGAGCGTGGGAACGGCCGAAGTTGGGAGCCCAGCTGGAGAGAGCATTGCTGGTGATTCACTGGCGGAGACGGAGATCTCCTTTTTGACAATCACACTTGGAAGCGAACTTTCGTTCATGCTCTCCCTAGAAAACGCCTGCCAGAAGGCCAGTGCACGTGACAAGGACGTGGCGCTTGCGTGAAAATTCAAAATTTGAATGTGAACTTTCTATGCACCCCACATTGCTCTTCCTGTTCCAATGGGATCCTTGTTAGCATACCAAGACATATCGGAATAGCGCAAGAGGGAGAGAGACGCATGCAGGGACTAGTAGATCCTTTGTCTTACTAGCTGAATCGCCTTGGATGCTTGAATCCAGAGAACTATGAGGACCTGGCTCGGGGATGTCAGCAGGAATGAGGATCACGTTCGAAGGAGTCAGACCCTGGGTCAAAAATTCAGAGGTGGACGACTTAATGAAAATGACAAAGCAAGAAAGGTACGAGTTCGACAGGCAGCCACACAGAACCTCACGGGTTCCGGAACGCTCGTTGCACAGCCACACAACGACAACTCCTCCTTTGCCGTCATTTGGGTGAGTGCAACACTTCCTCTGGCGTTGGTCCCTATTTATTGTGGATCAAGGTGCCTTGGTTTATTTCGTTATAGGTACCATCAATTGTTATCTTGACCTGTCATATTTTGAGCTGACTGTCTTTGGGTCGAGCTAGTGTCAACTGGCTTGCTGCGTACCGAAAGTGATGGACCATTTACTCTCTCAACCTGAACATGGTTCTGATGAAGCGAGGGAATTTGCAAGAGCGTGGAGAGCACTGCATGCTGAGTTCCGGCGCACAGGAGCACTCAAAGACTTGGAGAAAGCAATCGAGAATATACAGAAGGCATTGTCGCTCACTTCAGATGGTCATCCTGACAAATCGAGGTACCTTAATAGCCTAGGGAGCTCGCTAAGGAGTCGGTTTCGGCGCACAGGGTCACTGAGTGACCTCGAAAAAGCCATCGAGAGCCAACGTCAGGCTATATCTCTCACTTCTGATGATCGCCCAAACAAACCGACGTACCTCAACAACCTCGGGATTTCGTTCGAGAGTCAATTTAGGCGCACAGGGGGGCTGAGTAGCCTCGATAAGGCCATCGAGCACCAGCGCCAGGCCATATCACTCATTTCTGACGATCATCCTGACAAACCAATGTACTTCAACAACCTTAGGATTTATTTCGAGAGTCGGTTTGGACGCACAGGTTCGCTGGGTGACCTCGAGGAGGCCATCAAAAGCCAACACCAGGCTGTATCCCTCACTCCTGATAATCACCCTGATAAACCGCTGTACCTCAACAGCCTTGGGGTTTCCTTGGAGAGTCGATTCAGGCGCACAGGGATGCTGAGTGACCTTGACGAAGCCATTAAGAGCCAGCGCCAGGCCTTATCCATCACTCCTGATGACCGTTCTGATAAACCAACGAACCTCAACAGCCTCGGGCTTCTCTTCAAGAGTCGGTTTAAACACACAGGGATGTTGAGCGACCTTGAAGAGGCCATCACGAGCCAACGTCACGCCGTAGCCCTCACTCCTGACGATCATCCCGACAAACCGATATACCTCAACAACCTCGGGATTTCCTTTGGGGGTCGATTTGGGCACACAGGGTCACTGAGTGACCTCGAAGAGGCAATCAAAAGCCAACACCGGGCTTCATCCCTCATTCCTAATGATCATCCCGACAAATCGATGTATCTCACCAACCTCGGGATTTCCTTCGAGAGGCGATTCGGGCGCACCGAGCTGCTGAGTGATCTCGACGAGGCCATCAAGAAAAAACGCCAGGCTGTATCCCTCACCGCTGATGACCATCCCGATAAACCGGGGCGTCTTAACGGCCTTGGGAATTCCTTCAAGAGTCGATTTGAGTATTCAGGGATGCTCAGTGACCTCGATGAAGCTATCAGGAACAAACGTCATGCCATATCCCTCACTCATGATGATCATCCCGACAAACCAGGGCGCCTGAACAGCCTTGGGAATTCTCAAGAGAGTCGGTTTGAGTGCACAGGAATGCTGAGGGACCTTGATGAAGCCATCGAGAGCAAACGCCAGGCTATATTCCTCACTCATGATGATCATCCCGATAAACCGATATACCTCAACAGTCTCGGTGTTTCCTTTGCAAGTCGGTTTAGGCGCATAGGGATGGTGAAAGATCTCGAGGAGGCCATCAAGAGCAAACGCCAGGCTGCATTCCTCACTCCCGATGATCATCCCCACAAACCGATGTACCTCAGCAACCTTGGGAATTCCCTTGAGGGTCGCTTTAAGCGCACAGGAATGCTGAGTGACCTCGAAGAGGCCATTAAGAGCCAGCGCCAGGCCATATCCTTCGTTCCTGATGATCATCCCAACAAAGCAATGCTTCTCCATAACCTCGGGATTTCCCTTGAGAGTAGATTTGAGCGCACAGGGATGGTGAATGACCTCGACGAAGCTGTCACGAGCAAACACCAGGCTGTATCTCTCACGCCTGATGATCATCCCCACAAGCTTACGTACCTTAACAATCTTGGGATTTCTTTCGAGAGTCGCTTCAAGCGCACAGGAATGCTGAATGATCTTGAAGAGGCCATTAAGAGCCAGCGCCAGGCCGTATCCCTTACTCCTAATGATCACCCCGACAAGCCAGAGCGCCTTAACAGCTTCGGGAATTCCATGGAGAGTCGATTTCGGCGCACAGGATCGCTGAGTGACCTCGAAGAGGCAATCAAGAGCAAATGCCAGGCTGTGTCCCTCACCCCCGATGATCATCCCTCCAAACCAATGTACCTCACCAACCTTGGGAATTCCTTTGAAAATCGATTTAGGCACACAGGGGCGCTGAGTGACCTTGATGAGGCCATCAAGAGCAAACGCCAGGCTGTATCCCTTACTCCTGATGGTCACCCCAACAAACCAGGGCGTCTTAACAACCTCGGGAATTCCTGTGAGAGTCTATTTGGGCGCACAAGGAT
Organism: Lepiota venenata; assembly: GCA_004296355.1. Taxonomy (NCBI): domain Eukaryota; kingdom Fungi; phylum Basidiomycota; class Agaricomycetes; order Agaricales; family Agaricaceae; genus Lepiota; species Lepiota venenata. Next base: position 160,542 of record RCFS01000041.1, read on the forward strand.
GCTGAGTGACCTTGAGGAGGCGATCAAGACCCAAAATCAGGCTCTATCTCTCACTCCTGATGATCATCCTGACAAACCAATGTACCTCAGCAACCTTGGAATTTCATTCGAACGCCGGTTTCAGCACACTGGGCTGCTGAATGATTTGGACAAGGCGATCTCATATTTTAAAATTTCCGCAACTTCCAATGTTGGCCCAACTTTGCTCCAGTGTCATGCATCCCAACGGTGGGCTCGGTTGGAAACCGAGCGGGACCCTCCTTCTGCCCTGATCGCGTACAACCAAGCTATCAATATCCTTCCACAAGTTGCTTGGATTGGAGATCCCATTGCTACATGCCATTCACAGCTAACCAACCTTGATGATATTCTGAGAGAGGCTGCTGCGTTTGCTCTCGATGTTGGCCATCCAGATCTTGCACTCGAGTGGCTCGAGCAAGGACGTTCAGTCGTCTGGAACCAGCTACTCCACCTCCGAACTTCAGCCGACCATCTCTATCAAACCCACCCCGATCTTTGTTCGGAATTCACGCGAATCTCGAATGAGCTTCAAAACGCAGCAACTCGAGGGCACAACTTAATCGCGCCCAGTAACATCGAACATCCTCTTTCACTTGAAGAGGAGACTCAGCGCCATCATCGTCTCGCAGAGAAGTGGGATTCGCTCGTGCAGGAGATCCGGTTGCTTCCAAATTTTCAAGACTTCCTTCTTCCTAAGAAAATCTCCGCTCTCATGGAAGCCGCCAACTCAGGTCCTGTTGTGGTCATCAATGTCCATGAGCGCTGTTGTGACGCATTGGTGCTTGACCGAGGGAGAGATCAGGTGCTTCATATCCCGTTAAGTAAAATTCATTATGCCGATTTAACAAAGATGCACAAATCACTGCATCAGTATCTTGAAAACCCTCATCGGGGTCGGAGATGGGAGAACCGTGCTGGTCGACCAGCCCGGGCAGTGGGTAGTTCGCTTATGGTGGACATTCTCGAGCAAATATACTCAAGCATCGTCTATCCTATTCTGGAAGGCTTAGACATGATGGTAATGAGTACTTGCTCTTGCAGGATATATGCGCTAATATCGATTCTAGAAACCTAGATCTGAGTCTTCTCACCTTCCCCGCATTTGGTGGTGCCCAACCGGTCCTCTCACCTTCCTTCCACTCCATGCTGCTTGCCGTACAACCGCAACTCGGACAGATGGGATATTTAATTATGTTGTCTTGTCATACATACCGACAATTAATTCCCTGCTTGAGGCAAGAGCAGCAAAAAATCAACCATTCAACCAATTTGTTGGGATCGCCATGATGGACACACCCGGTCAAATTAAGCTTCCAGGCGCCGGGACGGAAATTGCGAAGATAAAGAAATTGTTTGCTACTGACTCTAGGTGGAGCTTCGAGATACTTCGAAACGAGCAGGCAACACGGGAGCAAGTCCTGACCCGCATGGCAAACAACAGCTGGATTCACCTTGCATGCCACGCTATCCAGGACAAGAAAGAGCCCACGCAAAGTGGTTTCTGCCTCCATGACGGGCGTCTGACGATCATGGACATCGTCGCTAAGCCATTTGGTCGGGCTGACTTCGCGTTCTTATCAGCTTGTCAAACGGCGACCGGAGATGAGAATGTATCAGACGAGGCAGTACATATCACTGGTGCAATGTTGGGTGCAGGATATCGCAATGTGATTGGGACGACGTGGTCCATACCTGATGAGGCGGCTTCCAGGGTTGCTGCCAAGGTGTACGAGGCACTTCTGTCTGGAGGAAAGCCGGATAGTGGTCGAGCGGCGCAAGCACTGCATGAAGCTGTGAACGAGATGCGAGGGTCAAACCAAAATTCATATACTTACTGGGTACCTTTTGTGCATTATGGTGCATGATGTACGCCAACACAACCCTTCTGTAATGCCATTAAACACATGTAGAACGCGGCCGAGTATCTACGCGTCACATCGCCAGGCTTACGTAGATGTAGTACTGGATTTTGAACGGTGCGAGACTCTAAAATATAGCACATGTTGAAGGGAAATGGAGTGGCTAGATGCATATGAGTGCTTGGAGAGAGAGCGGTAATGCGCGGGATAGCCTCTCCGCCCCTGACTCATCAGAGGACATAGCTAACCCTATCCTACTCTTCCCTTGTTCATGTCTGGCGTCTTCTTGCGAACGGATTCATTCACTCAAATGTACCCCGATTGTCCTTTTGAAAAAGAGGGACTCCAAGGGTGTAGGCGTCTATGGTGCCAACTTTAGATTCATTAGGGCCTCCTACTCCTGCTCCGGCGGTAACTACTCTGCCACCAGAGCAATAGGTTTCTCCACCAAGACCTCTACCGGCACATCACTTCCACCTGCATCATCATCGTCAGTTTTCTCAAGCAGATACCCCTACTGACGTATAATCCCATGTGCAGGACCGGAGAAGTACGATGTGAAACGAGGAAACGTGGGCATGCAGCCAAATTCTGGCCTGCGCACATATTTTCCACAAACTGATTCTCATACTGTACACGCACTGACCGTCAAGAGTGAGAGATAGGGCATCAAGATGATATCACCTAGCATTACCAAGGTATGTCGTTTCCTAGCGAAGGGGAGTAGAATGAGATAAGCATACGCACATCAGAAACGTATAACTTCACTCAGCGAGTGTCCAGTAACTTGGTTGCCGTGTCTATCCCAATCGTTCCACACGGAGTATCAGCCATTCCTTGGGAAGAAGGGACGGAAAGAGGAAGAGACTCAACGTATCGACCACGTACACCTCAACCAAATTCATCAACAGACGCCTCTTCACCTCTCTCATGACTATGCTCACTCTCTATCATCATCAATGCGACTTTCATAGGAAGAACTTCTCCGCCGAGGGTGCAATGCACTTCTGCAGATGTTGAGTGTCGAACGTGCCACTGAATGGTTCCAAGCCAACATATACATATGATAATGAAGCATGACCATTTAGTTCATGAATACAGCTCATACCTTTCCGTCTGTAATTGTTCTCTCCAACGCCAGCAGACAACTCAACCTCGCGCGTAGATGTTTCTGCGTTGAAGAGAAATTATTTCCATTGGGGGTAACAAGTATTCCCGATAGCACGTCGTACAACCGTGCCTAGAGCCGCTCTGGCGTTTGTCCAAGTGATTTGACGGTGAGGGTGAATGAGAGGAGAGTCGTGTGGTATGTGATGAACTGGAGTTGATTTCTAGTCCATGAATGGGAGATGACAATAGAACGCTCACCTTTGCGCGCCATAATTGATTGGTCCTTTGTGCAGCCAAGAAGGTCGTCTATGCAGGAAAGGGTTAGTCGAATGTGCAGGTCGGGGAACTATTGAGCAAGGTTAGCGCCGATGCAAATAAAAGGGCATAAAGACGAACCACATTCCTATTTATCACTACTAGATACTTGAGTGACCGCCTTCCTGCCTCACCATTCGCCCTAATAATATAATCCAACAAAGCCAAGTCATCTTCCTTGTCCCAACTCCGGATCCCGCTTTTGCTTGCGTCTGGCAGGATTAAAAGCTATAGGAGAAGGAGCACGTCAGAGGTTGAGGGATTACTCAGCTACTGGGTGAAACACACCCTCATCCCCAAACCAACGCTTTGATTTTTAAGCATCTGGAGACCCCATCTGATCCGTTGGCTCTTGTCCTTCAATTTACGGGATTCTAAGGGGAGGTCCTAGTCCGTGAAGTTTTTCATCTTCCCATAGCACCTGTATATGTTTGCGAGAGGATGGTCCAGTCCCAAGGAGTGTGACGAAGGTTACATCTCATGTAAAACGACATGGCTGGATGCGGAAAGGATTATGCGGAGGCCCTGTAGTCCAGTTAAGTGCGCAATCGTTTTGCAGGCACTGTATCCATTACGTGTGAAAGGCGTTCTGGGAGATAGTAAGAGAAAGGCCAGAGAACACACGGCATATGGGCAACCTCAATCAGAACATACTCTATTCTTGCCTTGACCACCGCTTTGTTCCTTGATTGACTTGACCAAAGGGGCGAAATGCCAGATTCCATTAGTGTTATCAAGTGTGCTGGCTGTACATATCACCGTAAGTGAGGATCTAGTAGGATTAGGATGAAAATGTGTTACAAGTGGATTTGAACCCGTTACGCTTGTAGTCCGCGCAGACTGGGAGGTCAACGAATTACAAAGTAAGGTGGGAGTTGTTTGCCAACCACGCGGAACGCTCGTTGCACAGCCACACAACAGCGGTTACTCGGTTACCGTCATTCGAGTGAGTGCACCACTGGCTCTTATGTCGATTGCTATTGACCGTGGACTTAGTTTCTTTGTCTGACTCCTGATAGGTGCCTCAACCATTTCCTTTGGTCACCATATATCGAGCTAATTGTCCTTTGGGGATGCTAGCACCGCCTAGCTTGCTATGTGCCGAAATCGATGGATCATTCACACTCTCAACTCGGGCCAGATTCGGATGAAGCAAAGGAATTTGACAGGGCCTGGGAAGCATTGTATGCTCAGTTCCAGCACACTGGAGCACTTGAAGACCTTGAGAAAGCAACCAAGAATAAGCGGAGGGCGCTGTTGCTCACTTCAGATGGTCATCCTGATAAACCGAGGTACCTTAACAATCTTGGGGCTTCCCTCGCGAGTCGATTCGAGCGCACAGAGATGCTGAGCGACCTCGAAGAGGCCATCAAAAGCCAACGCCAGGCTGTCTCCCTCACTCCTGATGGTCATCCTGACAAACCGATGTACCTCAAAAACCTTGGGATTTCCTTTGAGAGCCGATTCAGGCACACAGGGATGCTGAGTGATCTCGAAGAGGCGATCAAGAATAAACGTGAGGCCGTATCCCAAGCTCCCGACGACCACCCTATCAAACCAAAGTGCCTCAGCAGCCTCGGGAGTTCTTTCGAGAGTCGATTCAAGTGCACAGGAATGCTGAGTGACCTCGACGAGGCCATCAATAGCCAACGCCAGGCCGTATTTCTCACTCCTGATGATCAGCCCGAAAAGCCGGGGCGTCTTAACGGCCTTAGTGCTTTCTTCCAGAGCCGATTTGGGCGCACAGGGATACTGAGTGATCTCGACGAGGTCATCAAGAGCCAACGCCAGGCCATATCCCTGACTCCTGAGAATCACTCTGACAAATCAGCGGACCTCAACAACCTCGGGATTTTCTTGAAGAATCGATTTAAACGCACGGGGATGCTGAGTGATCTCGAAGAGGCCATCAACAACCAACGCAAAGCCGTATCCCTCACTCCTGGTAACCACCCCAGCAGGCCGGGGCGTCTTAACAACCTCGGAAATTCACTGAAGAGTCGATTTGAGTGCACAAGAATGCCAGGTGATCTCGACGAGACCATCGACAACCAACACGAGGCTGCATCCCTCACTCCCGATGGTCACCCCAATAAACTAACCTACATCAACAACCTCGGGATTTCCCTCGACATTCGATTCAGGCGCACCGGGATGCTAAGTGATCTCGATGAGGTCATCAAAAACCAACACCGAGCCGCATCCCTCACTCCTGATATTCACCCAGACAAACCAACGTACCTCAACAATCTCGGAATTTTCCTCGGCATTTGATTTGGGCGAACAGGAATGCTGGGTGACCTCGAAGAGGCCATCAAAAGCCAACAACAGGCTGCGTTCCTCACTCCTAATCATCATCCCAAAAAGCCGAGCTACCTCAACAACCTCGGGATTTCCTTCGGGAGTCGATTTCGGCACACAGGATCACTGAGTGACCTCGACGAGACAATCAAAAGCCAACACCAAGCTGCAGCCCTCATTCCTGATGATCATCCCGATAAACCGATGTACCTAAACAACCTCGGGATTTCCCTTGAGAGTCGATTTGATCGCACAGGGTCACTGAGCGACCTCGACGAGGCCATCAAGAGCAAACGTGAGGCTGTATCCCTCATGTTCGACGATCATCCGAACAAACCGAGGTGCCTCAATAGCCTTGGGAATTCTTTCGCGAGTCGGTTTAGGTGCACAGGAATGTTGAGTGACCTCAATGAGGCCATTGATAGCCAACGTCAGGCCGTATCCCTCACTCCTGATGATCGACCCGATAAACCATTATACCTCAGTAGTCTCGGGAATTTATTTAAAAGTCGACTTGGGCACACGGGGATGCTGGATGACTGTGAAGAGGCCATCACGAGCCAACGTCAGGCCATATACCTCACTCCTGATCATCATCCCTCCAAACCGGAGCGTCTCAACGACCTTGGGGCTTCCCTCGAGAGTCAATTTGGGCGCACAGGGTCTCTATGTAATCTCGAAGAGGCCATTAAAATCCGACGCCAGGCTGTCTCCCTCATTCCTGATGATCATCCCAACAAACCGACGTACTTCAACGACCTCGGGATTTCCTATGAAAGCCGATTTCGGCACACAGGGTCACTGAGTGACCTCGACGAGGCCATTATGAACCAACGCCAGGCCATATCCCTCACTCTTGATAATCATCCCAATCAACGAAGCTTCCTCACCAACCTCGGGACTCTGCTCAGTACTCGATTTAGGCGCGCAGGGATGCTGAGCGATCTAGAAGAGGCTATTACAAGCCAGCGCAAGGCCGTATCCCTCATTCCTGATGATCATTCCAATAAACGAATCCTCTTCAACAGCCTCGGGAATTTATTCAAGAGTCTATTTGGGCGTACGGGGATGCTAAGTGATCTTGAAGCCGCCATCACGAACCAACGCCAGGCCATCTCCCTCACTCCTGATGATCATTCCAATAAGCCAATTTACCTCAACAACCTCGGGATTTCCCTTGATATCCGATTTGGACGCACGGGGACGCTGAGCGACCTTGACGAAGCTATCAAGAACCAACGCCGTGCCATATTTCTCACTCCTGAGGATCATCCCGATAGGCCAGGATATCTTAGCAACCTCGGGAATTCTCTCAAGATTCGATTTGAGCGCACAGGAGTCCTGGGTGACCTCGATGAGGCCATTATGAGCCAACGCCAGGCCATATCTTTCATTCCTGACGATCATCCCACAAAACCAATATATCTCAACAACATCGGGCTTTCCTTCCTGAGCCAATTTAGGTGCACAGGGGCGTTGGGTGACCTTGAAGCTGCTATCACGCCCCAACGCCAGGCGGTGTCCCTCACTCCTGATGATCATCCTGATAAGCCAATGTATCTCGACAACCTTGGGCTTTCCCTCCAGGGTCAATTTGGACGCACAGGGGTGCTAGCTGACATTGATGAGGCCATTAATAGCCAATACCAGGCCATATTCCTCACTTCCGACGACCATCCTAACAAGCCAGGGTACCTTAACGACCTTGGGACTTCTCTCCACAGCCGGTTTGAGCGCACAGGGATGCTGGGTGACCTCGACGAGGCCATCAAGAGCCTACGCTGGGCTATATTCCTTGCTCCTGATGGTCAGCCCGACAAACCCAAGTACCTCAACAGCCTCGGGAGTTCCTTCAAGAGTCGTTTTGGGCACACAGGGATCATCAGTGACCTCGACGAGGCCATCGCAAGCCAACGCCAGGCCGTATCTCTTACTCCTGATAATCATCCCGACAAACCAGGGCGCCTCAACAACCTCGGGCTTTCCTTACAGAGTCAATTTGGGCATACAGGGACGCTGGGTGACCTCAAAGAGGCTATCAAGAGCCTACGTCAGGCCGTATCCCTCACTCCTGACGATCATCCTGACAAACCAGGGCGTCTTAACAATCTTGGGGGCTTCTTTGGGGTGCAATTTCGGTATACAGGGATGGTGAGCGACCTCGACGAGGCCATCAAAAGCCTGCACCAAGCGGTATCTCTTACTCCTGATGATCATCCTAACACGGCAGGGTTTCTTAATAACCTCGGGATTGCCTTCGAGAGCCTATTTCGGCACACTAGGTTGCCAGATGATATGAACAAGGCAATCCTAAATGCTAAATTAGCTGCAACTGCCAATATTGGCTCAACATTGATCCGATGTCGAGCATCCCACCTGTGGGCTCGCTTAGAAGCCATTCGGGATCCTCCCTCTGCCTTGATCGCCTATCGTCACGCTATCAACCTCCTTCCACAGGTTGCTTGGATTGGAGATCCCATTGCCACGCGCCATTCTCAGCTCACCAACCTCGGCAATATTCCGAGAGAGGCTGCTGCATTAGCTCTGGATGTTGGCCATCCAGATCTCGCGCTCGAGTGGCTAGAGCAAGGACGTTCAGTTGTCTGGAATCAGCTACTCCGCCTTCGAACTTCAGTTGACCGTCTCTATCAAGCCTACCCAGATCTTTGTTCCAAATTCACACGAATTTCGAATGAACTTCAAAGTGCAGCCACTCGAGGGCACAACCCTGCCCCACTTGATAACACCGAACATCCTTTTTCGCTCGAGGAGGAAACTCAACGCCATCATCGTCTCGCAGAGAAGTGGGATTCGCTCGTGCGGGAGATCCGGTCGCTTTTAAATTTTCAAGACTTCCTTCTCCCCAAGAAAGTCTCCGCTCTCATGGAGGCTGCCAGCTCAGGTCCTGTGGTGGTCATCAATGTTCATCAGCGCCGCTGTGATGCATTGGTTCTCGACCAGGGGAGAGACCGGGTGCTCCATATCCCGTTAAATAAGCTTCGCTATGCCGACTTAACGAAGATGCACAACTCACTGCGGATATATCTTGCAGACCCCCGCCAGGGTCGGAGATGGGAGAACCGTGCTGGTCGACCGGCCCAGGTAGCAAGCGGTTCGCTCATAGTGGACATTCTTGAACAAATTTATTCAAACATCGTCTACCCTATTCTGCAAGGCCTAAACATGACGGTAATGGATACTTATTCATGTGGGATATGTGTGCTAATATCGGTTTCAGAAACGTAGGTCCGAATCCTCCCACCTTCCCCGCATTTGGTGGTGTCCAACCGGTCCTCTCACCTTCTTTCCACTCCATGCTGCCTGCCGTACAACCGAAACCAAGATAGATGGGACGTTTAACTATGCTGTTTTGTCATACACGCCGACAATTAACGCCTTGCTCGAGACAAGATCGGCAAAACGTCAGCCATTCAACCAACTCGTTGGAATCGCCATGACGGACACACCTGGCCAAATTAAGCTTCCAGGTGCTGGGAAAGAAATTGTGAAGATAGAAAAACTGTTCGCTGCGGACTCTAGGTGGAGCCATGAAATACTTCGAAACGAGCAGGCGACAGGAGAACAAGTGCTGACCCACATGGCAAATAGCAGCTGGATTCACCTTGCATGTCACGCTATCCAGGACAAGCAAGAGCCTACGCAGAGTGGCTTCTGCCTCCATGACCGACGCCTAACTATCATGGACATTGTCGCTAAGCCGTTTGACCATGCTGATCTCGCGTTCTTATCTGCTTGCCAAACGGCAGCTGGAGATGAGAACGCCTCAGACGAGGCGGTACATATCACTGGTGCAATGTTGGGTGCAGGATATCGCAATGTGATTGGGACGATGTGGTCTATACCTGATGAGGCGGCATCCAGAGTTGCCACAAAGGTGTATGAAGTACTTCTGTCTGGAGGAGAGCCAGATAGTAACCGAGCAGCGCAAGCACTGCATGACGCTGTTCAGGAGATGCGAGAGTCAAACCAAAATTCGTATACTTACTGGGTGCCTTTTGTACATTATGGGGCATGATGTATACCGACACAACCTCTTCTGAAATACCATTGGATACACGTAGAGTGCAGACGAGTGTATAGGTGCCAGTATTGTTAGGCTTATGTAGGCCACTGGAGAGCAGGCGATGTCGAGGGGACAGGACGAAACGAACGAGTAATTTAGTATTTATGTGTTAGCGCTGTCAAGTTTGTGTAGATAACTGGATGCTATGAGACTCGAAACTAAAATACACATGAAGGAAGGACGGCTGAATGCATGGGACTGGTGGGGGGGGGGGGACAGCGGTACTGTGTGGGATATCAGAATGTGTTATAATGTGAGGCTATCCCCGTGAGACGCGCCGCACCGAGAATTACCGCAAAGATTTATGGGGCTTTCCTTCGAACCTCAATGATAATTAGATAGTCGTAAGCTAAGAATCTGGATCCCCAAGCAACACTCCCCGCCCCTGACTCATCAGAGGACATAATCAATCGAGTCCTGTCCCACTCTTTCCCTCGTCCACATCCTACATCATAGCGCACATGTCGACGGATGCGTGGAACCAGAGGAATGCGATGTGAAATGAGGAAACGTAGACATACAATTAAATTCCGACCGGTGCACATATTTTTCACGAACTGATTCTCATATTATGCATGCGCCATCCGTCGAGAATGAGATGATAGGTTGTTGTGTTGGAACGTGTAGTATCACCTAGCATTGTCAAGGTATGTCATTATAGCTAAAGAGAATAGAAAGAGATAGGCATACACACGTCAGGAGTATACAAATCTGTTCCTGTAATTTGGCTTTTCTGTCTACCCCAATCGTTCTATACGTAACGTTAATCACTCGCTGGGTGCAGTACGCTTCTGCGGGTCTCGGGCCCCGGATGTTTTGCACGAGCGTCGAACGTGCCACCGAGTGATTTCTAAGCTAACGTATGCATGTAAAAATGAAGCACAGATATGTAGTGGACGGATGTAACCCATACCTTTCCATCTAGATTTGCACTCTCCAACGCCAACAAATAACTCGGCCTCGCGGGTAGATTTTTCTGCGACGCGATGGGACAGGACTCGGGCTTGAAGAATTATATAAACCGCTTGCGCTTGCCACCAACGAAGGCACAACTTTGAGTCGTGTGCGTTTGGAGGGATCAGGATTTGTGGATGCGAAATACGATATAAAGGGCCTCTGGGGTTGAGTGAATTTGAATGGTGAGGGTGAATAGGAGGGTCGTGTGGGGGTATATGACGAAACTGGAGTTGAGCTCTAACCAGCGAACGGGAGACAGCAATAGAATGCTCATTGCATACTTTTTGCGCGTCATAATTTATATGTTGGTTTGTCTTTTATGCATCTGAGAATATCGTGTATGCAAGAAATGGCTACTCGGATATGTAGGTCGGGAGACTATCGGGGCAGAGTTAGCACAAATACAAATCAGAGGGCATATAGACAAACGATATTCATTTTTTTCCACACCAGATGCTCGGGGAACTACCCCTGCTTCATTATTCGCCTCCGTGAACTGGTTTAATAAAGCCAAGTCTTCCTCGTCTCGATCTCGGATTCTGCTCTAGCTCGTGCCCGGCGGGATCAAAAGCTGTAGGAGAAGGAGGAAAGCGTCAGAGGTGAAAAGACTGCTCAGTGACAACGTATAACACACACTCATTCCCCGATCAACATCTCATTCTTTAAGCATCCAGAGACTCCACCTGATCCTCTGGGTCTTGACCTTGGATTTACAGGATTCCAGAAGGGCGGCCATGTCACCGAGGGAAAAAGGGATTTCTGAGTTGGTATGTTCACCTTGCGCGCTGCTGCAGACCTAGTAAGCAAAGCGTAAAAGGCCAAGTAGATCAATGGGGTTGAGTGCGAAAATCAAGCGCCTAGTGAGTTCATGTACTGTACGAGCTAGGGTGCGTTTTCTCGCGCCAAGACGTGACCGCCACGGGCACGACTTGGGTGCACCATAACTCAGTCCAGCTCAGAGTCCAGCCCTCGCTCTCAACTTAAATATTTTCCCCGCCTACCACTCCCTTAGCTAACATCGTTCTTGGATATATAATTATAATCTCCCTCAGCTCAGACTACATAGACATTATTTTATTTACGCTACTTGCCCAAAACGCTACTTTATACATGTGGTACTGTTGTTGTGTTGGGACTGCGCAGCGAACCGATTGGTGAGCGCGTGGGGTGGTCCTGCTGCGTTCCCTTCTCGGCCTCACCACCTGATGTTTCGAGTCCTCCTCGAGGCTCGAACCCACCACTCCTGCACTCCACGCGCGATCATTCCCATGGCCAAATAGTTACTTTACCCTGCTGTCACTGCCAGCACGAGAAGGATTGTGCAGAGGCTCTATAACCTATTTAAATGCGCATCTTGTTTTGCGGGCCATGTGTTCACTACCTGTGATTACTGTTTTATTCCTCGACTTGCCAAAAGGCTGGACGTTGAAGATTCGTGCAAGTTCGACGTTGATGACAATTTCGGATGAGAAATACACCACGGGGCAAAATACTAGATTCCACTCGTGTCATGAAGGGTGCGAGCTGTACATAACACCGTATGCAAGTGTCTGGTACATGGGATCAGGATGAAAATGTGTTACAAGTAGGTTCGGCCCCATTACGCTTGTATTCCGCACGGACTTTGTGCTCCGGTCGTTTCAACGTTCCCTGAGAGTTTTCGTGCGTCATTCTGTTGTAGCATATAATTCACCTGGTCGCTATTCAGTGCCTTTGTCAAGAGCAGGTGTATTTTGAGAGGCTCGGATGGGATTGTGGTGTGTCCGGTAGGGTCTATACGGTTGTCAAACCCAATCATCAAAAGGGCCTTGAAGGTAAATGGGTGGTCCAATGAAGATTCTACTCGTAGCCCCATCCCAAACTCTCGAATTGATACCAGCATTTGGTACCTCATGCGTCCTAAAGGCTTGATGGTCCATCTATGTGCACAAGTGAGATACACTGTAGCGTTGCAAAGATGCGAATTGCTTTGGGGTCCGCCTGGATACGTGGACCGTATGCTGATAGGTGAATAGATATGTCGGGATTGGATAATCGATGGCTGCGACCAGTTCCTATGGCCTTTGACTGTGTCCCATTCCACCACGCCCGCAATAATTCGGGTGTCCCCCCGTCCTCGTGTAATTGTCAAATAGTGACGAGTCCTATTCGGTATGGTGCTTCTCTTTATCCATGTAGAACGCTAATGAGAGCCCTTCAAATGGAAGTAAAAGCGAGGGCCATTGCGGAGGGAGAAATTGGTGTTGAGAGGACAACAGCAAGTTGTACGTACCACCTCCAGCCTTCTGCTCCACATATCTCCATGAAAAGGGACGCAATCCTATGGACCTCTAGTTTGCTTTTGTGTGTACTGTACCTCTTATCTGCTGCCCAGGACCAACTATGGCGGGATGCGGGGTGAAGATTATTGTAAGGCTACGCTTACATCTTAGACACTCGAGATATCCTGTTCCATAGAAGGTAGCCACATAACCTAACTCGGTCAAGTATATAAAGCTTCAGGTCAGGTACATAGTAGTCATTCCTTCTTTCCCCTCCCTTTTTCCTCTTCCTCTCGCTCTCAAATAGACATCCGAATTCCACGTATCTCCTGTCCTCCTTTAGTGAGGTCCCCCTCGCGACCTTCCAACCATCAATTGCAAAGTACTCAACGGAACGAAACGGGTACTTGAATATAATAGCGAACCAAACCCAATGATGCACAGGAAGACAAAAGATATCAGGTATATATATATATGGTGCCCAGAGCTCCCAGATATCCAGGCTCTCAAGCACATGCGGTCTAGCCCATTCAATTGATTCGTCCAGAGGCGGCAACTCCTTTTGCTTCAACTCCTGCTCGTCAGTGTCATCGTCAAGGACAATCACCAACATGAGGCGTCTCTATCCGTTGCCAGGTCAGGGTCATGCTTGTACGCGCAGCCGATGTACGAGGGCAGTAATGTATAGGTCGATGTTTTCATGGCCATATTTTGCTCAAAGTCTGCAAGCTTGTCACGATGGATTTTGAAACCTTTGACATAGACAGTGGTGGTCAAGGTGTGAGTACTTGAGTACTTGAGTTTTGGCCTAGACATGACTAAGCAGCTAGTCAAGTGGAGTTTCGCAAAGGAGTCGCATGTTGTTCCTTAAGTGGAACGTCCAGCTCAACAACATTCATGAATCGGATAAACAGGCGCTTCGGTGGGACGTGACGCATTAGCTGGGCATAACCACTGAAAGTATGGCACCTACAGTGAAGAAGAATAAAACTTGAAGAGATGAGTATATACCCTATAAAGAATACAAAACAACTTGGCTGCAGTCTATCCAATTGTTTTACATGCGACGTTAAGCATTCACTGAAAAAAGAAAAACAAGCGATTTAACGCATTGCTCCACCAAGCCAGCAGCACCCTTGTTGCGACGCAAGCTCGCGCCGAGTCCCCGCGCTCCCGAGCTCTGAGGTCCCCGCTCTCCGTTGCTATGTTCGTCATACACAATAATCTAGTATGTACCTTAACTATTCGTTTCCGCTCATAAGTGCCTCGATATGTAGTAGTCGCGTACCTCCGTGGTCACGCTGTAGTCTATGATATCACAAAGATAATGTTTACCATATGTACTTGAGGACTATTGTCCTCGAAAGCGCGTACTTGTAGTATAAAACAAAGTAGCACATGTAACTGTTACTTCAGTACTCGCCTCGAGATACTGAAGTAAGTCTCGTCTCTATACCTACAGATACGCACGTACTAATATTTACTATAGTCTAATATTGTATCTCTCATAGGTATTAATCCAGCAGTACTCGCCTCGAGATACTGAATCTAATATTGTATCTCTCATAACCCTGTGGAAGAGACTGTTTGAGACCCCAATTCCATTCCGGCCCTCCCTCGGTGTCCTCACTTCCAACTTTGATCCTAACGAACTCACTTTCCACCACCGCCACCACGCAACATTGCTTAGCGATAATGCACACCCGTTTGGAATGCCGCCGAAAGGCTGTCAAGCTTATGTAGATTACTAGATTCTGGATGCTACGAGATCCCAAACCAAAACATACGTGGAGGGAAAGGGACTGCCTGGGTGCATGCAGGTGATAGGAGGGACAGTGGTTGTGATACAGTGTAGCGCAATACCCAGTGAGGTCACTCCAGGAATTGTCCCGAAGAGTGTATGAGGCATTTTGTTTAGATTCTTCCACTAGCATTGATATTCAACCGTGATTGGGACAAATCCATAACCACTAAGCATCACACCACTGTACAGTAACACAAGTAGATCACGCTCATGTCTTTGACAGGCTACAACAAACAAATTAGACCAGGACGCAGCAGACCTCGCCATATCCGCATCCTGGTACGCCGGGGAGACGAAGCTGAGGGGGGCAAGCATCAGTAGCGAAGCATTCATTGTGTAGATCCTGGCAGGTCTTCTCCGGGTAGGTACCGGCACTGACGCTGGAGGCGAGAAGGGCAACAAGGGTGAACGTGGTGAGGGTGAATTTCATGATCTGCCGATGATACAATAAGTTCGTTATTTTGGCTCGACACAAATGGGACGCGCACTTCAAAATACAAGGTCAAACAAGTTTGGTTGGGTGTAGTAGTTCAATAGATGATTGGGTCTATTCGCCGACAAAAGTGATGAGCAAAACAATAGACCATATGAGAGAAGAACTAACCGTTGGAAAGTTTGGGGCTAGGCTTTGGACAACCTCCAGTGAGGTGGGCGGCCTTTTATGCAACTTACACTGTCCCAGCCTATCCGAAAACAGGCTGCCTAATTCCTGTGGAATACCGTACGTACATACCACTTTCGACAGTTGACATTTCCGAAGCGAACCGGAAGCAAGAGTAATGTCACTGGCGGTACGGCATGGCCGAAACGGGCTACTTCCGTTCGAGTCGTGTGGGGTAATTAGAAAACATCATGATGTAGTTATTATCTATCACAAGCGACCGGTAGGCTGGGCTAAATCAGCAACTGGTGGAGATTGTACTCCTTATGCTCTTGTACTGACGCAGAAATTTTCAGTCTATTATTGTTAATGGGACCTTCAAAAATCACCTGACTCTTCGAGACTCCGAGCTGTAGACTCGTTGCATGAACATCATTGGAGACAGTTTGTTATTGCTTAAACAATGTGAGCAAATTCCTTTGATTTTCGATCAAATTCATGGTACTTGATACAAGATATTTATCATTTTAATATATTCTGCTAGGTCTCAGCAATCATTGTTGCCGAAGTAAAATATCAACTTACCAAGTCTCTTTGCAAGTTTCTTCATCTCTTGTGCCTTACATCACATTATAGATAATATTTAGTAGCTCTCAACACAGTAGTCTTAGGGATTGGCGCAGTCATCCAGCGGGCAGCAGTTAGGTTGTTTGGTGGTCTCTCGACGTGAGGTAAGTGGTAACAGTAAGTGGGCCGCTATCGCGTTATCTCTCGGAGCCGAACTCGCTTCTGAACCAGCATTGCTGTCGAAAGTGTCACTGCCGGTACATACTTATCATGGTTCTGCACCTGGGCTCAACTAAAATCGACACAAAAATGTGGATCCGAACAGCTCGGGGTTTGATGGGACTAAGGTATGGGCGATGCGCGCTCAGCCTCTCACCGGCGAATTCTACTGCCGCACCGGTCAGAATGGGCATCCAGACTTATGGACACACCGGAGGCAAATTAATTCGGTACTGGTGCTATCCGACTGCGCCGGCCACACTACGACTTCAGGTATTTCTAAGCACGTCAGGGAAAACTTGGAAATCCACTGCACGGTAATCAGGAACTCCAGCGTGGTCCTTGTGCCTCAGTATTGTTTATCTATGTCTACAGCGAACTTAGCTATCTCGTCTGATTTGCTTTAGGTACCTCAAATGTTATGTTGATCTGGTGTATATTGAGCTGATTGTCTTTGGATCATGCTAGCACCGACTGACTTGCTACATGCCGAAAGTGATGGATCATTTACCACTGGAGCAAAAAAGAGATGGAGCCGGAGTCGGGGAGTTTTACGGAGCTTGGAGGACGGTGATTGCAGCGCATGGGGATACCCGGCGGCCTGGAGAAGGTAGTCAGGAATATCGAAAGGGCACTATCCTCCGTTCCAGATGGTCACCTGATCGTCCGAGATACCTCAACGACTTCGGGCTTTCTCTCGAGATCCGATTTTTGTGTGTAGGAATGCTAAGTGACCTCGACCAAGCCATCAGAAGTAAACGCCAAGCCGTATCCCTCACTCCCAATGACCATCCTGACAAACCGATATACCTTAACAGCCTTGGAAATTCCTTCGACAACGATTTGAGCAAACAGGAGTGTTAAATGACCTCGATGAGGCCATTGAGAGCAAACGCCGGGCCGTCTCCATCACCATCCCGGAATGCCAAAGCGTCTTGACGACCTCGGGAGTTCCTTCGGACGTCGATTTGGGTGTACGGGGGTGTTGACTGACCTCAAGGAGGCGATCAAGAACCAAAGTCAGGCAGTATCCCTCACTTCTGGTCACCATTCCAACAAACCGACGTACCTCAACAATCTCAGTATTTCTCTCAGGAGTCAATTTAAGCGCACAGAAATGCTGAGCGACCTCGATAAAGCCATCAAGAATTAACGCCAGGGTGTATCCCTCACTCCTGACAGTCATCCCGACAAACCGGTGTACTACAAAAACCTTAAGGTTTTCTTTGTGAGTTGATTTAGGCGCACAGAGGTGCTGACTGACCTGAAAGAGGCTACCAAGAACCAGTACCAGGCCACATCCCTCACTCCTGACAATCATCCCAACAAGCCGACGTACCTCAACAATCTCGGGAGTTACTTTGAGAAACGATTTGGGCGCACAGGAACGCTGGTTGATCTCGAAGTAGCCATCAAGAGCCAACACAAGGCCATATCCCTCACTCCTGATGATCATCCCAATACGCCGGGGTGTCTGTATAACCTCGGGAATGCTTTTGAGAGTCGATTTAGGTATACAGGGATGCTGATTGACCTCCAAGAGGCCATCAAGAACCACAACTAGGCAGTATCCCTTACTCCTAATGACCATCCCAGCAAATCAATGTATCTCAACAACCTTGGGAGTTCCTACGAGATTCGGTTTCGGCATACAGGGATGCTGAGTGACCTCGACAAGGGTATCAAGAACCAATGCCAGGCCATATCTCTCACCCCTAATGATCATCCTGCCAAACTAGTGTACCTTAGCAATCTTGGAATTTCCGCCGAGGGTCAATTCTTGTACACTGGGCTGCCGAAAGGTTAGGACATGGCAATCTCAACTTTTCAATCAGCTGCAACTTCCAATGTTTGCCCAATATTGATCCGATGTCAGGCATCCCAACGATGGGCTCGCTTGGAAGCCACACGGAACCCTCCTGTCCTGATCGCATACCGTCAAGCTATCAATCTTCTTCCACAAGCTGCTTGGATTAGAGATTCCATCGCGAGCCGCCATTCACGGCTCACCACCCTTGGCGATATTCCGAGAGAGGCTGCTGTGTTTGCCCTGGATATTGGTCGCCCAGATCTTGCACTCGAGTGGCTCGAGCAAAGACGTTCAGTTGTCTGGAATCAGTTACTCCGGCTTCAAACTTCAGTTGATTACCTCCGTCATGCCCACCCGGCTCTTTGTGCCAAATTCACACAAATCTCTCGGGAGCTTCAAACCGCAGCCACCCGAGGGTACAACCGAATCCCGTCTGACAATACCGAAAATCCTGTTTCACTCGGGGAAGAAACCCAACGCCACCATCGTCTCGCAGAGAAGTGGGATTCGCTGGTACGGAAGATCCAATCACTTTCAGACTTCCAGACTTCCTTCTTCCAGGGGTGGTCTCCGCTCTCATGGAAGCTGCTAGCTCAGGTCCCGTAGTGGTCATCAATGTCCATCAAAGCCGTTGTGATACATTGTTCGGTTCTCCTCTAGACAGAAGTATCTCATACACCTTTGTGGCAATCTTTGAAGCCGCCTCATCAGGTATAGACCACATCGTCCCAATCACGTTTCGATATCCTGCACCCAACATTGCACCAGTAATATGTATAGCCTCGTCTGATGCTTTCTCGTCTCCAGTTGCTGTTTGGCAAGCAGACAAGAATGGGAGGTCAGCATAACCAAATGACTTGGCGACGATATCCATGATCGTCAGACGTCCGTCATGGAGGCAGAAGCCACTTTGGGTGGGCTCCGTCTTGTCCTGGACAGCGTGGCACCCGAGGTGGACCCAGCTGCTGTGAGCCATGCGAGCTAGCACCTGTTTTCTTGTCGCCTGCTCGTTTCGAAGTACCTCAAAGCTCCACCTAGAGCCGGCAACAAACAGTTTCTTTATCTTCGTAATTTCCGTCCCAGTGCCTGAAGCTTGCTTTGACCAGGTGTATCTGTCATGGCGATCCCAACAAGTTGGCCGGATTGCTGATGTTCGGCCGATCTTGCCTTGAGCAAAGCATTAATTGTTGGTGTATATGATGAAACAACGTAGTTAAATGTCTCATCTATCTTGGTTCCGATTGTACAACAGGCAGCATGGAGTGGGAAAAAGGTAAGAGGGCCGGTTGGGCACCACCAAATGCGGGGAAGGTGAGAAGAACCAGATCTGGGTATCTAGAACCAATATCAGTGCATATATCTCACCAGAGAAAACACCCATCATCTCCAAGGCGTACAGGATAGGATAGATGACCTTTGAATAGATTTGCTTGAGAATGTCTGCTATAAGCGAACCGCCCACTGCCTGGGCTGGCCGACCAGCACGAGTCTCTTCCCATCTTTGAGCCAGGTGAGGATTTGCAAGATATTGGTGCAAGGAGCTGTGCGTCTTCCTTAAATCATTGTGGCGAAGTTTGTTTAGTGGGATATGGAGTACATGATCCCTTCCTTGGTCAAGTACTAATGCATCGCAATGACGCTGGTGGACATTGATGATCACGACGGGACCCGAGCTAGCGGCTTCCATGAGAGTAGAGGTTTTCTTGGGAAGAAGGAAATCGTGGAAGTTGGGAAGCGACCGGACCTCCTGCACCAGCAAATCCCACTTCTCTGCGAGACGATGATGACGCTGAATATCTTCATCGAGCGAAATAGGATCCTTGATATTATCAGCTGTGGTTTGGCTGTGCCCCCGAGTGGCCGCGGTTTGAAACTCCTGAGAGATTCGTGTGAGTTCGGCACAGAGATCTGGGTGGGCCTGATAGAGATGGTCGACTGAAGGTCGGAGGTGAAGTAACTGGTTCCAGACGACTGAACGTCCTTGCTCGAGCCACTCGAGTGCAAGATCTGGGTGGCCAAGATGCAGCGCAAATGTAGCAGCCTCTCTCGAAATATCACCAAGGATGGCGAGCTGTGAATGACGTGTAGCGATGGGATCTCCGATCCAAGAGACTTGTGGGAGAAGATTGATAGCTCGGCGATATGCAATCAAGGCAGAGGGAGGATCCCGTTTGGCTTCTAAGCGAGCCCACCGTTGGGATGCGTAGCATTGGATCCATAATTGGGCCAACGTTAGAGGTTGCAGCCAACTGAAAATTTGAGATTGCTTTACTCAAATCGTTCACTGACCCGGTGCGCTGAAATTGACTGTCGAAGGAAATCCCGAGGTTGGACACTGCTTTGAAGTTGCCTAGAGCCTGGTGGAAGGCTATCGTGTGGTAACGCACAGTCGCATATGCCATGCCCCTGCTTAAAGTCTTACAGGCCTCAGGCAAGACCCTCTTCGAGGGCGCTTGCGGACACCCTTTCAGGCTTTCAATGCGTCCCTTGCCTTTGACATGTGTGCACCTCACATAACTCAGGCCGCTTGTTGTCGCACAAACATGAGCGTGTAGGATTGAGTGTCCTGCCGGTGTTGAGGAGTGCAATTTTGGATGGCGAAATATGCGTTACATCTGCGAACTAAATGATCGTGCTTCATGGGCCAACAATCGGTTCGCTAATTTGGAAATCGTTCGGTCGCACTCTGAACGATCGTGAACACTCAAGTTCTGAAGAAGCGTATCGTATCCTTGATGGAGAAGTTATTCCTGCCGAAGTTGCGTTGGTGGTAGTGGAGAGTGGGTTTGAGGTTAAAGCTGGAACCAAGGACAAGGGAGGTTGGAGCGGTACTGGGGTTTCAAACTGTTTCCGCCAAAGGGTGCTACTGACGGTGGTGGGACTCAGGGGTGTGGTGGATGGTAGTGCACTGCCGACGGTGGTGAGAAGCGTGCGGAGAAGTGGAAAGGGGCTTGTCGATTGGTGGAGCGATCTCGGAGCTGAGTCTCTCGTTTTGCTTTTTTAGTGGGTGCTCAATATTACGTGTGGAATGACTGGGATGGTCAGGCGACCAAACTACTGGATGTTCAAGGAGTGAACTTGGGCGTTTTGATGTGCGCACGCTTATCTCTTCTCATTCTCCTCAGTTATCAATGACAGAGACCCTTTGCAAATGCGCAAAGGGCTTCAATATTCTTACCTAGATACTACTTACCAAAATAAAGGAAAGACATGTCAGATAACAGTAACTCAAAGAGGAAATGTAGAAGGTAACGAGAGAATAATAGAGTCCGTGGGTCCGGGCTGAGTGGCCCATGATCACGAACCAGCGCTCTCAAATCCAACAGTTCCATCACAATGGCCTGTCATTTTACTCTCTACTCTTCTCTCGCGACACTTTCAGCGGACGGTGCACGCATAGTATGAGAGTGATTTTTTTTCGCCATATACCGGATTGGTGTTACAGCAAACCTTAGACCATCCTCCTTGTCGCCTGAATTCCCCTCTCCGGTCATTGCTTCACTGGTGGATACTGCCGCATGGTTCCCGTAGCAACGCTAAGTGTCTTCTTCCTCGATCCCTGTCCTTCCTTTCCGCCCCCTTTATCCCAGCAACCGGCTCTGAAGTACATCCCTTCTTTCCACATTTATGACGTGTCCGCCGCTCCCTCGCTGAAGCTACCAAGCTGGTATCTTGGTGATGTCATTGATCTTCGTCATTGTCATGTTGTGTTTGCTGGTGAACGAGGATTACAAGTCAGCACTGGGTGTAATGTGTACAGCTCGCTCCCCGAGCGAGTTATATAGGCTTCCGCCGGTTCGCAATGGCCCAAGCACGAGGCACTGTAACAAAGGTTACACAACGAGCATGTTTAGACTAATTGTCCCTACCAACGTTCTGACTCCTTCGTGCTTGCGGTATACCGACTCAGATCTATGGGAACCGAACATTCGGTTCGCAGGTGCTCATACCAGCCTTATACCAGCTCCCCAGTCTTCCGGTTCTGACGTAGTACCAACCTCACGTTATAGTATGAATCGCTCTTCTTTCCAAAGAACTCATTTCTGTCGGATTGGGTTTGTGACAGTGCCTTTGAGGAACTTCGAGTCCTCAAGGGCTCACCACCCAATGTAAATATATATTCTGAACAATTAATCATAGTAACGACATGGTTTCTACACAGGCTCGGCTGGCATGCCTAGGGGTCCTTTGGAGACGGAGTAGCTTGATCATAGATGATCCCGATTGCTTGTGGGCCGTCTTGGAGCCGCCAGAGCCTCCAACGATACACCCCGCCCTTGTCGTGCATATATTGGTGACCCTAGTGATGTATTTCTGAGTTAGATGCACTTGAAAAGCTAGATGAAATACCAATCATGGCGGATGGTAGATATAGCATTTCGCGCGATGATTTTGGTAGAACCGACACAAGTAATATTTTTGGTTGACTTGGAGTATTGCCGACACCCCTCTGGCCCATCTGAGTAGGAGGGTGCGTGCGTCAAGGGGATATATGCTGTATGTTTTGTCCGCGTCGAAGTAAATCATTGCATATGTATATCATACAGTTTCGAACACGCTCCAGCTTTACAAACACATTACACCCACATCAACTATCATCATCTTATACCTGGAAAGCGAGTAAATACTACGAGTAAAGAGATAGACGAAAGCAGCTCCTATACAGCATTAAAGAAAAAGAATCAATCATCATACTGTGTCAGCTAATGGGATGTTAGGTCGGTCAAACCTCAGATACGCAAATGCCAGAAACTCACATCTAGTGTCAAAGTACGAGAACTATTCACGTCCTGATCCCGATAGATGCCTACGAGGGAGTGTCCTTTCTCGTATAGAGAACCTTTGAGACTGATCACAATGAACTGGAAGACATCCGAGGCATGGGTGCGAATATAGTTGGCCACTTTAGCGACATTTGTGTTGTCCAGCGCGGCGTCGACTTCATCAAGAACGAAAAACGGCGCTGGTTGGTAGCTGGGGCGTATGAGTTCAAAAATTCAAGCATGAGGAAGATGGGAATTGTACCTATGAATAGCGAAGAGGAGTGCGAGAGCGGCAACGGTCTTCTCACCGCCAGAAAGTTGCTCCATGTCTCTGAAGCGTTTCATCGGAGGCATGGCATGATATTTTATACCTCCAAGATAAGGTTCCTTGAAGTAAATCAGCCCCGGAATATTAGCGATCATAGCCAAGAGTACCCACTTCACTGTCCTCCAGACTAAGGTACGCAACGCCGCCCATGGGCGAGGCTTTACCCTTGGTCAGATCCTTATATACTTGATCAATACGGTCAGAGATATGGTTATAAGCCTTGTTAAACAAGTCGCAGCTACAGTTATTGTCAGTGACATGAACAGATGATGCACGGAGGGCCAAAATATACCGTTTACGCTTGATATCATTGAAATGGTCTCTTGCGTTCTTGGACTCTCTTCTGGCCTTCTCGGCATCTTTCTCCGTGTCCGCCAACTTAGCCTCGACATCGTCAAGCCTAAAAGCGTAAGAGGGCGTCAAAACTCTGCTCACGGGACCACAAGAACACAAACGTACCGCTCTATAGCCTTCATATTTGGCGCCATCCTCTCAATATCATTACCTGTAGCCGCAATCTCCTTGTCAAATTGTGCAATCATCTCCGCAGGATCCTGGGTCCTATCGTCCTCATCAATCAAATCAAAATTAACCTCGATGCCGTAGCTGGCGACTGCCTTTGGCCGTTGTGTTGCATTTTCGTCTTCGTCAACATCCATCGCCACCACCTCTTCCCTGAGGTTCTGTCAAGGGACGGAATGAGTAGGTGAAAACCAAGCGAATCAAATAATTCTACCTCTTCCATAGGCACGTTCCGCAAATTACCAGCTCTCAGGGGTAGCTTAATTTCCTCCAATCGACACTTGCGGTATATCGAAGATCTTTCCAAGGCCAACTTCTCGATCTCGTCATTCTGAAGGGGAGCTCACCATAAGCCAGCGCCCTGACGAAACGATAAGCAGTGCCACTTACACAAGAGGTAATTTCCTTCAGGGCCTGATCAAGGACTTTGGCCGCCTTCGCACTGACTTTCTTGAACTGCTCCACTACTTTCGTCTTCTCTTCCAGCGTCTCCTGCAACCCAGCCAACTCCTCCTTCAGTTTCACAATCATATTTTCAGTCCCAGCCAACTCTTGCTCCATAGCTTCTTTTTGCTCCTCCAGCTTCGCAAGGTGGGCACGCTCTGTCTCCATGTTCTGATCCAAGCGTGCAAGTCGCTCACGCGCACTATTGAGGCCCTCGGATTCGAATGCCAACCTAGATAAATCCCCATGAAATTATACTCAGTCTGAGACGGAGAAGATGTACGTACTGATGCGTTAAGCGCGCTATCTGCGTGTCAAATCTCAACCTAGCTTGACTCTCCTCCTGAGCGACTCTCAGCTGCCTCTCCTCATACTCACGAATATGGGAGACGCCAATCTTTTGGCAAAATGTGCCAAAGACACCATCTTCTGCATTATTTATCACTGCTGACAGCTGTTCGATGCGGCCTTGCAGCGCCGCTGATTGGGTTTGCGCCTATAATTCGAAATGTCATGAGGCATTCTGAGTGCTTTAAGGAGGATTAGTGGCCTGACCTTCTTTAACTCAGGGGTATTCGCCTTGAACTCTTTCTCGAGGTGCCTCAGCTCTTCTTTGATACCCGCGATGCGTAGTTTGCAGGCATTCTATAGGAAAACAAACATGCAATTCAGCTGTGCGATCTTGGGGCGGGTGGGAGAGGGCAAGTCTGGCGTCTTCACTCACCAGGTCGTCACGCTGCACAGTGAGGGTAGACTCCAGGCGTGAAATCTCCGCAAGCAGGCTTTCATCCGTTTTCGTCCGCGGTTTCTGCTTGCTTAACTCGCGTAGCGTACTCAACAGACTCTCGCGGACGCGAATGAGGCCTGACGGAATAACCGTTCAGACGATGTTCAGCTATCGTAATAGGGGAAGAAGCCTCACCTTGCACGTCCTTTTCATCCCACTTCTTATTCGAGTTGTGTGTGCTTCGTCCACCAGTAATGAGACCGCTTTTGTGAATGACCGTTCCCTCCAATGTAACGGCTATTCGCGACATTTTCTTCAGCAACTCTTCCGGGACAATGACCGCCCGAGAAAAGAAACAAACCTTTGACTTCCTGACCCTTCTCATAGCAGACGTATCTCGCAACCTCCATCGAATCGCAAACAAGAGCATTCCCACATGCATGGTGTATAGCCCGTTGAATCGCCGGTTCGTATTGCACCACATCCACAGCTAATCTTGTTCCTTTCGCGAACGCCCGGAATTTATCGTTGACGGGTTTTACTTGGATTGTGTCAAGGGGTATGAATGTGGCTTGACCAGCCCGTTGATTGCGCATATACTGAGTAGAGCATCAGCATCCGCCAAGGAAAGACCTGCGTGGTAGATTACCTCAATACAGTCAATGGCAGTTTTCTCCTCATCCACGACTATAGCGTCAATATTTCGACCCAGGACGACGGAGATGGCAGTTTCATATTTCTTTGCCGTTGGTTTACACAGATCTACCATACGGCCACGCACACCTGCTCCGGTAACCTTGTCAATGAAAAAAAAAAACACGGATGAGGAAGAATTTGACCCACCAGGGAAAAGCTCCTGCAGACTAGCTAGAGTTTCTCTCAGCCTTTTCTCTCTTTCGTTCTCGTTCCTATCTACACCGGCTTGGAGGAGCTGCTGATACACATTCTGAAGTTTTTCTTCAGCTTCAACTTCGAGCTTGCTGATTATTCTAGTGTTACCATTGCGGAGACAAACTCGTGCATGAAGCTTACGCGATCTTTGCCCGTTCGGATTGCTGTTTGTCTAGCTCTGCCTTGGTCTTTGATAGGTCTGCCCGGAGAGACGATATTTTGGCTTCAAGCTATGATATACTATGTCAAAGGTGAGTGAAGAGGTCAAGGGACATCAAACCAACCTCGTCCTTTTTCGCCGTCTGCGCCGTGAGATCTTCATTTCGCGCTCCTCCTTTCTCCTCGAGGCCCTGCTGCCTTTCCGTCAGCTGTGTGAGTGTCCGGCTGGCTGTTTTCTCGTCTCGAGTGAGAGTTTCTAAAGCTTGTCGTTCATCCACTGCCAGAACGCTCGCTCGTGCTTTCCTTGACCGAAATTTAAGAGCAACTCCCACCTGAGCCGTCGGGAAACGCTCACAATTGGCGATATTCTTCCAAGCTCTCTTCGCTTAAAGCCACATTCTGTTGAGAGGCTCGCCGCTGCTCCTCTGAGTGGCCTATTCAGCCTGGGCAGAAACGAACGCAGAAATTCGCACCTTGAGCCTTATCCGCAGCTCGTTTGACGCTCACCAGCTCCTTCTCGTACCCTTCCACTTTCTGACTCAGTGACTGTTCGGTCTTGAGCACCTCTTCTTTTGTCTTCAGTGCATTATTGACTTTGCGGGTCGCATGAGTGATTTGGGCTTCGAGAGCAGCAAGGTCGGGTTTCTGGTGCGAAGTTATATTCCCCTGGGTCAAATGTATGCGAGCGATGAATTACCCTAGTGTCCAGTGTCTTCTCTGCTTTTTTGATTGTCTTTTCTTTCTGCATGACTACCCCTCTAGCCTTGGCTTGGTCCGCCCTCGCCTCTTCCAAAGATTGATCGTGTTCACGTCGCTCATCTCGCAGCCCTTTAAGCTCCTTGTTCTTCCGTACGATAGTTCGGGAGTTGCTTGATATCGCTTCTTCGATGTGGAACAGTTTGAAAAGGATGCGTTGCAGAATGAGACGGTTCTGATATACGTTAGATTCTTTCATATAAAGCAATGCATGATTCATATATGCGCACCCTTTTGTCAACAAGTGCCTCAAACCTCTCCGCCTCCCCTTTCTGCTCCTTGTACTGTTTGATCTCGCCGGCTATCCCCCGACGTTTATTAAAATTGAACGTCGCATTCTCTGTCGCCCTGTCCTGGACTTCCTTTGCCTTCTCGTAATCGGGGGCAAGTTCCAGTGAACCACTGATCTGGTCAATGAGCCGTGAGAGTTCTCGGGGCGACTGTGAGGCGACCGCTTCGACATCGCCTTGGAAAACGAGGAAGTTCTTGGCCTTGACAAGGATGTTGTGCGAAACGAGGGCAGCGTTGTAAGCGGAATAGGTCACAACTTTGCTGTTCAACTTGTATTCAGAAGCGCCCGTCGTAGAAATACTGCAGGAAGGCCAAATGAGTGGTTTAATCAGGAAGGTGGGGCACAAGGAGCATACGTTCGCTGGAATTTCCACTCCTTCCCATTAGTATCCAAAAACGCAGCAAGCACCCATGCCTTTTTGGCAGTCCCCTCTCCTTCTTGCTCCTCATCGTCACCGGCGTCGTCCTCTTGGGCAACAGACCCGTCCTCACTGATCTTGGCAAGTCTTCTCCCACGGTATACAAGATCTTTGAGTTGGGAGCTCCGAAGCTGTGCGCTCTTCACGCCCAGAACGAAGGAGATGGCGTCCATGAGGTTAGACTTTCCTGCTCCATTGGGACCGATAACGGAAGTGAAGTTCTTGAAGGGACCGATTGTCTGGTGACCTCTGAAGGAAGTATTATGCTAGCAGAATGAATGTTGGGGGACAAATGCTGACCTGTACGACTTGAAGTCGCAGACCTCTATGCGCAACAGCGGCATGCGATTTGTTTTCTGTCTACAAAGTCGCGTCTTCCAAATTCAACGCGACCACAAAAGTCTTGTGATCTGCTTGCGTAAGCAGCCTCACCCACATCTCTCAAAACCGTATTATATTAAGGCGGCCCTCCTGCTAAAGTAATGGCCAGTCTTTTTTCCGCTACGTGCATTTTAGTTTCCAGTCTCGTGGCGTCCAGCAACCTATACAAACTTGACAGTACTGATACGTAGATACTAAAATCCCCTACTCGCCTCCCCCTCTCTCCTCGACCTCGTCTCTACACGTATTCAGTGGCAACACGGAAGGGGTTGGGTGGTATACATCATACACCATAGTGTACAAAAGGCACCCAGTATGTATACGAATTTTGGGTTGACTCTCGCATCTCCTGAACAGCGTCATGCAACGCTTGCGCCGCTCGACCGCTGTCCAGCTCTCCTCCAGACAGAAGCACTTCATACACCTTTGTGGCAACTCTGGATGCCGCCTCATCAGGTATGGACCACATCGTCTCAATCATATTGCGATATCCTGCACCCAACATTGCACTGAGCGTTATTGACCCAACAAAATGTTCGAAAATGCTTATGTCAGCTCTCTATTCGGAGTTATCATATGTTGGCATCAGTTGGCATCAGTCGCTTAAGGTTGCAAGGTCAATTCCCTAAGTCCTCCTTGGCTTGTGTATATGAACCTGATGAGTAGAATACGACTGAAGATAAATTGCATATACTACTGTAAGCATGGTGCTTACACGTTTACACGGCTACTGACAGAATGCACGTGATCAACGCTAACCTATATCTATTCGACGAGACACCCCTTTTCGATCTTATCTTCTTTCTTTGATCATACCGTCACCTCGCTGGTATACGCGTATATTCGTTCGACTAGCTGAATACGACTTCGTGCCTATTCAGCTTTCTGACTGTGAGTGTTGCCTGGCAGAACAGGCTTACAACTACGGAAGCTTCCTAAGTGGGTTACCCATTGAGGAGAAGGTCCAGAACCCACTGCGCCTCCATCACCCAAACTATTCAGAGATTACACTTTCCCTCGGGGTCTCTTTTCCCCCGCTCTATGTTGTGTACTTTCTCCCACCTGTCTTCTTGTGCCGTATAATGTTGCCTATGAATTTAGAACATGAACGGCTCAAATCATGGCTGATTTTATCCACAACATAGCTCTTGTTATTTTTTTTGGTTATTTTACCTCTCATATGATATCTCCAAATAGGACTCTGACTTAAGCAGGACACGGCCCATTGATCTAAGGCCTGATCCCAACATATGATAACTCCGAATAGAGAGCTGACATAAGCATTTTCGAACATTTTGTTGGGTCAATAACGTTCAGTCAACATTGCACCGGTGATATGTACCGCCTCGTCTGATATGCTCTCATCTCCAGTCGCCGTTTGACAAGCTGACAAGAACGCGAAATCAGCGTGGCCAAATGGCTTAGCGACAATCTCCATGATGGTCAGGCGTCGGTCATGGAGGCAGAAGCCACTCTTCGTGGGTTCTTTCCTGTCCTGGATAGCGTGACATGCAAGGTGAATCCAGCTGCTGTTGGCCATGCGAGTCAACGCCTGTTCTCCTGTCGCCTGCTTGTTTCGAAGTATTTCAAAGCGCAGTCTAGAATCGGCAGCAAACAATTTCTTTATCTTCGCAATTTCCGTCCCAGCACCTGGAAGCTTAATTTGACTGGGTGTGTCCGTCATGGCGATCCCAACAAGTTGATTGAATGGCTGATGTTTCGCCGATCTTGCCTCGAGCAACGCATCAATTGGAGGGGCAGAAAGGTGAGAGAGTCAGTTGGACACCACCAAATCCGTGGGAGGTGGGAGGAATCAGATTTAGCTTTCTGAAATTGACAATATCAGTGTATATCTTGCAAGAGTAAGTATCCATTACCGTCATGCCCAAGCCTTCCAGGATAGGACAGATGATGTTTGAATAGATTTTCTCGAGAATCTTCGCAACGAGCGAACTGCCAAGTGGCCGGACCGTTCCACCAGTATGACTCCCCTGTCTGAGCCCGACGAGCATTTGCAAGATATAGCCGCATTGAGGTGTGCATCCTCGTCAAGTCGTTGTAATGAAAGTTCTTTAATGGGATGTGAGGCACTTTGTCTCTTGCTTTGTCGAGTACCAGTAGCCGAGCGGCGCAAGCGCTGCATGAAGCTGTGAGGGAGATGCGAGAGTTGGACCACGATTCATATACTTTCTGGGTGCCTTTTGTGCACTATGGTGCATGATGTATGTTAACACCACCCATTCTATACTGTCATCAAGGAGTACATGTAGAAGTGCCTACGTGTCGCTATTGGCAAGCCTATGTAGATTGCTGGGTTACTGATGCTGTAGTACGAAACTCAGAACGAGACTCAGAACTAAAGCACGCCCTGGAGGAGAGGGACGTATGGGTGATGGGAGAGACAGCGGTCCTGTACAAGATCTGTTGGGATCGGCAAACGTGTGCCCAGGCCTCGAGACGCACACGATATCCCGTGCACGGACACGTAGGCGCACTACTTATACGGACCTCACCATTTTCCCTCTAGTAGCCGGCTATCCATACCCCACCGCATACCATAGCACACGTATATAGCTCTCCCCTCTTGCAGACTGCTCCCCTCAGTCCTCGTACGCTTACGAGTGCTGAGCTTTCACTCTCCTACAAGATCCTCGAGTAAGGCATTCTGCCCCTTCGGCAGATATAATTAACCCCAATCTCGTCCCATTCTTCTCTTCTCCTTTACTAACACCTCGCTTCCACCTCAGGTTCCTCAAGCAGAAACCCGTGCTCACGTGTAATCCCATGTGCTTCATCCCGTACCTATATCAATAGGTGCATGGAATGAGTATCCTAGATGGAGAAACGCCATATTCCGACCCGCATAGACGAGATGTATTTACCAACCGGTTGTCATACCGCACATGCGCCGGTCGCCGAAAGTATTGTGTGAGAGGCCTGGAGGGTGGTAAACAGGGCATTATTTGACTCGCACTCGTACTTCTACTTGCCCCTCAGATGACCCGATACCAATATTCCTTCATAAATTTCCTATAAATCTCTATGGCTACGTAGAGGTAGTTACTTGCATACATTGAGCTGATTTATACTATAAAGTCCAGGCATTAATTATATACACTTGCGCTAATCAGAAAGTACCTGAACAATCTCCTCAACATCGGCACCAGCACCGAAGGTTAATCGATTGTTCGAGCTAAGATGAAGAGATGAAGAGGGCGCCGGACTTTCTTCTCTCATCGGCATGAGCATTTGGGACGGAAGCTCAGGAATAGGTTCGCCACTACTCTGTCCTAATGCTTCGTCGAAATACGCCGACAAAAGGGACACCCGGTCATTGGTAGTATAGTCTTTTGGAGGGGTAGGGAAGTCGGAAAGATTTGACATGCGAGACATGTCAGTAGAGGTGGTAATATAACTGCTGCGGGTGAGCTCGGTAGGGGGGGCCTGAAGACCTGATAAGACTCGTGCTTCGGTTCCTGAGGGAGACAAGGGGGACATGGGTTCGCTCTTGCTCCTCGCTTCCACCTCCATCTCGGTTTCAGTAGCGATGTTGGCAGTACCTGCGACAGAATGCGGAGCATTGCCTTCGTGGCGATCAGGTGTGTACGCCATCTGTCCGGTGAAAGAGAGTCGGCGAGCATTTGGAACGGCAGCGGGTGTAGATGTCTCTACCCGTTTCAGATGGAAAACCTCTGCAAGTCGCGTTAAGCCCTCTGAGTAATATATGCTCCTAAAGGATTACGTACCAGTCTCATCCTCATCCTCATCCCCCTCGTGCTTCTCATTCTCAGATACAGAAACGACATCTTCAGGTATATTTGCTTGAGGCCGGAAAGGAAGGACTATTCCACCTTCAGACCCGCTTAAAAATGTCCCCTGTGTCGGTGAATCTGGATGTGGCACCTCTTCGAAGACAAATTCCAAGCTCCCCTCCGTCGGCCTCCTAACCAAACTCGGTGGCTGCTTCACCGACCCACCGCCACTCGACGCCGAAAATCTGCTACTCGTCCGCTCCAAAATCGAAAGTTGCTCGTATTCCTCACTCAACTTGCGGGCAAGACTCGTTAACCCACTGGCAGGTCTTCGATGCGGTGCTTTCAGATCATAGGGGATCCCTGAAAGACGGGTCTGCGAGCCGTTTGAACTTGAGTCTCCGGAGAAATCCTTCCCATAAATCGCAGGGGACGAGCTTGAGCCAGGCTTGTAGAATAGATCCTGGAATCCGACGAGATCCGTCGGGCTTCCGAGAGGGCGAGGAGAGGTCTGAGAAGAACTGTCAGAGCTAGCGCGAGGCAACGCCGGGATAAACGCTGGATGACTCCGAACAAAGTCGGGAATTTTTGGCGTCAGGTATTCCAAAGGTGATGACGCAAACGTATGCGCCGTCTCAACAGATCTTTGCGCCCGTTGCAGCAGGTAAGTAGGTTTCGTGACGTCGTACTGCACAGGCACCCTCGAAGGTGAGTCCAACCGAGCCATGACATCATACTCGTCCTCATCCCTTCCATCGCCATCCTTCGACCCGTGGATATTCTCGCTTGTCCCCAGTCCACTATCTTTGCTCTCCCTATCACGATGTTCGGCGGCATATGCCAGCGCCTCACCCACTCCCACGGTATCCGTAATTCCGTCCATTCCCGAGGCCATCGCAACTGCCATTTTACCATCCCCATCAATGAAAGGCGAGTACCTCAGATCCGCTGGTAAAATCTCGCGAACAACACCCGGGGCAAGCGGCACCCACATCTTCGCAGGAGGGGGAATGTTACTATCTACACGAGGATGTTTCACTAGTTTCTCATATGAATCTCGATTAGTCTGGGCCTGTGCGTAGGGGTGGTGAAGGGCAACGTGTGGTGGGAGTTTGTGTCTCGCAACTGAACTTTCGGGGAAAGCCTCTGCTTCTCGAGCAACGACCGCGGGGGTTGCGGACGGATGGGGACCTGCATAGTCGGTAGCTTTTTCTTGTATTGGCGCTGCTCCGGTGTAAGAATACAGGCCACCCTGGGCGTAGGGGTGTGTTGCGAGCCTGATGTTTTCTCGATCAAGGAAATCATCAATGGGAGGTGTAGAAAGCGCAATCCCTATTCGCGAGTCGTTGATGTGCGAAGAAGTACCAGATGGCGTCGGCGAGACACCATTACGCGTCGATACAGAGGGATTCCTGTCAATTGGAATAAGCGCCGGGTCTGCTAGGCGAATAACCTTGGTATCGGTCCCTTGCAACGCATCCTCCAATCCACCAAGCCGTTGTTGTGGCTTCTTTTCCTCTACAGGAGAAACAGTAGCATCGCTGTTCAAGCATGCAGCGGCTGTAGACTTGGCCGCCTTGAACGCCGTTTTGCCCCATGACTCATTTCGAGAGTGGCTACGAGAATGGGACTTGGACGACCGCGGCAGTGTCTGAATGAGGGAGCTATTTTGCGTCTGTGATTGAGAGGTATTGCGAGAGTGAGAGGTGTGGCGAGAATGTGATTGCCGGGAGTTCGTCTCTGGGCGTGACGATGTTTTCCGGTGTTTGTTCGAGGACGGGAGGACAGGTATTATGTCTTGGTTGCCCAGATGTGCCCTCGCAGCCAGGAAGTTGATATTGCCCTGCTTCTGATCACTCGATTTTCTTCCGTTGGCTGTGAGGGACTTTGACCGTGCACGGGATACACTACGCGCTTGTTTGTTCCCCAATGAATTGAATGCCTTGCTCTGCCACATTTTGCGCTCATCTGCCAGTTTCTCACTATCGGCTAGGACCCTAAGGAAACATCTGAGTGTCAAATATCTGTACATTACAAAAAGGATACTCACGTTGTCAATGAAGGAATACGACTTAATAATGCCAAATCATCCAGAGCCCAACTCTTGGGTCTTGGAGGCTTCAAAGACTCAGTCACAGCCCCTCTTCCACCACCTTCACCGACAACAGCAAGCTGCGACCGAGCTTCTATTTTGGGCGGAGTCAGCGAAATTCCGACTTCCGACTGATGCTGCCCAGGCGCTTGGACCTTCCCGCCCTCTCTCAGATCGACGAGCGACCGCGAATGCACCAACACCCTTGAAGCAACACCCCCACTCTGGTCCTTTGTTCCCAGGCCTGACCACAGAACGGGACTCCCAGGAGGACTGACTATTCTTCCACGGCTACTTCCACGGCTACTTCCTTCACCTTTTAATTTTAGCCGCGGCCGTGGAAAGAGCAGCGCATCACACCAAGTTTCGGCTGAGAACCACCAATCTCTGCCTTTCGAGAAGCTGCGTGGTGTGCCTGAACGTGGTGTCGTGGAAATGCGATCCGCGAGGTTTGGGGTTGATGTGGATCCCTTGATCTGCCGCTGATGCACACCATTTGAAAGGTGTTGCGCAACAGAAGTGGAGCCGCCAGCAACAGGAAGGGGTTGCACGGGTGCAGTTTGAGACTTGGAGAACGTAAGTTTTGGGACGACGGCTAGAGGGCGTTGTTGTAGGTTGGTCGTTGGTGGTGCTGTTAGTGGTTGGGGAGGCAGATCGTGAGTTTTAGGGAGAGCGCGGGCATAAGGGTGTTGCGTAGGTGAAGAACCCGGATGGGTAGTAGGAGGTGTAGTAGAAACAGAGGGCGGGTCGCCAGGGTTGGGCTGGGCCCTAGCCGGAGTTTGTATGAGAGTTGAGTAATAGGAGTTGTAATAATCGTCATCGGTGGTTGCTTGCGAATCTAGGCTCGGTAGCGGTTCTGTGATACCGCGTCTGCCGCGTAGTGAATGGTTATAAGAGTCGCCGGAAGCAGTACGATGATGGTCGTTGGTTGATGAGCTCTTGCCTGACCTCTCCAACCCCGAAGCGGTGCTAGGTCTGACTAGGCGTCTAGGAGGAGATCTAATGCCGCGTTCTCCAAATACAGAATTTGAAGGTGACTTGATGCCCAGGGTGCCGAACAAACTTGCGAGGCTCGTGCGATGAGGGGTCGACGCAGTGCCATGGAGAGGGGGTATTGGTGATTCGCCTACACCACCCGCAGTGTCTAGGCTACTATATGATAGTGCGGGGGCCCTCTGGGAAGAGGAGACATTAGAACGACGGGCCGCACCCAAACTTGATCTCGTATGATCGACCCCCGTTGACTCGGTGTAGTTGGACACCATAGAGTGTGAACGAACCCTCCCTTGAGCTCTGCTCTCTCCAGACGACCTGAATCCATGCTGGTCATCCGAATCAACGTCGTAGCGGGTATGGAGACCGCTGCCTTGGGAGGGTCCTGCATTGGCCAGTCCAAAGACGGGGTCACCCCAGCTATCCCTGTCCCTATTTCTCGAGGCTCGCGTCTCGGGTGGTAGTTCGTATGGCCCAGTATATGGAATGTACCAGTCCTCCTCATTATACCCCATCTTGGCATCCCGCGCCCGGCCACGAAGCTCTGGGTGCGATCTTAGGCCGAGGCTAAACCCAATGCGAGAAAACCGATTCTGAGTCGAATGAGGCGCTGCGGTGGTCATGAGGGAGGGAGGTGACAAGTATTAATGTTGACAGTCTCGGAGATGAGGGCCACCTTGACAAAAGGAAAGACCACTCGGGAAGGATTTGTCGAGATGTCACGAAACGACTGGAGGCGGTACGAGCGCAATTACCGAAAAAAAAAAAAGTGATGGGTCGCGGTGTGTCACTGGCTGCGCCGGAAGGAGACGCTGTGCCGTACGTACCAGCAAAGCACAAGCAGAGGGCGAGGACGAATTGAAGGCCCGAGTGTGTGCAGGCGGATTTGTTGATGGACGGACGAAGCTCGGGGATGGGGGCAGACGCAAATAATTCCAGTTCACACGGCGCCCTGACCGGCTACTTCCATTCCCCCACACAACCGAATTCACGACCATTCGAGTTCAACACCAGACACCCTCTTGACACAAAATTGGATATGTCTTCCCTACCACATCTTTTATTCGTTTTTTTTCAGCAAATATCGATCATATAAATTAACAGCAAACCCCACCCAAATACCATGCTATCTAACTCCCTCCTTACTCATGTGAAAATGCCCTTCATGTACTATCGGCATCAAACAGACAGGTGTCATCCAAAAGTGCAAGCTGCTCCCACTATATATCAGTCACTGGCAGGTATGCACGGCCTCCACATGGACCCCACCCACCGCGAGGGCGACATCATCGTTCGAGGATCACTCGAGGAAAAAAACGGGGAAATGTATCCTCCTCCTCACACTGCAAATTTTCACGAGACGGCGCCTAGCTAATGTCAACCCCGCTTTATTAAACACAGACTTATGTACTAGGGGGGTGCCACATACCAATTTGGTAAAGAAGACCACGCTTCCGAGTTTCATCTTTCGGAAACAAACGAGAACTTATATTTTTGTTCACACTAACGCTTCGATAAAGTCTGATTATCAATCAGACAGAACTCCATTACCAGATGTTTCCACGCTTGCCCGGAAAGAATTCCCCACACAAGCTACAAGTGTTGATTGATCATCATTATCTGATGGTCATTACGACAACTTGAATCAACAATCCGCACTCTTATGTTCTCAAAGCCACACCTCTGTATGTCGCGACTTGACACTAATATCTCACCGAGGTTGGGAGCCATGCTACTCATGACGCGTTTAGATGGGTTACACATCTTCAGAACAATGATTGTGATGAAGAACATGGTATTTTTGGGATAAAACGTGACGGGAGACGAAATGTCCGTTCGGCTGGCATTGGATTAAAAATGCCATCATTCCACTCAGTCCGCCTGTGATATCACCGCCCGGTCCATAGCTGGATACTTCGTATCCATACCAATTTAACCCAAAAGCCTAACTCAAATATTTAGATACTTACCTTGCTATAGTGCCCGTACGATGTCAAGGAAAGTTACTATCCCCCACCGATTCGAGCGGTAATGAATAATATCCTCTGCATTATCACACGCCCGCTCAGAATATCATTTAAACGTCCTAAAACTTACCTTGTTAATATACGGAAAGCTCCCCCGGCGTAGCTAGAAAGGAACAAATGATCACCGAACAATAGCGGGATGTCATCCTGGCACATTATAATCATCAACATCAAAGATAGCTCATCTCTCATATTCGGTCAAGGATCATACCGTGAGCAGCGCATACTGTTATACCCCCAGGGGATGACTCCGGGCATCGCCCCAGTGCGAGCTACAGCTATCTCCCAACTACTCCCACCCTCACAATTCTCTCTCCCGGTTTCAATAGGGCTCAACAGCACCTTGCGGCCTCCAGTATGCCCACCATCCCGTCAGCAAATGACACCCGACACCCCCAAACGGGTCATGCGTAAGTTTAGTCCATTCATCACTGCACCCAGCCAAAAATGAAACAAAAAAAATCAGCAGGCAATTTGTGAAACGTGAAATCAGCGTCGGTCCAACGCTTAGCATGGTTATTGCCTTGCTTTACTTGGCCCTTTGGTTAATAGGGGTTGGCGTGTGTATATTCTGTTGTAAGGGTGGATCGAAAAGGTCCCGTTTGCATCCAAGACTTTCCTGGAGAGGCGAAAAGAAAATGGGGAAACAACGTGAAATACCAGAACCTTTTGAGGTAACACTCCATTCCACTGCTCTTCCAGTATGTTGCGGCTCAACTTGATTAGGCCCATTTGTCCTCCACCAAGCAAATAAGATTTAGCAGGGTCCTGGACATCGTTCCATCGCCATCGAACAATACCGAAGCTATGAATGGTTCAAGTTCAGCAGGCAAGAAGGGCTACCACCATTTCAGAACGCCTCAACAGCTTGGAGCAAGTAGCAAGACCCTAGGCTGCGCTCTGGATAACACCCAATCTCCCCCTGCATCTCCTACTCACCAAACACTCTCAACCATCAACGAGGAAACGATTTCAAATCGAATGTCCTCGCGGGGAAGCGAGGCAATCTTCCAAGAGATCGTCCTACATCCTAATCCCAGTATAGCAGTCACTGGCGCCACCAATAGATTACCTGCTCTCACTATTGACACTGGCGCTTCCGCCTCGGACTCAGGCTATGTGTACCCTCTGGGCACTCGGAAAGGCTACCCACACCAACCATCGGAAGAATCAGTATCCGGATATGAGTATACAGAAGGATACAGTTGGTCTGCGCCCCAGTCTTCAATTCCGACCAGCACCACAGGCCTTCAAATCGACTCTACGCCGTTAAAACCGACCGAATCAGCGGTTTCACAACAACCTGCAGAGGACTCTCTTTACAATTTCCAACCACCATCCGCACGAAACATTTACCGAGATGTGACCTCAATCGCTGGCCAGGCGCCACAATACCCGGACTTCTCCACTATCCCGACCATTTCAACGCCGCCCAACTATCCGAGTCGCATTACAGACGGCACCCAACGCAATTACAGGGGAGGCAATGTCTCCACACTAGCTGCATACTCCACCAGGAAACAGTTTCATGGGCCAAGTCCAATGTCGACGACATCGTCCCTGGGTATGGACGGTGTTGATGGGAACCAGCCTGCAGTGGTGCAGCAGGCACGGCGGATTTCATTGCTTGGTCCCGCGCCAGCGGTTGCAGTATACGATATCGATAATTTTAAGGTGCTCAGAGACAACGTATAGGTTGGGTGATGGCGTTAATAGACTTGCTTGTCGGGTGGTGCCTCGATTTGGGCCTGTGTGTCAGTGACGGCTGCCAGGTCTATGTAGTTCCTGAAAAACATGAGGCCGACTCGGTCACCGATTCGGCGAGTGGGAATAAGGCATAGTGAGGTTAGACCAATGTGAAACAGCGGAGCCGAAGTCAAAATTTGAGAAGCGAGCACCATAGCTGTCCATTCCAGGCGGGCCGGTATCTCCACTTAGCGATATCCTCCGACGGGCCGTTGTTCTATTGTTAAAATGAAAGCACTATATGATGACATGCCCATGAGAAATACCCACAACTCTTCCCTGTAATCTACCCCATAGGATATGGCGGCTCCAAACGTCAAGCTCAACAACAGCAAAGAGATCCCAGCATTAGGGCTCGGTGAGTATGCCTATTGAATATCCCCAGCTTTCCTCTCTCGGCCGAACCCGTAGAGATGCCGCCTTCCTCTCAGAGCAATCCAGACGCCTGAACTAAATGTCTAACGACACTCTATTCGGTCTTGGCAGGTACTTGGCAGTCCAAGGCCAACGAAGTCAAAACGGCCGTTGCTTATGCAATCAAGGAGGTGGGATACCGACATATCGACTGTGCATGGTGAGCACGTGGGAAAGCTTGGGCGGGGCGCCCCAATCCCTTTTTTGAATGAAGGGGGGCCTTTAGTTATAGTATGGTTCTGACCCTGGAGATCATCTAGGGCCTATGGGAATGAGAAAGAAGTAGGAGAGGGGATTCGTGCCTCTGGCGTCCCTAGGTCTGAGCTCTTCGTAGGTCCAAGTTTTGACTAGCTATTGTTACATGTTCCACAAATGTTTCGATATCCAGCATTGACGACAATTTGTATCCAGATCACTAGCAAGCTCTGGAGCACCTGGCATTCGCGCGTCGAACAGGCCCTTGACCAGACTCTGGCAAATCTTGAGACCGATTATCTCGATCGTGAGTCCGTGACAGCGCTCCTACGTGTTGCCGCCCAGGTCAAATAATTGAATGCATCGGGGGTGATAACGCTTGTTACAGTATACCTTATTCATTGGCCGGTGCCGTTAAATCCCAAGGGCAATCATCCCATGTTTCCAACCCTTCCCGACGGCAAGCGGGATGTCGACCATGCATGGCAAATCAAAGATACATGGAAACAAATGGAGGAGGTTCTCAAAAAGGGTGTGTCATACTTTTTGTGATCTTCGAGAGTCATCACTTGACCATCTGGCTGATGATATGGTTACTATAACTTTCTTGCTCAGGCAAAGTAAGGTCCATTGGCGTCTCAAACTTCTCACAGCCAAAGCTTGAGGAGCTTCTCGCCACGGCCGAAATTACTCCCGCAGTCAATCAGGTCAGTGATCGTTCTATGAAAGAGGGGGGTCGTCGGCCTCAATCACATTTCGGTGTACAGCTGGAGCTCCATGTGTATAATCCCCAGCTCAAGCTTACGGGTTTCTGCAAGACCAAGGGGATCGTTCTACAGGCTTTCTCTCCGATGGGGTCTGCCGGATCCCCTTTGATCAGTGACTCAACTGTCGTTAAAATCGCGGAAGAGCGTCACCTGAAACCGGCCGACGTCTTGCTCGGGTACCTCCGTGAGATTTGCCTTACCCCATAGTGTCCTCTCCAGGAAACCCTATCTGACATTCCCCCAACTGCGTAGTTGCAAAAGGATTTGTGGTCCTGGCTAAATCTGTTACACCTGCTCGTATATCTGCCAACTTCGAGGGTGCTTACGGGGCAGCCGAAACATTAACCACAGGTGACATTGAGCAGTTGGATGGCATTGCTGCTGCTGGAAAACAGAAAAGGTTTTGTCATTTATCTATCCACACGACGAGGGGACTGACGCGTATTTTGCGTAGATTTGTCACTCCACCATGGCGTACGTACAGTGCTCCAGTTTTTGTCACTTCTCACGGAATGAACTCATTGTTATTTGGGGTTACCTAGCCATCGCCCTTGGGTTCGATGACTGGCCCCAACAGCTCTAGATATGACATAAGAGTAAAAGAACTCCGGACGGGGAATGCTGCAAGTCACGTCAACGGATGCTTTCCAAACAATTGAATTTTTGCGTTTGATGAAATCGCATATTTTTGGTAGTTAACATGTGTTCTATGAAGAGTTCCTTAACGAACAAACAAGTACGGATATGGATGATGAATGATCACCACGAATTTATTTATTCTCTCACCCGTAGGATCAAATTTGGAGTTCTGCTGTTCCGCACAAGGATACATAAGGGCTGTGCGGTATGCACCAAGATGGGTTCACGAAGGTTCACGATCGTCAAGACGGCATTCAGGTGGTACAAGAGCAGTACTGAATTAGGAAGGCATAAGGGCTAGAAAAGCTTCCATACGGATTGAGTCAGACAGAATGGCTGGTTGCACTAACGAAATGCCCAAGTAAGATTGTGGGAACGATAGGGAACGATGCGTCAAGATCCGATTGGCGATGCCTGATGTTAAAGGTTGAGTTTGAGATTTACATGTGAGGGTGTGGTCAGGGTCAGGATCTTCGACATTAACGAAAAATGCGATCCCGCTTACCGCCATGTAATTGAAGAAATGATCCCTCGTTGCTTGGTAATGGTAATATCCATTCGAGTATTCCAACATTCGGAGGCTGTTCTTGCCGTCAAGTAAATTCGCGAACTGAACTGAAGTGGAACGGCAAACCCTTCCATGGGAGCGGAGATGCCACATGGGATTTCTCGTAAGGGTATTCGTGGCGATGGGGGCAGGTACTCATGCCTACAATTCCTCAGAGATGTTGTGCTGATGTACCAGTTTCAGCTGGGCCAAGAAGGCAGAAGCCCCGCGAGAGTCATGAAGCGCCAAAGGCGGGTAAGAGGGTGTAGGCTTCTCGGACTAGGGCAGTCATGCGAATGTGTCATGGTGACACGTGGGTTTCTTAGGTCACATGTTGAGAAGTGGTACCTTGTTCAGATCTGGTAGATCGAACTCTGCGATGATTGGAATCATTTCAACTCATGAATATCCTCTGTAATTGAAATTTTCCGTTGGAGACCGTAGATTGCACAGGTAGCGATGCTGCAATAGATCCCGGAATCGCCAACAGGAACCCTTCCTTGTTTTCCCAGTCCGTAAGCTCCTATGGAATCGTATAAAATGGCTTTGGAGTTTTCCGTCTGCAGCACCCATCTCTCACTTCACTCCTCCCACTCCTCTTTCAACTCGAACCGCGCTTCCTCTCGCGTTTACACCTATGTCTATCACAACTGAAATCCCATCTCACAAAGGCCGTGAGCTTGAAGAGACGTCCGACGCCGTCGACGATGGTCCGTCCTCCTACATTCAAATTCGTAGTCACACATTCATTTCGCTTCACAGTCAACATCCTCAAGGGAAAACTCTGGGAGGAGAAATCCAAATTTGATACAGAGAAGGACAAGGAGGCATTCCGAAACTATGAAGCTGCTTGCGATCGGGTAAAGAACTTCTATCGCGAACAACATGGTAATGTACTCCCTCGAGAGTATGAGGTCCGCTGCAGTATTAACTATGTTCGTAGAGAAGCAAACAGTTGCGTTCAACTTAAAGGCTCGCGCCGAATTTGCCAAACGCAAACGCGTCACTATGAGCGTATGGCAGGCCATGGAGCTCCTTAACACTCTCATCGATGAATCTGACCCTGATGTTCGCCCAATTATCTATTACCCTACGACAAAGACTGATAACGTAAAATTTATAGACTAGCCTTTCACAAATCGAGCATCTCTTACAAACAGCGGAAGCTATGAGAAGGGATGGCAAGCCTGATTGGATGCAGGTTCGCTTCAGTGGTTGGTTCGAGAGCATCATCTGATGAGCTCGTCTTAGGTTACTGGCCTTGTTCACGACCTTGGCAAGTTACTTCTAGTCTTTGGCTCAAACGGACAGTGGGACGTAGTTGGGGTAGGTTGGATAGCGTTCCTGTTGACTTGCCAAAATCTCATTTGACTCCGCAGGATACCTTTGTCGTCGGCTGCAAATTCTCCGAGAAGTGTATCTATCCCGAGACTTTCAAAAGTAACCCCGACGCGGAACATCCAGTGTATTCCACGGAGTATGGCATTTATGAACCTCACTGCGGCCTCGACAACGTGATGTTATCTTGGGGTCACGATGAAGTAAGTTGCAGCACCGCCCTCTGGTCGCCCGTTTCTGAATATCATCAAGTACCTCTATCACGTCTTGAAAGACCAGTGTACTCTTCCCGCAGAGGGTCTCGCTATGATCAGATATCATAGCTTCTACCCCTGGCACAGGGAAGGTGCATATGCACATCTCTGCAACGAGCAAGATCAGAGACTACTTGCCGCTGTCCAGGCCTTCAATCCCTACGATCTCTACAGCAAAAGTGACGAACGTGCCGATCCGGTCAAGTTACGGCCGTACTACGAAAGTCTTATTGCGAAGTATTTCCCTCCCACCCTCGAGTGGTGAAATGGCCTCTGAGGAGCCTCCCAAAAAGGAATATACTATAGCCCACTTTATTCTGTGTTGCATTTCCCATCACTAACACAGTATCATACTTTTATTTTGCTTTTATTCGCTCATAGAGTGATGTTTCAGATCCCTAGACTCTCAACGCTTTTGCTTATATAGACAACTTCTGTACATGATCATACGGCTAGTTATTCGACTGTACATTGCATTCTACTTTAAATTGTATCTCCTTACGTAGAACTGGATTACTACTTAGGTATGCAATGGGAATTACACATATACGAGTATGAGTGATTAGATAAGATTGCCTTAATAATCAATCCACCGACCCCACAACCCTCTTCCATCAACTATACCACCTAGACCATGTCCGACAAAGCCCCCGAAAGTACTCTCCCATACCCCCCTCTTCATACAGACAAGAAGTTTGTGATATTATCTGACTGGTTCGTTCATAGCTTGTTAAGCTTATATTGCATCCTTCACTCAATTATACCACAGGGACGGTACAATCACGACATTTGACTCCAATGATTGTGAGTATCGCGCATGTACACTGGGCAGAGAGGTGGTGGGCACGTCTGAAGATCTCTGAAGATATGACCGACAACCTGGGATTCGGAAAGCAAAAGCGCAGAGAGGGAAATTTAGACATCCTTTCGGGAAAAGTGACATTTAGGTATGCCTGAAATCGGAGTGTATGTGCATGAAGGGATGGCTGACGTGAATTTCCTGCGGATTACTACGCTCAGAGATGCATTTCGGGAAATGCTGCAGAGTGTCGCCAAGAACGGACATACATTCGAAAAATGCAAGCAAGTACTTCGTGATAGTAAGTACCAGAGATCCAACATCGGATTGAATCCCATACCTATTCTATAGATATTAAACTCGATCCCGGATTCAAGGACTTCCATGCGTGGTGCAAGTCTGTCGACATTCCAATCATCATCGTATCCAGGTGAGAGTAGACCACCCTCTGGTGCTACATGAGTATGATTTTGGTAGCGGAATGGCCCCTCTTATTCGTGCGGTCCTATCCAACCTTATCGGCACAGAAGCTGCGTACGAAATTGAGATCATATCTAATGACGTAGATATCCACCCCGATGGGTCGTGGGAAATCAAGTACAGGCACCCCACAAGGCAGGTAGAGCTACCGATATGCTTCCTATAAGTAATGGGCTAATGACATACGTAATAGCGGCTTTGGTCATGATAAATCGCAGGCCATTTTGCCCTATCGTCTCCTTTCCAACCCACCGACTCTGTTTTTCTTCGGTGACGGAGTTTCGGGTTCGTATTTAGAGTCAATTTCTAAGATATCAAGTCCTCATGATGACTACTGAACTTAATGTTTGAAATAGACATCTCAGCTGCCAAACACGCTGATGCGCTTTTTGTCAAGACCAAATCAGATGGAGAAAACGATCTAGCAGCATACTGCACCCGAGAACACATCAAGCATGTTCTCTTTAAGGATTTCTCTGAAGCACTTCCAATTGTGCGTAGTGTCGTGGAAGCGAATAAGACAGTCGATGAAATTGTTGCCCCTTACTCTTCTTAGGGGTATAGCAGTTATAGAATTGCTCCAAATAATGATTTATTTCCCCAGTTCTATGAATTACACGCGACCTCTGCACGAATAGTGACTTCTCAGCGGGTAATTATTTATCTCATCCCGACCCTGGGCTATGCAACTCATGAGAAAAGATGGAATTTTAGTGCCCTGCAAATCTATCGCGCTAGTATTAATGCCGCCGAAACGGCTATTTGTAGCCCGTTATCTGAGCTCATCTGAGACCGAGACGAAACAATATCAAGGTGATTTTTACCGATAGGAATGACGGCGAACGCTTAACGCCGCAATTAAATCGTTGGCATGTTCTAATTTCCTCATGCAGAGTGCCCATCCAAGAGGTTACCAGAGCTCGCCGAAAAAGTCCTGATGGACAATAGAGTGAGGGCTGTCAACCCCAACGTTTGAAAGCTTAACTTTACCCGCGCTACTGCTACCCTATATCCTGTTTTCCGCTTTCTCCCCGCTTCCGGACTGGCTCTATACACTTTAACCAGCAAAGGCAGGTGTGTACCTTCGTGCCTTCCGGTGTTCGCAGTTGTCAATATGCTATGTTGTTTTGTTTGCGAAGTTGGCGG
The DNA here is from genome assembly GCA_004296355.1 of Lepiota venenata. Taxonomy (NCBI): domain Eukaryota; kingdom Fungi; phylum Basidiomycota; class Agaricomycetes; order Agaricales; family Agaricaceae; genus Lepiota; species Lepiota venenata. The sequence continues at coordinate 205,321 of RCFS01000041.1, forward strand.
TTTTGAGTTCTGGCTGAGGACGCATTTTGTCATTAAGTCCAACTGTTTAGCAACTGTCTCTTGCTGCTTAAGCGACCCCGACCTTGCACGATATTGGGGCGAGGGTATGTATGCAGTTACGGAGTACCTCGAAATTTCGTTTAAACTTTGTTCGGGGCTCTGGGAAATGGATCTAGGATTCAGAATACTGATGGGCGGGATGAGTGATGCTGCCCTCACACAAAAACAGCGCTGCAGTGTTTCATGCTCCATTCTTCTGTTGTCTGGTGGACGTCAAACGCGCGTTCTCCGTCCGTCCTGATAAAAATTGATAAATTGTGTTCATGATTCAGGTTCCAGGCCTGAACGTTCTGAATGGCTGAGCTTCGCAGAGACCCTTATGTACATACTATATGTGCCCGTTGGGCAGGACCGACATACACGTACCCGAAATAGAGGATTGCGAGGTGTGTGAGCCGGGGCTGCAGAGGCACCAGGATAGGTGGGCTGCCCTTGAGAATTTTACAAACCTTGAGCCCTTACCCTTGGAGCACCTCGCAGGATTCCGGAACAATTCTACAGCAGGCAACGGAGGGCGGCTGTTATGACGGTTACATGACATAAGAGCTCTTTCGGGGGTCGTAAACTTACGCACGTCTTTGCGCTGCATACGTGGACCCGTTGGGACGTCACGAGGGTACAATAGGGTACAAGTCCAGACGGGTATGTAGAGTTTGGTCTGTTGTGTTAGTCTTGCTAAACATGTGTATACTCACGGTCGCTGTTCCTTAACTTTCGAAAATTGACTTTCCCCCTCCCGATTCGAAACTGCGGTCAAGATCGAGATGATGGATCGTCGAAACATGCCCTGTTCAAGCAATGAGGTGATAAATTACTTACAGCTCAGGCATGAAGAGAAGAGGAAAGAATCACAACGCAAGACAGATCATTACTTGCATCGCCTAGTGCTTCTTCCCAGCCCTGGGGACGATCTCAAACTCTGTAGTAAGCGTGTATGTATGCATGCCTTAAACTTTTCTCCTTTTTTCCTTGTCTCACCCCGTTTCTCTAGTGAGTGTGCCCCCTACCCCCATTTTCTCCTTTGGCCTTAGTGAGATAGTCGATGATCTCGACGTTTCGAGTTTCAACACCGAGATTTGGGTCGTATTCTTTTTTCTTTCTGTCCCCCCGTTCCCATTCCCGTTCCCTTCGTGCGACCAAATCTGCCATTTAGTATGATCAATGACAAAAGGTCATTGGTTCGACTGCGGAATAGGTTGATTTCAGGGTACGTATGAGGGGCCGAGAGGACAAAGATAGGGGAGCCCCCTCCACAAGTGCGACCTTTTGCGCTGTTCTGTCTTTTTGTTTTTGTTTTTTTTTTTCAAATGGGCTCCCCACCCATGGCAGCCCATGGCCGCCACTTATCCCCCTTCATCTCCCCAACACATAAGCATTATCGTGGAACATTTGATCGGAACGTGAGATTTACACGACGCGAGCTATGATCTGCTATGATACTCCACTGTTGATTTACAAGGTGGGTATGGAATAATGACGGACTGTCCTTTGGTTATTATTGTTTTTTTTAAAAAAAAAATTACTTGGCAGGCCTCCGCCTCCGGCACACTTCACAGAAAAATCTGAACTACGGGTTATTAAGGCGTATAGGTTTCAAGGTGTAAAGGAAAGTAAGTGGGTATATTGCTGCTGAAGCGGGGAGGCATATCTATGAGACTGAAGCGGCACAAGACGTGCACTCCTTTCGCTCGTTCACCACCGGCGGCTGAGAAAGATCTCTAACTACCTCGGTGGATTTAATCACATTCTCCGTTTTCATCAAGCTCGTTCCGGATTTATCGTAGGGGGGGGGGGGGGGGGGGGGGGGAGGGTTTGCGTGTTCCTTGACGAAGGTAATTTACTAATCACTTCCCTGGCTTCGCCAATGAAGTTTGCTTGCTGAGCCCCATTCGAAATATTCCTGGGGGAAATCTTCTGATTTTGTGTAAGCTTTTTCCGAAGAACAAAACAAAAAAGGCCCGCCCCCCCCCCTCCTCCCCACACCCCTTCGGTCTTCAGTATTTACCGCGTGCGGTTTGATCGTCATACTTTTGATTTTAAAAAGAAACAAAACAAAAAGGGGGGCGGGTACCTAAAAGACACAATCCCGCTAACCATTAATCATCATCACTGACTATGAAAGTCAAGTCTTGGTTTTTTTTCTTAGTCGTCTTGGCTTAAACTCCCCCCCCACGACCCGCCGATCATTTATTAAAGGAAATTTTGAAAGTGCTTTGTTGATGAGTGGAGGGGGGGTTTGGGGTTCAACGCCTACAATATGAAGCACCATGATGGATTCCTTTTGGGATGACAGAAGTGTTTCAAAAGGAGAAAAGAAAAAAAGGAAAAGGAGAGAAAGAGAGAAAAGTTACATTTGTAAGTTCTTGCCCATCAAACGAATAATGTTGTTGGAAAGCTGGGGGGTAAAACAATTTCGCTTCCCTCACTTCTCTCTCCACAAAATCTTCCAAAATCCGAGATCCCATTGATTCCCCCAGTCCCGACTCTGCCCAACCCCCCCCCCCCCCTCCAACTCTTACCCCTAAAAGTCCACATGTATCCGTTACAGTACCCCTGAAAAAAACAAAAAAAAAACCCCCCATCGGTCCTCGGCTCCCCCCCCACCCCACCCCACCTTCACAGTTCCCAATCACATCACATCTTTCCTCTCCCTCATAATCGACCAATTCTGATTTGCCCCTGATTCGCCTTGCTCTCCCTCTCCCTCTCCCCCCCCCCCCCTCCCCCACACCCCCACTCACCGGCACCCCCCGATTGCTGATTTCCGCATTTCGCTCCCAGATTTTCAACCTGGTTATGTCCATCCCTGAGAAAACTTGTCGAGGATTTTTCTAACTCTTTAGGGAAAAGTCCTATCAAATTCTAACCGGACCTGCTATATACATAACAAGTGCTTAGGACTTCCAAGGCCAATGCTATATAGCTATTACCCCTGAAAACCGTCGGTCTTCGGATCACCTACATAATCGAGTGAACATCATAGCAGCGGGAAAATGGGGGCATCCGTGGATCCTTGTACCCCCCCCTCATCATTTCTTCTCTCCTCTCCCATTCAACCCATTCTGATTTCATCCATCCCTGAGAAGTCTCGAGGTTTCTAGCTCTAAGAGAAAGTCTTATCCAATTCCATCGGATGTGCATACAAATTTCGCATCTCGTAGAACGAACTTGCAATCCTCCACCAATCAAATTCTACTCAGGACTTCCAAGGCCAATGTCGCGCTAATCCCAACAAATGATTAACAAAAAAACAGGAACTCACAGAGCCAAACCAACTCACCCGACTTGAACCCGTCCAACCCAAGTCCCAACCCAAACCCCTTACCAGCATTACTCGTATTACTACTATTATTCTTAGCACCATAAACAGCCATCGCAACACCCAACACAAGCACCGCACTCGCCACCACCGTCCTCCGTTCCATTTTCGGCGGTCTCATAAACATCATCCTCTTGTCACCTCTACGGTGTTTACCTGGGCGATACCGTTTTTTCAGTTTGTTGCGTCTCGGCTTGGTCTTGGTGGACGTGTATTTCTCGTCCTCTTCCTCGTCTTCTTCGTCGGATGAAGGTGGAGGCGAGGGTTCGACGTAAGGGTAGACGACGAGTTCGGGTCGTGCGACCATGGCTTCTGCCATTGTATCTTCTGGCCAGTCTTTGAAATTTTCAGACCAGGTGTACACGACGCTTTGGGGACCCATGATGGATGAGAGAAGGAGGGAAGGATGAGAAGGGGGGTAGAGCGTGTAGAGCGCATCGGCTTGTGTTAGGAGAGACGAAAGCGTGATCGGTGGTTGTTGCTGTTGTATGATCTTGTATTCGTCTTGTGTTTCTTCCGACTCTGTTGTTCCGGTGACCGTCTTCGGTTGTTGGGTTGTGGGAGTAGAGATCATTGTCGTTGTTATGCAGGTGTCGTTGCTGCTGTTACTATTGTTGTTGCCGTCTTCCTCGGACGGGTCGGTCGTATCAACTAGGGTCAGATCCGACTCTGGGGGTGGTGAGAAGGGATTTGTTGAATCGATATCGACATCGGGATCTTGTCCTGGTGAGGGTGAGGGTGGTGGGATGAGGGTTGTGTCGTTGTCGTTGTTGCCATTGTCAGTGGTGTCAATATGGTCGGAGGCTATAAAAGTGGGTGATGCTTGGGTCTCCCTGAGTGAGTCTAGGTCTTTGTTGTTTCCGTTCCGAGGGCCATCATCAGCATCGTGGTCATCATTGGTAGTAGTGGTGATGGGTTGGGGTTGAGGTTCGGGGTCGTCGGTCAGAGGGGGGAGACTGCTGAGGAGAGAGTGGATCATGCCGTCTTCGTCTTCATCTTGGAGCCGTTTGACTTGGTCCTTGCGGGAGAGAATGAGCTAGGTGGGAGGTGGTGGGTTTTTATTTTGTTTTGATATAGGAACTGGGGGGGTAAGAACTTACTGCGGCTGCGAGGTAGATGACGGCTATAGGTGGGCGGCAGAGAAGAAAGTCAAAGACATGTTGGATGAGGGGGAGAGTGGGCATGTCGTGTGAGAAGAGGGTGAGGAGGTTGGGGAGGGCGAAGAAGGGAAGGGAAGAGGACCTAGGGGGGGAGCGTCGTTTGTTAGCAGTGGTCACGGAGAGGCCAGGAAGGGGGGCATGACACAAACTGTTCAAGCATCGAAGCCATTGCTGGGTCTGCGAGTCTGATGAGGTTTTGGGTGACGCTGGGGTCGAGAGAGGCTGATTAGAGATAGGAACAGGGCGGGGAGAGAGAGACGGACCGGAGGAGACCGAGGACGGGTTCGAGGCCAGCGCCCATGGAGTCTCTGAGACGGTGCAGGCTGAGTTTTTCAACGCAGACAAGCTGGAGCTCCTGGGGAAGGGTGAGGAAGAGCACGGTGACGATGTCATGGTAGCCCTGGGAGGGGGTGATTGAGTGTCCTAGAGCGAGAAGGGATAGAGAGGCTCTTGCCTGGAAATAGCTGAGCTTGGGGTGTTTGCGGAAGAAGGAGAGGAGGAGGGCGTGGAGATCTGCCTGGAGATGTGTGCGAGAGGCATTGTGTGGGTAGAGCACAAAGCTGCGTTCCGTGTCGAGCTGGATCTGGTGTTCGTCAGGGTGTGGCTGCTGCTGGTCTGGCGAAACCGGGTAGGGCCGTGCGTTGAGCAGAGCTGGCCTGTAGCCAAGTGAGTGAGTGAAATGAACGCGCATATATCCAGGGACTGACCAGAGACGGGTGCGCTGCGAGCCAAAGCCTGCGGGCTCGAGACTTGTGCGGCGGAGAGCGTGCCAGTCGAGAGTCATGACGGCTTTTTCCCGAAATGGCTGTCTGTCTTCTTGCCACACATGCGCGCAGCCTCGCTCCTCCTCGGCCAACACTCCCTCGCTGCCCTTGCACCCTCGACCCGTCTTGCCCACCTCCACGTCCTCCTCGCAAACAACCGCATCGACGATGCTGCAGAGCTCGTCGATAGCCACAGGCGCTCGCTCGAGGCCAACCTCGCCGTCGACCCAGACGAGGTATCTCTCTCTCTTGTCTTTTGTTTTGCTCACCAGCTCATCGTTGTGCCAGGCAGACGAGCTCGCATACATGTACCAGCTCATAGGCTTCAAGTGTTTCTCAGAGACCCTCTTCGAAAGCGCCGGCACCCACCTCTTCAATGGCTCCCTCGACCCCCGCATCCTCGTCAGCTACTACCCCGACCTCTACGCTTCCCTTTTCCACCCAGACGACCACGTCGATGTCTTTGCCGGCGTCCAAGAATACATGCCCTCGGAGCAATCCGTCGATGACCTCAGTGAGTCGCCTTTTTCCTTATATACCCCCTGCACAATCTGGGCCCGGGCCACCGACATCTCTGCGACTCATCTTTTTCGTTTCATTCGTTCCTCGTTCGGAACTGACAGTCGCGATCAACCTAGTAAGAAACTATTCCCCACACCTCCATCCCAATACCCGCGAGGCTCCCTCTGCCGTCGAACTCGCGCGAGTCCTCAACGTAAACGCACGTGAAATGCTCCTTGATTTTTTGGCCAAGTCGAGAACCAGGGCAATAGTTGAGCGGAGAGCAGAGGATGTTCGAGTCGACGTTGCTTGTGTATGCGTCCTCAACCTACACTTCTCTATCTCTGCTCTGATGACGTTTTTCTACAGGTAGTAGACACAGTGCTGGTAAAACTATATGCGCATTTTAATAGGCCACAGAACCTAGCCGCAATCCTTTCCACCCCTAATCACGTCATTCTACCCGAGATAGAACCTTCACTACGTTCCTTGGGACTATACCATCCTCTCGCGGACTTATACAAGCGCCATGGCCAAGACGAAAAACTTCTCGAGCTCTATGCCAGGTACCTGCTCTTTCATTGGTCTTTTACACCTTGTCTAATAAGTCTCCAGTATCGCACAAGGCGAATACACCGATCCGGAAATCCCACACCCCCTAGGTGACATGGTCGCACTCCTGGAATCCCGCAAGTCCAAGGACAAGACCCAACGGAGCAGATGGGGTCTCTGGATGCTTAAAATGGGAGACGTCGACCGGGGAATGAGGGTGCGTTTTATTGACTGACCAACCCTCCGACTTTTGACGCCTTTCCCCCCTACAGCTTTTGATCCCACCAGACACCGGCAAGAGCAGAATCCGAGATCGGGACAGGGAGGAGGACCTGGTTTTATTGGACCAGATCACGGAGGCGAATGACCAGGCAGGGAGACGGTTCCTCGAGTACCTAGTGCTGAAAAAAAGAAACACGGTTCGTCTATATGCCCTTCGATTTGTCTCTCGGCTAATCCTCCCCGATAGTCCTCCGATCTACATACCCGACTAGCCGTTTCTTGTTTAGACGACCTTTTCAGGTGCATAAAAGATGAACCAACATGTAAATTATGGCGCGCAAAAGGTATGCAGTGAGCGCCCAATCATCCTCTCCCGTTCACTGATTAGAGATCGATACCAGTTTCATCATACACTTCCACACGGCTCCCCCATTCACCTTCGCCATCAAAATTCACTCAGACACAAACATCCTTTTTTTCATATTTCGCATCTACAACCCCCGATTCCCCTTCCAAGCGCACCCGACTCAAGGCCGTACTTTTATTGGTGGGTAGTAGTTTGTACGATGCAGCGCGGCTAAAGGCAAAGTTGTACGAATGGCTATCGGGAACGCCCATTCCGCTGGATGAGATTAATACCCCTTCAAGCCCAAGTCCCACCCAATCGTCGCACAAACATTCACGCGCGGAGCCCAGCTATATATTTGCATTGGAGAGTGCAATTCTGGATGGAAAGGTACGGGTTGCATGCGTGAACTAAATAATCGTGCTTCATTATCCTATCCATATGTTTAGCTTGGAAATCATTCGGCGGCACTTTCGACACTCGTGCACGATCTCCGAGACTCGACATCAGCAGAAGCCTACTGTACCCTCGGTGGAGAAGTTGTGCCGGCAAAAGTCGCGTTGGCGATCGTGGAGAGTGAGCGTGGCCAGCCGCAGGGGTCAGATTCAGAATCAACGGCAACAGAGGTGAAGCTGGAAGAGTGGTATTGGGGTCTGTTTGAGCCCCCTCCGAAGGGTGCCGCTGGCGGTGGCGGTGGTAGGAGAGGCGTGGTGGATCTTAGCGCATTGCCGGCGATGGTAAGGCAGAAGAGTGTGAGAGAGGAGGTGAAGAGGGACCTGTTGATGAATCTGGTCGAGGTGTATATGAGCGATGCGTTGAGTCTCTTCCCTTTTGATCTCTTTTTTTTTTTTTTCAGCGAGTGCTTAATATGACGTATAGAACGATTGGTATGGACAGGGCGACCAAGTTGCTGGATGCTCAAGGAGTGAATTTGGACGTCTTTGATGTGCGCGCGCTTATCTCTTACTCTCCGCTATAAATAACATACATGGATAATGCCAGGTGATACCACACGTTCCATCACAATGGCCTATCATTTCACTCTCTACCTTTCTCGCGCGACACTTTCGGCGCACGGTGCACGCACAGTACGAGAATCAGTTTGTTAAAAATGTGTGTGCAGGCCAGAATTTAGCTGTACGTCTACCCAAATTCTTCCGACTCTGCATATTGGTTGACCTGTTGCGCTTTATGATATAGGTACGGGATGCTGCACATGAAATTAGACGTGAGCAGGGGTATCTACTTGAGGAGCCTGATGATGGTGATGTGGGTGGGAGTGAGGTGTTGGTGGAGAAGGTGCCGGTGGAGAAAGCGGGGGTTGTGGTGGTGGAACAGGATGTGAATGAGAAGAGTGGGACGGGGTTGGGGTTGATTATGTCTTCTGATGAAGAAGGTGGTGGATAGGGTTACTTGAGGATTTTGGTTTATGCCAGTTTTTAATCGTCATTGGGTTCGAAAGAATAACTGAGGTGGATGTTGTTCTGAACAAGGGATTGGGATCCATGTTTCGCCATATGTGGTACAACAATGAACCAGACAGGTCCAAGGTCCATAAGACAAAGGCTTACTTGAGGATTTTGGTCTATGGCAGTTTGAAATGGTCATTGGGTTTGAAAAAATGACTGGAGTGAATGTAGTTGTTCTTGAACGAGGGATGGGTTTCCACAAAGGTGGTTTCTTCAAGTTGTGTGAGGCTAGAGAGACCAGCAGACTTGGCGAGTCAAAAGTCCTAACAGAGAAAATATAGGTCCACGTAACGAGGGACGTATATATCCTGTTTTTTTTTTTTGTGTGTGTAAACAACTCATGCCAGCGCCGCGGAAAGAGAAACAAACTAAAATTTGGGGGTGCAGGCGCTCGGACTTTTGAAATATTGCTACCCTAAGCAGCTCTTAAACTTTGGTTTATTTACACATATTTTCGATATCGAGCACAGGGACCCGCTGCTATCCCTTCTATCATCTGGGAAGGTGGCCAAAGTGTGAGAGGGGATTGGAGTTGTTGTGTAATGAAAGAGTGAGAGAGAGAAGAGAGATCCAATTCAATGTCCATTTACACGAATACAAGCGGTTTATATACAAGAATTAGTATTTGCTTTGTATGTACAGTCCCCTAAGGAAAGTTTATTTACATTACTTTGGCTTCAGGCAACAAAATTGTTTTTTCACACTTGCTACATCAACCAGGCCGTGCCAAAAGTACCTGGAGCTGTAAGTAACATACCTAAGCTTTGTTTTACCATTTTTTTAAAAATCATATAAACTGTGTTACACTGTAAAATGGCCTCTTTTATTAAAAGGACTGATTTAACCACCTTTCACTTTCTCAAGAACTACAATATCTGTGGTTATTTCAATAATGTATCCTATTCCAGTAGACCTCTCAAATGAGACAGGAGGTTAATTTACCACCCCAAGATTTTTTTACATGACAGTAGACAATAAACTCTCCTTAAACTCACTAAACCTGATAATTATTCCTCAGAGAGTTTTATTCACTCTACCACTATTTGGAGTATTGTGAAAAATAAACTGGATATGGAAGAATATATTACAATAAAATGATTATTTTTAAAGCTCAGATATAGGGGGGTATAGCAAAAGTAGATAAAGAACTATTTAAGCTGAGGAGGAAAAAAAATAGAACTGGAGTATTTACAGATAAGGCATGTGTGAAGCCTAGAAAGGATACTAGGGTGGTCTAAACATAGATTGTATCAAAGGAGAGATATGATTAAAGATGTTTTGCTCCTGTATTTAAGCCTAAAAGGCATAATTTGACATTTTGGTGGTATATAACATAAAAAAAGCTTGATTCACTCATTTAAATTCCAGAAAATGTCCAAATAGGACCTGATTATGTGAAATTAGTTTTAAATAGTACCTTTGGAAACATTTGGGAGAAGCTAAGTAGGAAAAAAGAGCAGATAACAATTATGAAAGATAATACTCTAATCTACTATTATGATACTGCAAAAGAATGACATACTAGTTAGGAAGCACTCACTCTTTTCTCTTCTGCAAATTTATAAACCTTAAATTAGTTGAATATGTTTGATATCTAGTCAAAAAGAGGGCCAATAAGAGACCCAATCTCTCAAAAATGTGGATAAGATATATGTTAGACTTGAGAACAAGTGGGCAAAGATTGATTTATATCTAGTATATACTTTGGTTGATAATATGTCTACTAAGGTGGAAAGTACTTCTGAAGGTTAAGAGAAGATTTCTCAGGTATCAGATTATAGGATTATGGAGGTGTACTCATATAAAAGCCAATTTTTTCGAAACAATGTTTTTGTTTGTTTGGATGTAAATAAACTTTCCTTAGGGCACTGTACACAGTGTATAATCAATAGTAATGTGGGGGCGTTGTAATTTACACATTTCATGCACCATAATGTACAAAAGGTACCCAGTGAGTATACGATTTGTGGTCTATCCCTCGCACCTCCTGAACAGCTTCATGCAGCGCATGCGCCACTCGACTGCTATCCAGTTCGCCTCCAGATAAAAGCGCCATATACAACCGTCATGCCCAAGGCCTCCAGGGTAGGATGGACGACGTTTGAATAGAGTTTTTCTAGAATCTTTGCCATCACCTTGCACCACCACCACCGATTTTCGAGTCAGTCTCTGGTTGGTCCACAGCGTTGCAGTTAGGTATCTGACTCGATTACCAGCTTCCCTGCATCCATGCCACCGAAACCCAGCGCGCGCATGGCTTCTGAAAGGTTGCCGGCCGTGGCACGTTTTTTCTCCCTGGGGGCCTTTGGCTCTGCCTCCCCCCCCTCCCCCTCCCCGGCCCCTGCTGCTGTTGACTCGGTCGACGCGGCTCTGGCCAACGTCACCGCAAAGCGTTTACGCTTTGAGGCTTCCCCGGCCCTTTCGTATGGCTCCACACCCTCCCCCCCCACTGAGGAAGATTTCTCCCATCTTTCTGAGGTACTTTGACCACTTCCCAAAACCACCACTGTCAAACGGGACCCCGCACTTGACTATGGCTCCTGGCTGGTAGGTACTGCCCTCCCCCGTCTTGGTCCCCTACTGGCCACCGCACCCCAGGACCTCAATTCCGCCCTTGCCCTTGCAGAAGGGGCATACAAACTCTTGGATGCCATCCTGGCCTCTGAGTGGTCTCAAATACTGGTCACTTCCCAAGACCAAAAAATAACATTCCGTGAGTACTTCTGTCGTTATGCGGCGCATTGGGCTCCGGCTCCCCCCCCTCCCCAACATGTGGACGCCACATGCCTGTTCCGTGGAACCGCTGAGGTAAGCGGCTCCTCTGTCCCCACTAATACAGCCCCTGCTGCGCCAGCCTCTGGTCTGGCTGTGCAGGAGTCTACTCCTGCAGGGTCGGCGCCAGTTGCTGGTACTGCCCTGACACTGCCCCCTCCCCCTCGCCCTGCGCGCTCTCCCCGGCGCCCTCGGCCTGTTCCACCTGGTGTGGCTCCTCCTCCCCCCCTTTCCTACGCTGGCGCCCTCAGAGCAGCACCCACCTTGATCCACGTGGCCAAGGCATTCCCCACCCTCCTGACGGATCGTGTCATTGCTGTCCAGAAGGCTGTTCTCGGCACTTCGGCTTCCAAAGCCAAACGCTCTTGCACTGTTGCTGGCCCTTCCAGGCGCCAGATTTTGATCCCCAGCTCTGATGCCTTGTCCAAGGCGTCCCTACTGCACATCACCCACGTTGTTAACTCAGCGTTATCGGCCTCCGGCTCCGCACTTTGTGTTGAGTCGGCGCGCCCAACCTCTGGGGGTTTGTCCCTCTCTACTTCTGCTGTAGCATCGGCCTCTGAGCTGGCGGCTGTCAGTGCTGCCATTGGCAGGGACCTCAAGGCTTCCCCAGTCCCTGTCTCCCTCCCCACATCACGATCTTATCTCAAGCTTGTGGACGTCCCTCTCTTTCAACCTGGTACCGCCGACCGGGTTACCCCTGCCGAGGTAGCACAGGCTCTAAGCCGGTCCCCCCTTGCACTCTCCCTTCCCCTTGCTGGACCCCCCCGGGTGATCTGCAATTCTGCCAAGTCAACCACAGCTACTGCGTGGTTTGACATCCATGACTCACAGTCCGGCTCCTGCGCCAAAGCGGTAGCCGGGCGCTCCATCCCCCTTGCTGGTACTGTCTGCTTCATCCGGACCACCCGTGCTAATCCCGGCACCCCCCGCTGCTCTCGTTGCTGGCGCTGGGGCCACACCATCCATTCATGCCGCGTGCGCTCTGCGCGCTGCCCCATCTGTTCCGAGCCTCACTCCAAGGAAGAACACTGGTCTTTGGCCAGCTGCTGCAAGGGCCACCCCAAGGCCAAGCCCCCTGTCCCCGCTACCCCCTCTGACTCTCCCTGCCCCCACATGGGCAAGTGCATTAATTGCGGCAAGTCACATGCCGCCAACAGCCTGAAGTGCCCCTTCTGGCAACACCATTTCCAACCGGACTGGATCAAAGCCCGGTATGCGGCCGATGGTCGCACTGCAGAGGCTGGTCGCAAGACCAGTGTCGGTTCTTCTGCCCGGAAGGACAAGGGGAAGCTAGCGGCTTCGGCCCCTCCCTCGTCCACGTAGGCCTTCTCGTTCCTTTCTACAGTAGGTTTTGGGTTCTATCTCTCAGCGCATTGGGTTCTTTTTCCTTCTCCCCGGGGCCTTTTGCCCGGCGCTTTGTCCTGCCCACCCTTGGGGCCTCCCCATGTTTTAACTTCTCCTTAGTTACTTATTCTGGTTGGGTTCGGGTGTCTAGGTGCTCACCTGGCTTGGCCCTAGCCTGCTTTCCCTTCATGGTCACTTGACGGCCGCGCTCAGTACAACAGATGTTGTTGGGCCCCCTCTGGGGGCCCTTCTGTGAACATGTTTTGTATTTAAGCAGTCTATTACTTGAGCTTCAATGTAGTAGGTACACTGCTGCGGACTGCTATCATGCACTGCGTAATAAATTGTTGAGATCAAAAAAAAAAAAAAAAAAAAAAAAATATCATCCAAATATACCAACACTTTTCCATCATGGATCAAGTCCTCAAGTATATTATTCATCATACTTTGGAAGGTTGCTGGTGCATTGGAGAACCCAAAGTACATAACTGTAGCTTCAAATAAACCTCACCTTGTAGTAAAAGCTGTTTTCCATTCAGCCCCTTTCTTGATACAAACATTATTGTATCCCCAGTGCAAGTCAATCTTTGTAAAAATAGATGCTTGGCTGAGTGATTCAATTAAGTCAGAGATACAAGGGATAGGATAACGGTTCTTCACAATTACATCATTGAGGGCTTGATAATCTATTACAGGTCTTAGGCTACCATTTTTCTTTTTAACAAAAAAGAAAGGTACTGCAATAGGGCTTGTTGAGGGACATATATATCCTTTCTGAAGTTCTTCATCAATCCATGTATCCAAAGAATTTCTCTCTTTTGGAAAAAGTGGGTAGACCTTTGCAGGTTTGGGAAGTGTTGCACCTTCCACAAACTCAATACTATGGTCATAATATTTTCTTACTGGCATCCATTCTGACTTGACCTTTGAAAAGACATTACCAAAGTCATGTAACTTTTTTTTTTTTTTTTAATCAACAATTTATTACCCGGTGCATGGTAGCAGTCTGGGGGCAGCTGTATCTACACAAAACAGGCAACTACCTTAAATAAAACAGAGTTCACAGAGGGATCCCAAAGGAGTCCCAACAGCCATTGCTGTACTGAGTGAGGCTGTCAAGTGACCATGTAAACTAAGTGAGAATAGCCAGGGACCAGGCTAGGCATGAGCCTAGACACCCGAGCCCTGTCTGTAAAGCACAGAAGAGTAGTGGAATTTGCCCATAAGGTGGCAGGACAAAGTGCCAGGCAGGGGGCCCCAGGGAGAAAGAAAAAGAGCCCAAACCAGAGAGTATGTAAAATAAAGTGAGAAAACCTACTAAGAGGAGACTGATGTTGAGGTACACAACTCTGAAGTCTTGCTCTTGCAGGCAGAGGAGCCGACACTGGTCTTGCAACCAGAGTCTGCAGTGCAACTATTGGCCAGGTATTGGGCTTTGATCCAGTTGGGTTGGAAGTGATGGCGCCAGAAAGGGCACTTAACGCTGTTGGTAGCATGGGATTTACCACAGTTGATACATTTGCCTGAGTGGGGGCAGGGGGAGTCAGCAGGAGTGGCGGGGACAGGGGGTTTGGCCTTGGGGTGGCCCTTGCAGCAGCCAGCTGAAGGCCAGTGCTTGGCCTCAGAGTGAGGCTCAGAGCAGATAGGGCAACATGCAGAGCACATGTGGCAGGAGTGAATAGTGTGGCCCTATCTCCAGCAGCGGGGGCAGCAGGGGGTACCAGGGTTGGTGCGGGTGGTCCAGATGAAGCAAACAGCACCTACCAGAGGAATGGAGTGCCCAGCCACTGCCTTAGCACAGGAGCCAGACTGAGAGTTGTGAATATCAAACCATGCTGTGGCTGTGGTTGATTTGGCAGAGTTGCAAACTACCTGGGGGGCCAGCAAGGGGGAGGGAAAGTGCAAGGGGGGACCAGCTGAGAGCCTGTGCTACCTCAGTGGAGGTAACCTGGTCGGCAGTACCAGGTTGGAAGAGAGGGACATTGATGAGCTTGAGATAAGACTGCTGTGATGGTATAGGTGGGGTAGGTGTGTAATATGTGGCTCAGAATACCACTACCTAAATCAACCAATACCTCGAAATGCAATTCTGGGGCGTTGGAGACAGTTCTCGAAAGGAGGGATTCAACCTTTAAAAGGGGTTTTATGTGGTGTAAAAAATGTATAAAGGGTTTTCTCGAAAATATACCCAAGGGCACCAAGTGTACTCTGTGGGTGGTTTCTGTGGTAATAGCAACAAGGCTCTGCTTGTAGCTACAGTCTCTAATCTCAATATCTCTGATCTCAAAACTTGGGGGAATCTGCACTACCCCACTAAGTCTCTATCTCTCTGTGTCTCTAGGCCTAAGGGGAATCTAAACTACCCCTGAGCCTCAATATCTCTCTCTAGAAGTCCCCCGGACTCAAACAATGGTCTCTATAAGCTCTCTCGACGATCACAGTTCATCTCTACTGTTTCTGGGTGGTCTATGACCGAAGCTCTCACTTAGTTGCCTTAATGCACACAGTAGCACAAGATAATGAAATCGTTAATTCCCAAATCTCGTGGTCTTGAAGCTGGGGCAGCGAGTGCTTGCCTTTCACCTCTCCTCCACGCTGTATTTATATGTTTTGGTAGCTAGGAAACAGCCCGAGTAAATAAGGAAATATTAGAGAGAGTAATGTTAATATACACAATCGGTCTGACATTCCCCTGCATAATAATGCTTTTCCACCTGGTATTGGTCCTGGCTGCCTGTTGTAGACTCATTTCAAGTCATCGAGACGCTACTGGCATCATTTTGTGGGTCATCACAACGGTCTGCAGCTGTTTCAGTACGCCCGGGGAGGTTCTCTACCCATATGCGTATGCCTTTTGCCTCCACATGTCTACCCTATTGGTCTCCTCCTGACCCAGCATTCTGGTATACCATTCATATACCCTTCCAGTATCTTGAACTGGCCGTGCATTGCCTATGCGTCGTGCGGATAGTCCGAGATAGTCCAACTACTCCATCATTTGTCCTTTGATCAGCTACTGGACCCTGCAAGGCCTTTCAAGGTACTCGATCAGTCATCGAGATGCTATTGCACGCATTGTATTGTCATAGCTATCCCCTTGGGGTTGCCTGATAGGCTTACGCATCCATAGTTCTGCAGATTCCCTATCTGTTCCACTCTTTATTCTCCCTCTATTGGTCTGCCTGACGATCGGTGGTCCTTCCAATCATTGTATCGCGATCAGACGAGCTGACGCGGCCTCGGATATATTTCCTTGGCCGACACCTCCTGTCTGCGTTTCTCGGGCAATTACCATGTTTCCCTTCTTCTCGACAGAACATCATCCCTGCCCCTTGCCTAATATAGCAGCCAGTACATTGTCCCTTAGTACATTGTATGCCATTTAGTCGGGTGAGGGACACTGTGCATTACTAATCGAGGCATCTCAAAAGTCTGTCTACCAAGTGTCTCAATGCCGGTCACATGATCTTCTCGAAGGTTTCAATCAGCGCTAGGCTGCTATATGTGTTCCCTTTGAGATAGTCGAGTTAGGGGCCCTCAGTCTTCTCAAGTCATCTCGATGGCCATTATATGGCTGTGAGCTCTTCCCTCATGATCAGGGAGTTCTACTGACAACATTCTCGATACCTGGTGCATCTCTGAGTGTGTACAACTGCGATGCTGCCTGTTGTACTCTTTGTCCACTCTCGAAGCCATACAGTAGCTATTTAGTAGCCACTGGCTGACTCCTGGGGTGCCTTGTAGCCTCATAGAGGTCTTTACATGACATACCAGTCGGGTTAGGGTCATTGTAGGGGTGTTATGGGTATATCGAGATGATTACATTGTAGCTATTGCTGGGCCATGGGTATATAGGGATATAATGGCTTATTTTAGCAATGCTTTGATTTTCGGCATAATACTGCCATCCCTTCTTGACCTCTTACTACCACCACCAATTTTTGAATCAGTTCCTGGCTGGTTAGTAGCATTGTAGTTAGGTTTCTATCATGAATACTAGCTCCCTGTCATCTATGCCTCCCAAACCCAGTGCATGCATAGCCTCTGAACAGTCACCGGCTGTGGCACATTTGTTTGCCTTAGGGTCATTTGGTACATCCTTGCCCCCCTCCCCCTCTCCAGCCCCTGCCTCTACTGACTCTGTCAACATGGCCCTGGCCAATGTCGCCACAAAGTGTTTATGCTTTGAGGCTTCCCCAGCCCTCTCCTTCGGCTCCACACCCTCCCCTCCTCCTGAGGAAGATTTTTCCCATCTTTCTGAGATTCTTCAACCCCTACCCAAATCTGCCACCATCCAGCAGGACCCCGCCCTGGACTACGGCTCCTGGCTGGTGGGTACTGCACTCCCTTGTCTTGGTCCTCTTCTTGCCTCAGTGCCCAAGGATCTCAATGCTGCTCTAGCCCTCGCTGAGGGGGCCTACCACCTCTTGGATGCTGTCTTGGCCTCTGAGTGGTCTCAAATCCAGGTCACCTTGCAGGACCAAAAAATCACATTCTGTGAGTACTTTTGTCATTATGCAGCACATTGGGCTCTGGCTCCCTCTCCCCCCCAACATGTGGATGCCACATGCCCATTCTGTGGAACAGCTGAGGTAAGTGGTTCCACTGCTACCACTAACTCTGTCCCTGCTGGGCTGGCTTCAGGACTGGTCACACAGGAGTCTACTGCTGTGAGGCTGGCTCCAGTTGCTGGTGCTGCTGCAGTTCCCCCTCCCCCTTGCCCTGCATGCTCCCCCTGGTGCCCTTGGCTTGTTCCACCCAGTGTGGCCCCTCCCCCCCCCCCCTCTCCTATGCTGGCACACTCAAGGTAGTGCCTACCTTGGTCCACGTGGCCAAGGCATTCCCCACTCTCCTGACAGATCACATCATTGCTGTCCAGAAGGCTGTCCTTGGCACTCCGGCCTCTAAGGCCAAATGCTCATGCACTGTCGCTGGCCCTTCTAGGCACCAGATTTTGATCCCTGTCTCTGACACCCTGTCCAGAGTGTCTCTGCCACATATTATTCATCTCGTCAACTTGGCATTATCAGCCTCTGGCTCTGTGTTGAGTTGGCGTGCCCTTCCTCTGGGGGCTTGTCCCTCTCCACCTCTGCTGTGGTGTCAGCCTCTGAGCTTACGACTGTCAGCACCGCTATTGGCAAGGACCTCAAGGCTTCCCTGGTCCCTGTCTCCCTCCCTACATTGTGATCTTATCTCAAGCTTGTCAATGTCCCCCTCTTCCAACCTGATACCGCTGACCGGGTTACCTCCGCCAAGGTAGCACAGGCTCTCAGCTGGTCCCCCCTTGCACTTTCTCTCCCCCTTGCTGGCCCCCCCTGGGTGGTTTGCAACTCTGCCAAATCAACCACTGCCACAGCGTGGTTTGATATTCACAACTCTCAGTCTGGCTCCTGCGCTAAGGTGGTGGCTGGGTACTCCATTCCTCTGGTGGGTACTGTCTGCTTCATCTGGACCGCCTGCACCAACCCCAACACCCCCCACTGCTCCCACTGCTGGAGATAGGACCACACTATTCACTCCTGCCACGTGTGCTCTGCACGCTGCCCTATCTGCTCTGAGCCTCACTCTGAGGCCAAGCACTGGCCTTCAGCCGGCTGCTGCAAGGGCTACCCCAAGGCCAAACCCCCTGTCCCCGCCACTCCTGCTGACTCCCCCTGCCCCCACTCGGGCAAGTGTATCAACTGCAGTAAATCCCATGCTACCAACAGCATTAAGTGCCCTTTCTGGTGCCATCACTTCCAACCCAACTGGATCAAAGCCTGATACCTGGCCAATGGTTGCACTGCAGACTCTGGTTGCAAGACCAGTGTCAGTTCCTCTGCCTGCAAGAGCAAGACTTCAGGGTTGTGTACCTCAACATCAGTCTCCTCTTAGTAGGTTTTCTCACTTTATTTTACATACTCTCTGGTTTGGGCTCTTTTTCTTTCTCCCTGAGGCCCCCTGCTGAGCGCTTCATCCTGCCACCTTATGGGCAAATTCCACTACTCTTCTGTGCTTTACAGACAGGGCTCGGGTGTCTAGGCTCACACCTAGCCTGGTCCCTGGCTATTCTCGCTTAGTTTACATGGTCACTTGATAGCCTCACTCAGTACAGTGATGGCTGTTGGGACCCCTTTGGGGTCCCTCTGTGAACTCTGTTTTATTTAAGGTAGTTGCCTGTTTTGTGTAGATACAGCTGCCCCCAGACTGCTACCATGCACCGGGTAATAAATTGTTGATTAAAAAAAAAAAAATCATGGTTGCCTCCCTCCTCATCCCTTGGCTTGAGACCTCTCCCCTCCATTCACTCACCATTGTGCACTCTTTGTCATGATGGAAACTTTTGGTACACAGGCAAGCCCATGCCCTCACTTCCACAAAACCCCATCCACCCTTCTCAACTTTGTCCCCTGTGTGGCCATTGTCTATCCAGAAGCTAAGTACCAAGCACATCATCTGGGAGTGGCAGTTAGACTCCACTCTCCCCTCCCTGGGCTCACAATTCCTGCCCCTCTCTCACTGTGACAAACCCCTACATCCCTCATACCTTCGTGACGGCCCTTTCCTCTCATCAACTGCGTGCAAACCCCCCTCTCTTGCTACTTGCTTGACACAATGCATTCTCAATCATGCACCCACTGGTGAATACTGTTCCTGGTTCTTTCCTAATGAACCCACTTCCTGCCCTTGCAGCTTCCCATTTCAATGGCAAGATCATATCCTATGGTCTTGCTCTCTATACACCCGCTACTGGACCTGGACCCAGGACAGTGGCTCAAATTACTACAGACATTGATGATCTCATCCTCTTTCTCCAGGACAACCCTCTGGCATTCTCCTTCCCCCCCGACCCGGGAGGTACTGTTGTCTGAAACTCTTCCCCACCCACCCTTCCTACCTAGCCTGCCCACTGGTATGTACCCTTTCCTTCTCTCTTTCTCTTCACTTTCTAGTATGCTAGTCAGTCTCTTTCTTCTCATGGGCACTTGATGCCCTCACTCAGTACATCAGATGATGTTGGGCCCCTTCAGGGCCCTCCTGTAGAACTCTCATATATATAGTAGCCACTGCTCTTGTACTAGATAGCTGCCACAGACTGCTACCATGCACTGCATTATAAATTGTTGATTAAAAAAAAAAAAAAAAACTGTTATAAGTACTTCAAGTGACATGTTGGGCTACTATATACTGAGCTGATTGTGTTTGGGTCATGTTAGCACTGCCTGTCTTGCTTTGTACTGAAAGTGATGGACAATTTACTCTCTCAACCTGAACAAGAGCAAAATTCAGTGAGAGTGGAGAAATTCAACAGAGCTTGGGAGGCATTATATTCTCAGTTCAAGCTCACAGGGGCACTCAGTGACCTAGAGAAGGCAATTGAGAATATACAAAGAGCACTATTGCTCACTTCAGATGATCATCCTGACAAACTGATGTACCTTAACAGGCTCGGAATTTCCCTCAAGAGTCAATTTGGGCACACAGGGATGGTGAGCAACCTCAATCACTGTTGCCGCTGTTGATCCCACACCATGTCAAGTGAATTAAAGGACCTTCACTTCAAATGTCTGAATGACAAAAATTATTGTGAGTGGAAATTTTATATGGAAGCACACCTTACCTGCAAGTCACTGTGGGGAATTGTTAATGGATGTGAGGAGCTTTCTGAGGGGGAAGAAAGGATGAAAGATTAAAGATCACTAGGCCAAGCAGCTCCAGGCATGCGCTATTATGCCAAAAATTGAAGCATTGCTAAAATAGGCCATTATACCCCTATATACCCATGGCCCAGCAATAGCTATGATGTAATCATCTTGATATACCCATAATACCCCTACAATGACCCTAACCCGACTGGTATGTCATGTAAGGACCTCTATGAGGCTACAAGGCACCCCAGGAGTCAGTCAGTGGCTACTAAATAGCTATTGTATGGCTTCGAGAGTGAACAAAAGGTACAACAGGCAACATTGCGGTTGTATACACTCAGAGATGCACCAGGTATCGAGAACGTGGTCAATAAAGTTCCCTGATCATGAGGGAAGAGCTCACAAGCCATATAATGGCCATCAAGATAACCTGAGGAGACTGAGGGCCCCTAATTCAACTATCTCAAAGGGAATACATAGGACAGTCTAGTGCTGACTAAGACCTTTGAGAAGATTGTGTGGCAGCCATCAAGAAACTTGGTAGACAAACTTTCGAGATACCTTGATCAGTAATGAACAGTGTCCCTCACCCAAATAAACAGCATACAATGTACTGAGAAACAATGTACTAGCTGCTAAATTAGGCAAGGGGCAGGGGTGATGTTCTATCGAGAAGAGGGAGGCTATGGCTATTGCCCAAGAAACATAGACGGAAGGCATTGGCCAAGGAATTACACCCAAGGCTGCATCAGCTTGTCTGATCACAATACAATGGTCAGAAGACCTGCCAATCGTCAGAAAGACTGATAGAGACAAATGAGGCATGGAATGGACAGGAACCTATTAGGCTATGAATGCGTAAGCCTATCAGGCAGCCCCAAGGGGATAGCTATGGCAGACAATATGTGCAATAGCATCTTGATGATCAATTGGGTGTCCTGAAAGGTCTTGCAGGGTCCAATAGCGGATCAAAAGACAAATGATGGAGTAGTTGGACTATCTCAGACTATCTGCATGACGCATAGGCAATGCACGGCCAGTCCAAAATACTAGAAGGGTATATGAACAGTGTACCAAAATGTCAGGTCAGGAGGAGACCAATAGGGTAGACGCATGGAGGTGGAAAGCATGCATATATGGATAGAGAACCTTCCTAGGCATACTGAAACAGCCACAGACTGTTGCAATAACCCACGAAATGACGCCAGCAGTGTCTCAATGACTTGAAGCAGGTCTATAACAGGCAGCCAGGACCAATACTGGGAGGAAAAGCATTACTATGCAGAGGAATGTCAGACCAATTGTGTATACTAGCATTACTCTCTCTAATATTTCCTTATTTACTCAGGCTGTTTCCTAGCTACCAACACGTATAAATACAGTGTGGAGGAGAGGTGAAAGGCATGCACTCACTGCCCTAGCTTCGAGACCACAAGATTTGGGAATTAACAATTTCATTATCTTGTGCTATTCTGTGCATTAAAGCAAATTAAGTGAGAGCCTCAGTCATAGACCACCCTTTGACAGTAGAGATGAACTGTGATCATTGAGAGAACTTGTTGAGAACCATTGCTTGAGTCCGGGGGACTTCAAGAGAGATATTGAGACTCAGGGGTAGCTTAGATTCCCCTTAGGTCTAGAGACACAGAGAGATAGAGACTTAGTGGGGTAGTGCAGTGTGGCGTGAGCGCTCGAAAGTGAGTCATGACACACAATGTAAGAGAGAGATAGCTTTCACGGCAAGAAGGTTCGACAGGGATGAGCTATTGGATTCAAGGGGAAAGATACTCTACTGTACAAATAAACTATTTAGGGACTATATAGGGTTTCTGAATACATAGGAGAAGTAAGACGAGACAGAACAAACAAAAGATATGACGTATCACTACATGCAAATTCCCCCAAGTTTCAAGATTAGAGATATTGAGATCAGAGACAGTAGCTACAAGCAGAGCCTTGTCACTACCACCCCAGAAACCACCCACAGAGTACACTTGGTGCCCTTGGGTATATTTTCGAGAAAACCCTTTATACATTTTTACACCACATAAAACCCCTTTCAAAGGTTGAATCCCTCTCTTTGAGAACTGTCTCTGATGCCCCAGAATTGCATTTCAAGGTATTGGTTGATATAGGTAGTGGTATTCCGAGCCACATATTACACACCTACCCCACCCATACCATCACAGCGCCGAGATCATACTTCATATTACCCCTTCACAGATCCCTCACTGCACCAACCCTGACCCCACTGTCATTTGGTCCACCCTTGCCAATGCTCACACTCCCAAAGGCCATTCCACTGTCATTACACTATGCCACCAGCTTCACAAGCTCTGCCTCAAGTGCTCAGAATCCATGCCAGCTTATATTGCACATGCTGTGCTATTGTTCACAAATTGGCCAATGCCAGCCAAAAGGTGTCTGATAGTGATCTCCTCATTGCTATCACTGCAGGACTTCCCCATTTCTATGACCCCTTCCTTATCTTGATTGACATGCTCCCTGATTCTGACTATACCCTTGTTGCCATCATTCCTTGACTCATCAATGAATACACCCGCCAACTCAATTGCACCATGTCTCATGCTGTCACCACTAGTGCAAGCACTGGAGATGATGCACTTGCCATCACTGATGGCCACTGTATCCCTGTCTCAGAGATTAAGTGTTACAAATGTGGTAAGAAGGGTCATTACATCCACCAGTGCCCCTCCATCAATCAGGTTCATGCAGCTAATGCTGTCAAAGCATTGACTCTGTTTGATAATGGTGACAACATGAGCTTTTAATATTCTTTTATGGACATTTCTTGGATTGAAGGAGAGTGTTAAATTCTATGTACTGTACCAATTTTGGCAATCCCAGAAATGCCCAAGCTTCGTTCCTAATGATCTATTGTTCTACTATAATATAAATTACAGTAGTTTACAATATGTACCTCTTGTTGTTTTGTCCCACTAATACATCTATTACATTGTCCTCTCACAGGTGATTATTGGTGAAGGTGCGTTTCTCATTTTGCCCACTAACCTTAAGTTGTTTGCCATGTGCTCATTGGATTTCAGTTGTTATTATGTTTTCAAAAGCTAGATATCAGAATGTGAGACATGACTGGTTGGCAGTGGCACCTGGTATTGGCTTGATCTCATATGCCTACATCAAGGTATACAAGCCTCTATTGGCACAGCTGTTTACTTCCCTGTCTTGTGCCAACCTCTCTTGTTCAACCTTTGTTCAAGTCCCTCACACCAACCTGATATTCTCTCTTACTGGTTCTCACACTTCAATCATCCATCAGGAGGTGCCCACTCCTGTTGAAGGTTTCCTGGTGACAATGGTTTCCCTGTGCTCATTTTCATCAGCAATCTTGTCCTCACTTAACACATGAAGGCACCTTGGCCCATGCTGTTCAAGACCTCATTGATATGCTAAGGAAACCTGTACAGAAGTAGTAGATACAGTAGCATCTTGGTAGCACTACTTTTGAAATAAAATTTCTTGGTATTTGATTTTATGCGGACATGAGTCTCGCTTGAGAAGGCCCGATCCTTTATGCCCGCATCTGGCAGCAAATGGGAGGCCCGAGTCAGGGTGCAGAGCCAAAGCACCGAAAAAACCGGCAGTTGATCCAGGTGCGGAGCTTTATAAGGAAATTTTTACCAGAAACAATTGGCCAAAATGGCCGATTTAGGATCGATCCTATATAGGAATATTCCGGGGGCCTGCCTTGCCCCGTACCAAAAGTGATGGACAATTTACTCTCTCAATCTGATCAAGGGCAAAATGTGGCAGGAGCAGAAAAATTTAGCAGAGCCTGGAAAACGTTATATACTCAATTCAAGCTCACGGGCGCACTTGGTGACCTGGAGAAGGCAATCGAGAATATACAAAGGGCATTGTTACTCACTTCGGATGATCATCCTGATAAACCAAAGTACCTCAACACGCTCGGAATTTCCCTCGAGAGTCGATTTGGGCACACAGGGATGGTGAGCGACCTCGATGACGCCATCAGTAGCCACCGCAAAGCCATATCCCTCATGCCTGATGATCATCCCGGCAGGCCAGTGCAGCTCAACGGCCTCGGGAGTGCCTTCGAGAGTCGATTTATGTGCATAGGGATGCTGAGTGACATCGAAGACGCTATCAACAGCCAACATCAGGCAGTATCCCTCATTCCTAACGATCGTCCCGAAAAATCGAGGTGTCTTAATAACCTCGGGATCTCCATCAAGAATCGATTTAGGGTGACGGGGATGCTAAGTGACCTCGAAGACGCCATCAGTAATAAACACCAGGCCGTATCCCTCACCCCTGATCACCATCCCGACAAACCGGCACATCTGAACAACCTCGGAATTTCCTTCCGGAGTCTATTTGGACGCACAGGGATGCTGAGTGACCTCAAAGAGGCCATCAACAGCTCCCGCCAGGCTGTAGCCCTCACTCCTGATGATCATCCCAGCAAACTAATCTACCTCATCATCTTTGGAGTCTCCCTCGAAAGTTGATTTGCGCGCACAAGGATGCTAAGCGACCTCGAAGAGGTTATCGAGAGCAAACGCCAGGCAATATCCCTCATTCCTAATGATCACCCTAGCAAACCGGGGCACCTCAACAACCTCGGGATCTCCCTCAAAGGTCAATTTAGGCACACAGGGGTGTTGAGCGACCTTGGAGAAGCCATAAACAACCAACGCCAGGCCACGTCCCTCACTCCTGATGATCATCCTAACAAGCCAGCGTGTCTTACCAACCTTGGGGTTTCCTTCAGAACTTGATTCGAGCGCACAGGGATGCTGAACGACCTTGAAGAGGCTATCAATAGTCAATGCCAGGCCGTGTCCCTCACTGCCAATGATCATCCCAACAAACCATGTGTCCTCAACAACCTCAGGATTTCCCTCGAGAGTCAATTTAGACGCACAGGGGTATTGAGCGACCTCGAAGAGGCCATCAGCAACCAACGCAAAGCTGCATCCCTCACTCCTGACGATCATCCTGACAAATTGATGTACCTCAACAGCCTCGGGAACGCCTCGGAGGATCGATTTAAGCGCACAGGGATGCTAAATGACCTCGAAGACGCCATCAATAGTGAACACCAGGCAGTGTCCCTCACTTCTGATGACCACCCAAACAAACTGGGATATCTCAACAACCTCGGGGCTTTACTCCAGAGTCAATTTGAACGCACAGGGATGCTGACCGACCTTGAAGAAGCCATTAATAGCACATGCCGGGCCGCATCTCTCACTCCTGACGATCATCCTGACAAACCAATGTACCTCAGCAACCTTGGGACTGCCTTCAACTATCGATTTGGGGGCACGGGAGGGCTAAATGACCTCGAAGATGCCATCAATAATAGACACCAGGCAGTGTCCCTCACTCCCGATGATCATCCCAAAAAACCGATGTATCTCAGCAACCTCGGGAGTTCCCTCGAGTTTCAATTTAGGCGCACAGGAATGCTGAGTGAGCTCGAAGAGGCGATCAAGAGTAAATCCCAGGCTGTGTCCCTCACGCCTGATGGCCATCCCGACAAATTGGTGTACCTCTATAACCTCAGGATTTCTCTCGTCACTCGATCTCAGCACACTAGGCTGCCGAATGATTTGGATAAGTCAATCTCAAATTTTCGGTTAGTCGCAACCTCTATCATTGGCCCAATTTTCCTCCGATGCCATGTAGCCCGAGAATGGGCTCGCTTGGAAACCAGACGGGATTCACCCTCAGCTTTGATTGCATACAGTCAAGCTATTGATCTTCTTTCACAAGTCGCGTGGATTGGAGATCCCATTGCTGCACGCCATTCACAGCTCACCCAAATTGGCAATATCTCAAGAGAGGCTGCTGCATTTGCCCTGGACGCCAGCTGTCCAGATCTGGCCTTTGAGTGGCTTGAGCAAGGCCGTTCAGTCGTCTGGAATCAGCTACTCCACCTCCGACCTTCAGTCAACCATCTCCAACAAGCCCACCCCGATACTTGCGCTGAATTCATACGGATCTCTCAGGAGCTGCAAAATGCAGCCACTCGAGGGCACAACCCAATCATATCTGATAACATCGACAATCCTCTTTTGCTTGAAGAGGAAACTCAACGCCATCACCATCTCGCGGAGAGGTGGGATTCGCTCGTGCAAGAGATCTGGTCGCTACCAAACTTTCAAGACTTCCTTCTTCCGAAGAAAGTCCCCACTCTGATGGAAGCCGCTAGCTTGGGTCCTGTGGTAGTCATCAATGTCCATCTGTCCCGGTGTGACGCATTGGTACTTGAACAAGGAAGAGACCAGGTGCTCCATATCCCATTAAAATTGCTCCACCATGGCGATTTAACAAAGATGCACACCTCACTGTGCCAATATCTTGCAGACCCCTATCGCGCTCAAAGATGGGGGAATCGCACTGGTGGAACGATCCGGCCAGTGGGCAGTTTGCCCATGGCAAAGATTCTTTTTTTTTTTTTTTTTTTTTTTTGATCTCAACAATTTATTACGCAGTGCACGATAGCAGTCCGCGGCAGTGTACCTACTACATTGAAGCTCAAGTAATAGACTGCTTAAATACAAAACATGTTCACAGAAGGGCCCCCAGAGGGGGCCCAACAACATCTGTTGTACTGAGCGCGGCCGTCAAGTGACCATGAAGGGAAAGCAGGCTAGGGCCAAGCCAGGTGAGCACCTAGACACCCGAACCCAACCAGAATAAGTAACTAAGGAGAAGTTAAAACATGGGGAGGCCCCAAGGGTGGGCAGGACAAAGCGCCGGGCAAAAGGCCCCGGGGAGAAGGAAAAAGAACCCAATGCGCTGAGAGATAGAACCCAAAACCTACTGTAGAAAGGAACGAGAAGGCCTACGTGGACGAGGGAGGGGCCGAAGCCGCTAGCTTCCCCTTGTCCTTCCGGGCAGAAGAACCGACACTGGTCTTGCGACCAGCCTCTGCAGTGCGACCATCGGCCGCATACCGGGCTTTGATCCAGTCCGGTTGGAAATGGTGTTGCCAGAAGGGGCACTTCAGGCTGTTGGCGGCATGTGACTTGCCGCAATTAATGCACTTGCCCATGTGGGGGCAGGGAGAGTCAGAGGGGGTAGCGGGGACAGGGGGCTTGGCCTTGGGGTGGCCCTTGCAGCAGCTGGCCGAAGACCGGTGTTCTTCCTCGGAGTGAGGCTCGGAACAGATGGGGCAGTGCGCAGAGCGCACGCGGCATGAATGGATGGTGTGGCCCCAGCGCCAGCAACGAGAGCAGCAGGGGGTGCCGGGATTAGCGCGGGCGGTCCGGATGAAGCAGACAGTACCAGCAAGGGGGATGGAGCGCCCGGCTACCGCTTTGGCGCAGGAGCCGGACTGTGAGTCATGGATGTCAAACCATGCAGTAGCTGTGGTTGACTTGGCAGAATTGCGGATCACCCGGGGGGGTCCAGCAAGGGGAAGGGAGAGTGCAAGGGGGGACCGGCTTAGAGCCTGTGCTACCTCGGCAGGGGTAACCCGGTCGGCGGTACCAGGTTGAAAGAGAGGGACGTCCACAAGCTTGAGATAAGATCGTGATGTGGGGAGGGAGACAGGGACTGGGGAAGCCTTGAGGTCCCTGCCAATGGCAGCACTGACAGCCGCCAGCTCAGAGGCCGACGCTACAGCAGAAGTAGAGAGGGACAAACCCCCAGAGGTCGGGCGCACCGACTCAACACGAAGTGCGGAGCCGGAGGCCAATAACGCTGAGTTAACAACATGGGTGATGTGTGGTAGGGACGCCTTGGACAAGGCATCAGAGCTGGGGATCAAAATCTGGCGCCTGGAAGGGCCAGCAACAGTGCAAGAGCGTTTGGCTTTGGAAGCCGAAGTGCCGAGAACAGCCTTCTGGACAGCAATGACACGATCTGTCGGGAGGGTGGGGAATGCCTTGGCCACGTGGATCAAGGTGGGTGCTGCTCTGAGGGCGCCGGCGTAGGAAAGGGGGGGAGGAGGAGCCACACCAGGTAGAACAGGCCGAGGGCGCCGGGGAGAGCGCGCAGGGCGAGGGGGAGGGGGCAGTGTCAGGGCAGTACCAGCAACTGGCGCCGACCCTGCAGGAGTAGACTCCTGCACAGCCAGACTGTTATCAGAACCCTAAGAAGGACTATACATAGGTCTTAGCCACCTTCCTGATGGACAGTAGTATACTTCTTTTCCCCTTTAATACTGACACTCTCACACTCACGCTTCCTTTCTCTCACACACAACTTCTATTTCACACAGGAAGCCTTCTTTTACCTGGGTCCACCTTCTTATGACTCGCCTTGACAAAGTACTTACCCAGGGTACTTATAAATAGCAGACAACCAATATGTATATAAACCTAGCTACAACCACCTGTACCTTTAGCTTAGTGTTATACACTGTTCTGCCTAAATCCCCAGTTCGCCTGAAAGGGCTTCAGAGATTTATCCAGCCCGCCTCTAAGTCAAGTAGTAAGACACTTGGACTAAGTCTGTATAGACATCCTTGTGATCCCAACCTTGCGACTCAAGAGCGGACCCCTAACCCGGGTAACACAGACCAGAGGCTGGCGTAGCAGGGGTTGTATTAGTGGGGACAGAGGAGCCACTTACCTCAGTGGTTCCACAGAACAGGCATGTGGCGTCCACATGTTGGGGAGGGGGGGGAGCCAGAGCCCAATGCGCCGCATAACGACGGAAGTACTCACGGAATGTTATTTTTTGGTCTTGGGAAGTGACCAGTATTTGAGACCACTCAGAGGCCAGGATGGCATCCAAGAGTTTGTATGCCCCTTCTGCAAGGGCAAGGGCGGAATTGAGGTCCTGGGGCGCAGTGGCCAGTAGGGGACCAAGACGGGGGAGGGCAGTACCTACCAGCCAGGAGCCATAGTCAAGTGCAGGGTCCCGTTTGACAGTGGTGGTTTTGGGAAGTGGTCGAAGTACCTCAGGAAGATGGGAGAAATCTTCCTCAGCGGGGGGGGAGGGTGTGGAGCCATACAAAAGGGCCGGGGAAGCCTCAAAGCGTAAACGCTTTGCGGCGACGTTGGCCAGAGCCACGTCGACCGAGTCAACAGCAGCAGGGGCCGGGGAGGGGGAGGGGGGGGAGGCAGAGCCAAAGGCCCCTGGGGAGAAAAAACGTGCCGCGGCCGGCGACCTTTCAGAAGCCGTGCACGCGCTGGGTTTCGGTGGCATGGATGCGGGGAAGCTGGTAATCAAGTCAGATACCTAACTGCAACGCTGTGGACCAACCAGAGACCGACTCGAAAATCGGTGGTGGTGGTGCAAGGTCAAGAAGGGATGATTTGGATGATATTCTAATCTTTGGAAATGATTTCAAAGAACACAGAAAGCTGGTCAAGGAAGTGCTGAAAAGATTTCATGATAATGACCTTTTTGCTAAAGCTGAGAAGTGTTACTTTGAACAAAAGAGTATTCAATACCTTGGAATGATTATTTCAAAAGGACAAGTTGCAATGGATGAGGAAAACTATCAGGAGTTCTGGAGTGGCTAGTACCAAAGAAAGTAAAGAATATTCAGGCCTTTTTAGGCTTTGCCAATTTCTATCAATGGTTTATACAAGACTTTGCCAAGATTGTTAAACCACTCATTAATCTTACAAGAAAAGACCAACCTTGGTTTTGGGGTGAGAAGCAGCAAAGTGCTTTTGAGGCTCTGAAAAAGGCCTTTACTACTGCTCCCATTTTACAAATTCCAGATGACATAAATCCCTTCCAGCTTTCAACTAATGCAAGGGATTTTGTAACAGGAGAAATTTTGTCTCAATTGGATCCCAATGATAAATTATGGCATCCAGTTGCTTTCTTTTCCAAGTCATTAGATGTTCATGAGAGAAACTATGAAATCTATGATAAAGAACTGTTAGCAATTATTAGGGGACTGGAAGAATATTGTCATCACCTAGAAGGTCATTCTGATGTGATTGAAATTTGGTCAGACCATCAAAACCTGACATACTTTAGATCTGCCCAGAAGTTGACATGGAGGCAGACACAGTGGGCATTATATCTTATATGCTTTCACTACTCTCTACACCACAAACCTGGAAAGACTATACAAGCTGAAGACCCTCTGTCCAGGAGGCCAGACTATGAAGAGGGGGTAAACTTTGACAATGAAGATCAAGTCTTACTTAAGCCTGAATTTTTTGCTGTTCATGCTGTCAAAGCTGTTTATGAGTCACCTATCAATGATGAACAAATCCTAAAGGAGGTCAAACTAGCATTACTTTCTGATGATGTAACAAGAGATTACAAACATCTCCTACAATCTGGTCCACATGAATTTGGAAAATCACTACAGGACTGGAACTATGAAAATGGCTTATTATTATATAGAGGAAAAGTCTATATCCCAAATAGCACAGATGATCATCTATGACAAAGAATTGTAGAAATCCATCATGATTTACTTTCAGCTGGACACCCTGGTAGATGCAAAACCTATGAACTAGTTTCTAGAAATTATTGGTGGCCTAGTATGTCTATTTTTGTCAAGAAATATGTGATAGGCTGTGATACATGCCAATAGATGAAAAAATGTGCACAACAGCCTTTTGGACTGCTCATACCAAACAAGGTGCCTAATAGACCTTGGAGAATTATTACCATTGACCTTATCACTCAGGTACCAGAGTCAAATAGATATAATGCCATTTATGTAGTAGTTGACTGCTTGACCAAACAATCTCACTTTTTCCCAATTATCAACCAGTTCTCATCTAAAGATCTGGCACAATTATTATATGATAGAATATATCCTCTACATAGATTACTGCTACAAATCATATCTGATAGGGAAACACAATTTGCTGCCAAACTCTTCCAAGAGTGGTGCAAATTACTTGGGATTGAGTCAAGTATAACAACTGCTTACCATCCACAAACTGATGGACAAACTGAACATGTTAATCAGACTCTGGAACAATACCTCTGGTGCTATGTAGACTACAATCTGCTAAATTGGTCAGACCTGCTATCTATAGCAGAGTTTGCTTATAATAACCAAGTACATGAAGGTACTAAGGAGATTCCATTCTTCCTTGAATATGGTTGACATCCAAGAGCAGGACCAATTATTAAGACAACATCAAATGTTAATCTTAATGATATCATGTATAAAAGACAAGAGGCACAGGAGCAGGCAAAAGCTGCTCTTAACCTGGTAGCAGAACAAATGAAATGGTACTATGACTTAGGAGTACAAAAAGTACCTTTCAAAGTGGGAGACAAAGTGCTACTTAGTCTAAAAGACTATCAAACCATAGAGCATGCATTATGTCCTAGATATGAGGGACCTTTTGAAATCATTGAAAGGTTATCAGAGATTACTTTTAGATTACATATGCCTTCTCAGTACCAAGCACTGCACCCAGTATTCCATGCCAGCAAACTAACTACCTATTCTGAATTAAATATTCCAGGACAAAGTAAACCCCCACCCTCTGCAATCCTAATTAAAGGACAAGAGGAGTGGGTGGTAGAGAAAGTCCTGTAGGATCAGATTTGCAATGGAAAAACAGAATACCTTGTTTGATGGAAAGGATTTACACCAGGAGATAATACATGGGAACCAGAGAGGAATTTGGAAAATGCAAAGAAGAAGATTAGAAGCTATTTCCAGCAAAATTCCTAGATTTAGGGCATATTCTCTTCTCAACAGAGCTTGAATCAAAAGAGAGGGTAATGTCACAGATTTAGTGTTTCATGCATAACCTATGGAAGGTCCAACCATTCCTTACAAGATAGGCATTATTGGATAGCCCTTGTCAAATGCTTTCTGGTGGTACCCATATTATTATATAATACCAACTCCTTGCTAAGATATTCACCAAACAAACTGTGCCATATACATAATATTAGTTATAGAGTCTAGACCCCTTTTTCAAGGGCCTAGACCACTTACATCATAGATCACAAGATCCTACATCATACTGATGTCATTGTGGGTGTATGGGAAAGCACCTTATTGTTAGAGGTCAGGGAGTAGGTAAGCTCCCAAGGAACAATAAAGACAATAAGAACAATAAGAGTCTATAATTAGTACAGTAGTGTCTAGGGTCCTATGTAGTGTCTGGGGTACTTAGAACACATGTATATAAGTAGGAGGGCTGGTGGCTATAGTACCCCAGACTTAACAACATCTTTGTTGATTCATATCACTATCTATTACCTTACTAAGACCTACCACTTGATCTCTGATTATCTTATCTATTTCCCCTACACTACCTGATAAGAAGTCACAAGATAAGTTGTGATATTTGTGACACACCCCCCTGGTTGAAGCACCAGAGCTGGGCCGTAAATGGATGTCTGATGGTAGAACTACCATGTCTCTATTTGGTCTGGTTTTGAAAAGTAGTTTACTGTATCATCAAACACTTCTGCAGAAAGGCATTTGTTCCACAAGAGAACCAAAGTAAGAACTGCATGGAGAAACTGCACTGGGTGGACTGAGAGCTCTTCTACCCTCAGTGGCCTATCCTAACAACCTAATGTCAGCTTGATTGGCATCCTAAGCATGAGGTTAACTTACCTTAACTGCTCTTTGTTTGAGGTATGCTCTAAAGCTAGCAGAAAAGCTGGAAATGTTGGCAATACTGCTGTCCAGCTTTGCAAGTTCTTTGGTCAAGATGGAAAGCATCTTGAGTGTTAGGTTGGGCTGGATGAAAAGCTTCTGTATCTGGAAGGAGAGGTGAAAAATACACTCCTCAGCCATCACTAGTATAAGTACCTTGGCACCCATAGAGTAAATAAAGACCATGATATTGAGCAACTGCGGGTTATTGTTGTTTAAGTCCTTGGCCTTTTGTTCCAAAAGACCTGAGCAGGTTTGGTCATCAGGTGCATATAAGAGAAAGCCAAGGTTCAAACAGTTACTTTCTTTGCCAGTCTTAGCTGCCTCTAGAAGTAGCTACCAGATTATCTTTTTGCCCTTTGCTATCTTGTCCTCATAGTGTTCACAAAATGAAGCACTTGCTTCAACTACATTGAAAAACGTCTAGAGTTTTGATACTAAACAGGTCACATTGGCAGTCTTGGGCCATAAAAGCTGGTTAAATCCAGCTTTGACCTTATGGGAGCAGCACAGTACCTGTTTAGTATCAAAACTCTAGACGTTTTTCAATGTAGTTGAAGCAAGTGCTTCATTTTGTGAACACTATGAGGACAAGATAGCAAAGGGCAAAAAGATAATCTGGTAGCTACTTCTAGAGACAGCTAAGACTGGCAAAGAAAGTAACTGTTTGAACCTTGGCTTTCTCTTATATGCACCTGATGACCAAACCTGCTCAGGTCTTTTGGAACAAAAGGCCAAGGACTTAAACAACAATAACCCGCAGTTGCTCAATATCATGGTCTTTATTTACTCTATGGGTGCCAAGGTACTTATACTAGTGATGGCTGAGGAGTGTATTTTTCACCTCTCCTTCCAGATACAGAAGCTTTTCATCCAGCCCAACCTAACACTCAAGATGCTTTCCATCTTGACCAAAGAACTTGCAAAGCTGGACAGCAGTATTGCCAACATTTCCAGCTTTTCTGCTAGCTTTAGAGCATACCTCAAACAAAGAGCAGTTAAGGTAAGTTAACCTCATGCTTAGGATGCCAATCAAGCTGACATTAGGTTGTTAGGATAGGCCACTGAGGGTAGAAGAGCTCTCAGTCCACCCAGTGCAGTTTCTCCATGCAGTTCTTACTTTGGTTCTCTTGTGGAACAAATGCCTTTCTGCAGAAGTGTTTGATGATACAGTAAACTACTTTTCAAAACCAGACCAAATAGAGACATGGTAGTTCTACCATCAGACATCCATTTACGGCCCAGCTCTGGTGCTTCAACCAGGGGGGTGTGTCACAAATATCACAACTTATCTTGTGACTTCTTATCAGGTAGTGTAGGGGAAATAGATAAGATAATCAGAGATCAAGTGGTAGGTCTTAGTAAGGTAATAGATAGTGATATGAATCAACAAAGATGTTGTTAAGTCTGGGGTACTATAGCCACCAGCCCTCCTACTTATATACATGTGTTCTAAGTACCCCAGACACTACATAGGACCCTAGACACTACTGTACTAATTATAGACTCTTATTGTTCTTATTGTCTTTATTGTTCCTTGGGAGCTTACCTACTCCCTGACCTCTAACAATAAGGTGCTTTCCCATACACCCACAATGACATCAGTATGATGTAGGATCTTGTGATCTATGATGTAAGTGGTCTAGGCCCTTGAAAAAGGGGTCTAGACTCTATAACTAATATTATGTATATGGCACAGTTTGTTTGGTGAATATCTTAGCAAGGAGTTGGTATTATATAATAATATGGGTACCACCAGAAAGCATTTGACAAGGGCTATCCAATAATGCCTATCTTGTAAGGAATGGTTGGACCTTCCATAGGTTATGCATGAAACACTAAATTTGTGACAGGGTGGTATGACTGGGCACCTAGTCTGCCCATTAGCATCAACACTGTTGCTGCCCCAGAGGCACCCACCCCAGAGATAGCTGCCTCTCCCATCAAAACCACCCATCCCATCAACATCGACATAACTACTGCTCCAGAGGCACCTGCCCCTCCCATCAACATTGGTGCTGTCCCAAAGGCACCCGACCCTTGCACCAAATGCATTGACTTTTGGAAAATGCAACCAAAAGCAAGCATGTCTGGGGCTTGAGGATGGGATCATTCTATTTGGAAACCCATACCATAAACAAAGTGTATCAGGACTGATGTATGGTTATATATTTTTGTGCCTACTGATGTGGCCCTGTGCTTCTATTCAAGTTAACATGGTTGAGGTGGACTTTGCAGGTAGTTTTACCAAGTCTGCACATGGCAAGGCATCACTTGCCAAAATGGCATCCATTTATCCCAGCCCCTTTGTGAATAAAGGATGTATAAGCAGTCAGAGTTCAAATTGAAGTGGCTGGTTGCCCCTCCCTACTATACCCCCCCAACTCTTTAGTCAGCACCAGGGGTTTGGTTGTCACGCCTTTGTTACACTATGCCAATGCAAGCTGGTTGATGATTCAATTGAGTGAGCATGATGGTGCTGATGCAAGGGAATGGGGAACCAAAGTTTGTTAGATTGCTAAAGTTCATGTATCCATGATATAACTTGGACAGAAGCAGTTAAAGCTTTGATCCAATTTCCTACTCCAACACAGCACTCTTCTAGCAGGTGTGACATGAGCAGAAATTCATATCCTATGATGTACTATAGCTAGCTGTCTCAAGCTACCACCAAACAATGTGTATATAGAGTACTAAAAAGTCTACAAATAATGGGAGGATGAGAGTGAATGAGGGCAAAGATATTCATGAATGACCAAACCCCCAGTGCTGACCAAAGGTCTGGGGGGGTATAGTATCCCCTCTTGCTGCTGCACCATTGCCCATACATGGCCACTCCATCTACCTACCACCCAGCCTGTCCCACCCACTGGTCAAGCACAAGTCACCAGGCCCTCCTCTCCTATGCCTGGTTTTCTACATGCTGATTGGGCTCAACAACTGTGACCCACATTTTTGCTAGAGTCACTCACAGCATGGCTTGGATCCACTTCAGCTCAGTACCAGCAGGTTTGCTCAGCGCCCATAGCTGCAATCGCTTTTTCCTCTGCCTGGCACTGATTGATTGAGTCCCCACATCTGGGGGCTGTCAATGAGAGCCCACAACACCCAATCCTTGACAGATGTCAGGTGCAGGTCATGCCCAACCAAGCTGTCTCTCAAAGCTCACAAGGTAGAGGCACAGGCTGGACCATTGAGAGTCTGCAGCTCTTGCATGGCCAGTACTCCCACCACCTCCAAGCACTCCTAACATACTCAACCCCCTTTGGACCATCAGGCTATGCCTGCATCATTGTTTTTGACCCCCTGTGCTCTTGAAGCATACCCCTCAAATCCTCCATCACCTAATTCCTCTAACCCCTCAGGCCTATCAGATCTCTTGGAGCCAGAAAACAATGATGATGATGATGGTAATGATGGTGACAGTAGCAAACCTGATAGTAATGCAGCCCTGCCTCTAGGTAACAATCTGCCTCCACAACCACCACCAGAGAACATGAATCCATCTGCACCTCCATGTTGTCCCTGTTCTGCTGCTCCCAATACCAATGACCTCCTAGCCTGTGCTCTTGGCTGCCTTGCTAATCAGCTTGACAGTCAAGTGCAATCACATCTGCCATCTCTACCTTGGGCCCCTTACACCAAAGCACACAAACCCAAAATCTTCAATGAGTCTGACCCCACCAAACTTAGCCTTTCTTGTTCCAGTGCCAACTATACTTTTGCACTAATCCCAACCAATTTGCCAACTCTGCAACAAAGGTCAATTTTGCATTGACTTATTTTTTGGGCACTGCCCAACAATATTTTGAGATTGGTCTTGACCAGGCTGATCACAATGGTATTATCCATAATTGGCTAGATAATTGGGACAAATTTACACTTGAGTTTTAGACTCATTTTGGCCCTGCAGATCCCAACTGGTGAAGCCGCTAAACAACTTGATAATCTCTGCATGCACTTGGATGAGAAAATTGCCATCTATAATGTTGAGTTTCTCTGCTTAGCTGGGCAACTCAAGTAGGATGATGAAGTACTGTGTCACCACTACTACAAGGGACTTCCTGATTGCATTCAGGATATTCTCTCCAATTGGGCTGATAGTAAGCCTACCACCTTCATCTTGATGCATGATGCAGCACAAAAGGTTGACACTTGTTATTGGGAATGCCAATGAGAAAAAGCCTATGCAAAGTCTGCATTGGAGCAACAATTATCCAAGAAATCTGGAGGAAATCAGTCCACTCAGCCCTCATCCTCTGCTGCCAAGAGCAGCAATAACAATAGCTCCAACAACAACTGTGGTGGTTCTGGTGGCCACAGCTCCTTGTCCAGCAAACCCTCCCAACCCTCTCCCCCTCACTACAGGCACAACCCCACTAAGACCATCATATCTTAAACTAGGCCCCTGGCTGACAACATGTGGCAAAAAACCTCCCCCACTCATGGCAAGACTCACTTGATGCATTCTAAACCATGCACCAACAGGCGAATATATGTAGATCATGGTTCTTTCCTCAAGAACCCACAGCATGTGCATGTGGCTTCTATCTTGAGACCAGAAACCACATTCTCTGGTCCTACCCACAATACCAAAGATAGTGGAACTGGTACAATGACCATGGTGAGGACATCAATGTTTGGGGTCTATTAGGATTCTTGGAAGACAATCCATGTGCATTTACATTCATAGACCAGAGGTAACATTGCTAGTAATTAGCTCTCCCTCCTCCACTCTCCCAATTCAGAGCTGTGATGGCTAAGTTCAGTCTCTCTTAGCTGAGTGTAGGTTTATATATTGACCTTTCTGTAAATATTCCAGTGCTTTCTAAATAGGTTAATAGTAGTAGTGTACATTGTACCCTACTACCACAGACTGCTACCACACACCGCAGCTTAATAATTGTTGAATTACAAAAAAAAAAAAAAACCCTCCCAACCCACTTCCAACCAGAAGTCCTCAGCCCCCAAACCTGACCTGTCTGACAAACTTACCAAGGATAGTAAGTTGACAACCAAAGAGTGTCAATGTTGCATGTACAACAATCAATATGTGCCTCTTCTGTGGAGGGGCCAATCACAAGGTCAAGGTCAGCAATTGCAAGAAACAAACTGCATTGGACAACAAAGCCAAGGGGTGTCAAGCCCAAGTCACAGAGCCAGATAGCTCTACTGCTGCAGATATGCAGTTGGAAAAATAGAGTGCAGTCCTTAGGCCTCTGCACAGACTGAGGATTGCATTAAGCTCATCTGTGCTCCCAAGACTCCCCACCTCAATGCATCCACTCTTTCCAATCCAAATTCCCTTCATGTAGAATTAACTTCAGCATCCCTTCTTGACCTCTTACCACCACCATTGATTTTCGAATCGATTTCTGGCTGGTCTTGAGCATTGTAGATAGGTTTCTTTTGCGAACTCTAGTCTACTGTTGTCAATGCCACCAAAACCCAGCATGCACATGGCCTCTGAATGGTTGCTGGCTGCAGCATGTTTTTTTGCCCTGGGGTCATTTGGTATGTCCTCACCCCCCTCCCCCTCTCCAGCCCCTGCTCCTACCAACTCTGTCGATGTGGCTCTGGCCAATGTTGCCACAAAGTGTTTACGCTTTGAGGCTTCCCCAGCCCTCTCCTTTGGCTCCACACCCTCCCCTCCTCCTGAGGAAGATTTTTCCCATCTTCCTGAGATTCTTCAACCCCTACCCAAATTTGCCACCATCCAGCAGGACCCCGCCCTGGACTACGGCTCCTGGCTGGTGGGTACTGCACTCCCTTGTCTTGGTCCTCTTCTTGCCTCAGTGCCCAAGGACCTCAATGCTGCTCTAGCCCTTGCTGAGGGGGTCTACCGCCTCTTGGATGCCATCTTGGCCTCTGAGTGGTCTCAATCCAGGTCACCTCACAGGACCAAAAAATCACATTCTGTAAGTACTTTTGTTATTATGCAGCACATTGGGCTCTGGCTCCCTCTCCCCCCAACATGTGGATGCCACATGCCTATTCCGTGGAACAGCTGAGGTAAGCGGTTCCACTGCTACCACTAACTCTGCCCCTGCTGGGCCAGCTTCAGGACCGGTCACACAGGAGTCTACTGCTGTGAGGCTGGCTCCAGTTGCTGGTACTGCTGTTGCAGTTCTCCCTCCCCCTCACCCTGCACACTCCCTTTGGTGCCCTCGGCTTGTTTTACCTGGTGTGGCCCCTCTCTCCCCCCTCTCCTATGCCGGCGCACTCAAGGCAGCACCTACCTTGGTCCACATGGCCAAGGCATTCCCCACTCTCCCAATCACTGTGAACCCAGAAGTGTTGTAATTGACACCAGAAGGCATAGGGAGAGGGGAAACTCCCTAGATAGTGTAGTTATTTGTGGGGTGGAAAAACATACATATTTTCGTTGATGGTATTCCAACTATTATGTTAGAGATTCGTGACATAAGATGTGATTTTATTGCCTCACAGGCAGGTGGTGAATTACGCTGTCTTTTACTGGCGGTAGTGTAGATTTTATCCACAATATATACTATGGTACTTGAGTCGTTACAATCTGCTGTTCGTCTTTTCTATTTCATCACGATCAATTCCTGCTCACTCCTGTTGGGAAGCCTATTCTCTGGTCCGGTTGCATTCTTATGTTGTAGCTATCGGTCTCAGTGTCGACTTCGGATGAAGAGTAGTGCATTGTCTTCATGATAGCTAGGACTGTAAGCCAAGTATCTCATACCAACATTCCAGGCATTGCCATTGCTTTTATTATTACTGCCATGCTTGTTGTTGTTGTTGTTGTAGGTGCTTACTGTCACTGTCGTGTCCAGTGTCACTGTCGCATCCATTGTCACTGTCGTGTCCATCGTCCATCATCACCACTACATCTGCCACCACTACATCCACCACGACCACGACCACTACCGCTGCATCCATCATTGGCCCTACATCCACTGTGACAGCCGCATCCACCACGACTGCATCCATGACTGCCGCATCCACTACCGCAATTGCGCCCCCTGCCCTTACCCATATCCGCAACTGTTCTTACAATGCTCTACTATATCTTTTTGCGATGGTACACAAACCTGTCATTGGAGGAGAGGGTCCAGGCGAGGTGGGCACTGGAGAAGGCCATGGTAGCGCATGAGGGTGCTATTGCGCAAATTCTTGCAGGAAGAGACGTTGACTGGGTCTTGATGTAAGTCTTCAATAGAAGGGATTGCGTGGATCACTGAAGGGAAAGTTAGGGGTAGATCACATGTATCTGTGAGCAATTACCATCCCCACTGGACTGTGTGGGGGTTCCACAGCAAGCATGCTATTGTAACACTGCATCTGCATAGGTATCGCGCTGGAGTGAAGGTGTTTGGCAATGGCGGCAGGTGGGGGACGGGGAGAAAGGGTCTGGGCAGCATTAGATGTCGTCATTGGTGATCTATAAATGCAAATCTTAAGATGTCAATATGTTTTTATGTGTTTTTTTTTTGTTTTTTTTTGGAATATCTGATTGGTCAAATGATATTAGTTGTATTGATTAGTTGTAGAATAATGTACTATGTTGACTTGCCTAGGGGATTTGGGCATTGATTGGCTCACTCGTCAGCTGGATCAACCTGGCACAGAGATAGGCGGGCGGCAATAGATTGAACACTGGCGTTCTCAAGAGTGAAAAGTTGGTGTACCACCCACCGTGGATTGGATCTAGTGGAGACTCCAGATCAGTATAGTGTTACTTAAGTTTGAGAACCAACTGTATAAAGATTTCAAGTCATTCTCCTGCTTGACGAGTGCTTTGAGGTTGTGTTGATGTGCTACAGTTGCAGGGCAGACATATGACGGGGGGACAAGGTACATGTGAGCAAGGGCGAGACAGAGGGGTAAACCTAGATAAAATCTCTGAGTACATGGTGTGTGCGAAATGAGGTTGTTGGCAGCAGTATTGCTAGGATGGCGCTACGTGATGCTTTGAAGCTTACCGATGAATTTCTTACCATGGTCAGCTACAAATTAGGTTCTGCAGCTTGAAGGTAGATGGGGTACAGTACTTGTGCTTTAGAAACTCTTGCGAAGACGAGTCGCATCTCTGTGTCTAGTTTACTGATTAGAACAGGTTTCATACTCAGTAGAAAAATACGCACAGCTACTTAGGGGTTGCACAAGGAACAAAACAAGTTTGATAGTGACAAACTGCTGGAGAGCATCAGCATAGATACAAGGTACAGGGAAATAAAATTATACTATACCGAAATTCACTTCTTCTGGACTGTGGCAGTATTACTTCGGTCTATGATAGCCCACCAATCTCTATCCCGGTATTACACCGAACATCAAAGCATTGCTAAAATAGGCCATTATACCCCTATATACCCATGGCCCAGCAATAGCTACAATGTAATCATCTCAATATACCCATAACACCCCTACAATGACCCTAACCCAACTGGTATGTCATGTAAGGACCTCTATGAGGCTACAAGGCACCCCAGGAGTCAGCCAGTGGCTACTAAATAGCTACTGTATGGCTTCGAGAGTGGACAAAGAGTACAACAGGCGGCATTGCAGTTGTACACACTCAGAGATGCACCAGATATCGAGAACGTTGTCAGTAGAACCCCCTGATCACAAGGGAGGAGCTCACAACCATATAATGATCATCGAGATGACCTGAGAAGACTGAGGGCCTCTAATTCGACTATCTCGAAAGGGGACACATATAGCAGTCTAGTGCTGATTGAAACCTTTGAGAGGATCATGTGACCGGCATTGAGACACTTGGTAGACGGATTTTCGAGATACCTCGATTAGTAATGAACAGTGTCCCTGACCCGAATAAATGGCATACAATGTACTAAGTGTTATCAGAACCCTCAGAAGGACTATAATTAGGTTTTAGCCACCTTCCTGACGGACAGTAGAATACTTCTTTTTCTATCTTTAATACTGATACTCCCACACTTACGCTTCCTTTCTCCCATACCCAACTTCTATTTCTCACAGGAAGCCTTCTCTTTACCTGGGTCCACCTTCCAATGACTCGCTCTGACAAGTACTTACCCAGGGTACTTATAAATAGCAGATAACCAATATGTATATAAACCTAGCTACAGTCACCTGTATCCTTAGCTTAGTGTTATACACTGTTCTGCTTAAACCTCTTGTTCGCCTGAAAGGGTATCAGAGATTTATCCAGCCCATCTCCAAGTCAAGCAGTAAGACTCAAGGACCAAGTCTGTATAGACATCCTTGTGATCCCAACCTTGCGACTCAGGAGTGGACCCCTAACCCGGGTAACAAAACACTAAGCTATCTCTGTTCCCCACCCTGTGTCTCTTTAGACACGTGTTGTAGCCCCCTTGCTACGTATTGTGCCCATTGGCGCGTGTTGTGCTCTCAAAGCACGTGTTGTAGCCGTTGCTACGTGTGTCGCCAATTGCGACGTGTTTCCCCGCCGACATTCTGGAGTTCAAAGGACTCCTTCTCAATATCATCATCTGTGCCACCGGCTACGCGATAGGAAGAATCATCGCGTGGTACATCATAAATCACTCCCCTCATCAACCTTTCCTCCATCTCGAAATACATCTATATTTCGTGACAAATTAATCCGACAATCTGGAGTGCAGAAAACTCCTCTCTTACACTCTCAAAATTATCATTGGTTACGCGATTTACAAATTAATCGCACGCCTAATTGAATACCACAATTCCACCTCGACTCCGTCCTCCTTCTTCGTCCGAAGAAGAAGAATCTATTTCCGAAGAACAACCTCCCTCCAATCCCTGGTCTGAAGAAGAATACCTCTCAGGCGAACAACCTCTTCAATCAGACGAAGAAGAACAACTTCGCCAACAAGCAATTGAAGAATACCCTTTCCTACCCTGATCCTGTCAACAATTCCAAACCCCGACAACTCCTTTAGAAGACTCCCCCTTTCGTAACCCTTACGAAAGAACCAACATACCTCCTCGTTCGACTCAAATTAGCGGACCAGGACCATCACGACCTCAAGACCCAAGAAGGCCTCCCCTTTCAATTCAGCCTTCTCCTCGTTCTCTTACTCTGCAAACCTCGCAACCGGTAACACTACCCCCAGCGTCACCCATTCAAACTTCCCCCACACACGCCCCCGTAATCAACCCACAAACAATTATGGGTTCACAAGCCGCCGCCCCAGCTCCAGCAGCTCCAGCACCACCAGCACCCCGAGAAATCGGGTTTATCAAACCTCCTATCTTTGACGGAGATCGAACCAAATTCGACAACTGGCTTTTCGCCGTCAATGTCTACCTTATCAGGAATGACCTCGTCTATCCCCGAAATTACGACAAATGCCTCTTCGCACTCACATCTATGCAAAAAGGAGAAGCTCGAACCTGGGCATCTCAATACATTGCAGAACGATACGCTGCAGGACTAGCGCAGACACCCCCGTACCATGGATTCTACAATGAAACATGGGCTGCTATGAAAGCTCGTCTTCGACAAGACTTCCAACCAGCAGATGAATCTGCTTACGCCCACACTTGCTTACAAACTATGAAACAAGCAGATAAACCTATGACTGACTTCAACTCAAAATTCAAAGACATGGTCCGACTTGCGGACATCCACGAAGATCAAACCCTTATCGATCTCTACCGAAAAGCTATCGATCGCAGAATCGCGATCAAAATCGACACTTCCGAGAACCCGCCACAAACCATTCAAGGATGGTACACAATGGCCAACCGACTCGACGACAACTTCTGCCGAGTAAACGCTTTTTACAGAACACCACGTTCCTTTAATAACAACAACCGCTTCCAATCAAAGCAAAGACAAAATAACACAGTTCCCTATGCGAACTACTACGCCCGATCAACCCCTAGGTTTACACCTAAAGATCCCTATGCCATGGAGATAGACAATCTCCGAACCGAAGAATATGAGGATCCATACCCTATAATTCCTCACGAAATCAACGAAATCAACATCCCTTGCGAAGACAATTGTGACGGATCCCTCGAAATCGATGCTGTCCTTACTGGTCAGCAAATGAAACAATACCAGAACCACAAGTGTTTCAGATGCGGATCTGAAAAACATTTCATTGCGGAATGTCCCATGCCCGCACCAACCCGCCGCTTCCCTGGCGCCCGAACTCAACCGGTTCGACCGGTTCGAAACCCAAATAGGCCTAAACCTTCCACTTCCACCCCTCGCAAGTATTCACTTGCGGTTGCCGATGTTGCCGCACAAATGCAGCAACTTGTGGACACCTTGGAGCCGGAACTCCAAGAAGAACTACATTCAGCACTAGCTGAGGACCCCCAAATGCATCCTTTCCAGGATTTTTAAAACGGAGTGATGTCGAACGA
This sequence comes from Lepiota venenata, assembly GCA_004296355.1. Lineage (NCBI taxonomy): Eukaryota > Fungi > Basidiomycota > Agaricomycetes > Agaricales > Agaricaceae > Lepiota > Lepiota venenata. The sequence goes on from RCFS01000041.1 coordinate 249,369, forward strand.
TGTGCCCCTGCACACTCCCAAAATGGACAAACAATTTCTCCCCTTACGATCGATTCTGTACAATTAACTACATCCTCAAATAAAAGATCTCTTTTCCTCCCCATTGAGATCTGGAGCGAACAATCGTCGAAACCCGTGGCCATCACCGCCCTGATTGACTCAGGAGCTCAAGGAAATTTCATATCCAATAAAGTCGTAGACCGACTCGGATATCAACGCCGATCCCTGGACAATCCCATTGCCTTAACCAATGTGGATGGATCAAATAATCAACATGGCATAATCCGAGATTATGTCACAATCGGCGCCATCATCGATAGTCGCGATTGTAAATTGCAAGCCTTTGTCACCAACACCGGAGCAAAGGATTTCATAATGGGTTTTCCCTGGTTGGAACAACACAACCCTGATATCAACTGGAAAACCAAAACATTTTCTTGGAAACCACAAATCGAACACTCAGCATTCCCACAACTTCTCAAAACTCTCCGCCGACCGATAGAAGCCAATTCCATATCTATGGATTACATGGCCGGACATATCACTACCACCGACGAAGCACCAACAGAGTACTTCGATATCGATAACATTAATCTCAACGAATTCTCCATGGAGAACGAAATGAACCCCATGCTGTTCACACCAATGGAAATAAATGCTAAAGCAACTTTCGCTACTCAACTCCATAACACCGCCGCCAAACTTACATCAAAACTCCGCGGTAAACTCCCCGAAAAACAAGAAGAAAACAAGATCCCTCGACGTTTTGCTCGATGGGCAAAATTATTCGATAAGAAAGCATCCAAACGATTCCCACCATCACGATCTTTCGATCACGCCATCGAAACAAAACCGACTTTCGAACCAAAGTCGATGAAACCATACCACCTAGCGCCCGCCGAAAATAAAGCGCTAAAAGAATTCATAGACGAGAATTTGCGAAAAGGGTACATTCGACCCTCGAAATCACCAATGGCATCGCCATTTTTCTTTGTAGCAAAGAAAGGAGGAGATCTCCGACCTTGTCAAGACTATTGTTACATCAACGAACACACGGTAAAGAACGCTTACCCAATCCCCATGATCTCCGCTATCATGGATAAACTCAAAGGTGCAAAATACTTCACCAAACTCGATGTTTTTTTTTTTTTTTTTAAATCAACAATTTATAACACGGTGCGTGGTAGCAGTCCGCGGTAGCTATCTACTACAAGAGAGGTAGCTACTACATATGAGAGTTCAACAGATGGACCCCGAAGGGGTCCAACATCGTCCGATGTACTGAGTGAGGGCTTCAAGTGCCCGTGGAGAGAGAAGGACTAACTAGGGGACTAGAAAGAGGGAGGGAGGAGATGGTACATACCAGCGGGCGGGCTAGGTAGGTAGGGGGGGTTGGGAAAAGTGTCGGTCAGCAGTGCCCCCTGGGTCGGGGGGAAAAGAGAAGGCCTTGGGGTTGTTCTGGAGGAAGGTGATGAGGTCGTCCAGGTCGGTGTAATAGTTTGCGCCACTGTCCTGTGTCCAAGTCCAGTGGCGAGTGTAGAGAGGGCAGGACCATAGTATATGGTCTCACCATTGGAAGGGGAAGCCGCAAGGGCAGGAGGTTGGTTCGTTGGGGAAGAACCATGAACAATATTTGCCTGTGGGTGCGTGGTTAAGAATGCAGCGCGTCAAGCGGGCGGTGAGTGAGGGGGGTTTTTTTGCTATCGAGGATATGAAGGAGCCATCCCTGAAGTAAGAGGGGCGGATAGGTTCGCCACAGTGTGCGAGGGGCATAAATTGTGAGCCTAGGGCGGATGGGGGGGAGGAGGCAAGTTGCCATTCTCGGATGATATGCTTTGTGCTTAGCTTCCGGATAGACGATGCCCAGACAGGGGACGATGTCGAGAAAGGTGGATGTGGCTTCGCGGAAGCGAGAGCATGAGCTGACCCTTGCACGGAGAGTCTCCATTTGGAGAGCGAGTGTGCAATGGTGATTGTATGTGATTCCGATGTTTGGAACCACGGGACCAGGAGAGAAGCGACCTGGAGGGAGGTATGCTGACCGGAGGAGGGGGAGGGAGAGAGTGCAGCCCACACCGCTGAAGGAGAGTCAGTAAGGAAAAAAAGGGAGGAGATGCTATTACTAAATAGAGGAAGTAATGAAGAGAGAGCAAAGGAAAAGGCCAAACGTTCAGAATCGGCACCTGTGAGGGAACCGGCATCAGTAGAGTCCGAGCATACAATAACATTGTTCACAGAAGCAACATAGGAGACTCGAGAGGAGAAACCAGGCAGGCGGGGGGGAGGGGAGGAGGAGTCAATACCAATTACAAGTACGGTAGAAGAGAATAGAGCCCTAGAGAGGGCAGAGTCGAGAACAGAGCTGCGCCAGGCAGAGAGGTCTTTTCTGGAGCAGGGGGAGGGGGGATTGAGGAAGGTGAAGTGGCCTGAGAACCGGTCTAGGATGCGAGAGCCGGGTTCGGCCAGGGGGTGTGAACGGAGGATGGGGTTGCCCACGATAGAGGGGAGTGTAGCATCCATGAAGACCAGAGCTGAGCCAGAGATCCGTTTTTGTCGGGTGGTAAGGAAGGGGAGGGAGAGGGGGTGTCGCTCGGTAGTGGAGGCGTTGGTGAGAAGGGAGTTAATCCCATGGGTGTGAGGGAGGGAGGCTATCCGCATAGCGCTCCGGGTTTGGAGCTTCCTGAGGTGAAGGTGGATGGGCAGAAGGCCTGCGATGGCTTCGACTCCTTGGGATGGGGAGGTGCGGAAGGCCCCCGTAATCCACAAGGCGGCACGCCGTTGCGAGGCCCTGAGCTGTTTGAGAAGTCCCTTGATGTGGGCTGCATCGTGGAACCAAAGAGAGGACCCATATGTCATCAAGGGGATAACACAGGAGCGGTAGAGGAGGCGTTTGTGAGAGGGGGTGAGTCCTCGGGACGAGTTGCCTAGTAGGCGCATAGCGCCCAGGAGAGAGAAGGACTTGTTGGCATAGAATGCGACATGGTCTTTGAAGGAGAGGCGGGGGTCAAACCAGAAGCCCAGGTAGCGCCACGTGGGAGAGGGGGTGAGAAGGGTGCTGTCGGTGAAGGGAGCATAGCCTAGGTCTAGTGAGGGGAACGTTTCGTTGTGTCGTCGCGAGAAGAAAAATGATTCGGTCTTGGAGTGTTCAAGGACCAGACCAAAGTCAGATAGAAGCCGGAAGACTATTCCGTATGCTTTAATCAATGGGGGAGTCACGTCCATCCACTGTTTACCTCTAGATACTAGGAGGCCGTCATCGACATAAGATAGAAAATCAACATTTCTGAGGAGGGGATCAAGGGAGAACAGGTGTTCCGCGATGTATAGGACCGGGGCTAAGAAGAGGGAGGATAGTACTGGGGAAAGGGCTGATCCTTGAACTACCCTGACCGAGCAGTCCATGGGATCAGAGACAATGTTGGCTCCCCAGGACAGGGAGGTGGTGCGGCCAACAAGGTAGGATTCGAAAAAAGAGAGAATTTGAGGGGGGAAGCCCTGGTGGCGGAGGATGGCTACAAGGGTGGAATGGTAGAGGGATGGGAAGAACTGGGCAACATCAAAGGCGATGACACCGGTGACAAGGCCTTTAGCCCATCCAGCGCGAACAAGGTGGGAAAGGTAGAGGCCGGCGTCCTCGGTAGAACGACCGGCAATCCCACCCAGTTGGCGGGGGTGTACGAGTGCATGGCGGACAGCCACAAATTGGAGTCGAGTGGCCAGCATTTTCTCGAAGAGTTTGCCCATGGTGTTAAGGAGTGTGATGGGATGGAAGTCGCCCGGTTTGGTGTGGGAGGGTTTAGGGGGTTTAGGGATAACGACCATGGTTGAATCCTTGAAGTAGGAAGGCCAGTGGCCATGTTCGACACAGGCGTTGGCAAGGGCTAGAAGGGCTGAGTGGCAAGAGGGGCGGGAAGCCAGTTTTTTGAGGTGGCGCCATGTGAGGTGGTCAGGACCAGCAGCAGAGCGGTTAGAGGTGCCAGCAAGGGCCTCGTCAAGTTCAGGTGGGGTGAAGGGAATCCACTCGCGTGTGGTTTGCTCGGGAAGGTAGTCAAGGCCTGAAAGGTCCGTTGTGCGGTCCTTGGCATTGAAGAAGTGGGAGCCCAGCGCATCAAAGAGTTCTTTTTGGGTGACGCAAGGTTTGGAGGTTCGGGGGTCAACTACGGCATCGATAGCGGGCAGGGAGCGGGGGCCCACCCAGGACATTAAGTCCCAGGGCCTCTTGTTTGTGGCCGCTATGTCTTTGGACAGGGCATCATAGTAAGTTCGTTTGGCCAGGCGGCAGCTAGAGCGGAAGGAGCCCCAGGACTCCTTGGAGGGGGCCGAGCGGTATGAGTCTAGAAGGGAGGTACAGTCCTTGTTCCACCACGGCTTTGAGCGGTGGCAGACCAGGGATGCTTTGGAGTTGGTGGCCCATGCGGCAGATACTACAGCCATGAGCGAGGCCGCGAATGCTTCCACTTCAGTTGGAGAGGAGAGGGGGTGTGTGGAGGGGAGGGAGCCCAGACCGTGTGAGACTGCGTCGAGGAAGGAGGTTTCCTCCTCGGAGTCGATCTTTATCACGGTTTTATGGACAAAGGGGATTTTGGAAGGGATAGGGAGTGTGAAGGCTAAGGGGGCGTGGTCCGAGGGTAGTCGGAGGTTAGGTAGGATGTGGTATTCCAAGAGGGGCAGGCCGTTGTGGAAGAAGGCCAGGTCGATGACTGTGGAGGACTTGTTTCGATCTCTGGGATAGAAGGTGGGTTGGGGAGAGACCGGTTGGGCTCTTAGTAGGGACAATGTCTCAGCTACATTGAGGAGGCGTGAGGCTCTGGCAGGGTGTGCAGGGTATGATGGGTCCCATTCACTTGACCTGATGTTAAAGTCCCCGACCAAGCAGAGGCAGGAGTGGGAGGACAGGGATAGTGTGTTGGTTAGGAATGACAGAGCAGAGTCCTGCGCGTCATTGTAAATCCCTACTAAGTGTACTGGGCCAGTGGGGAAGAAGAGGGACAGCCACGAGATGTCTCGGTGAGGGGCAATGTCACGGCGGAGGGAGGGGCGGAGGGGGCATAGTGATTTGTGAACAAACACCATCGACCGGGGGCGAGAGAGAGAGTCAGGATCATTCTTGTCACCAGGTGAGACGAGGCAGTCCCAGTCGGGGTGGAGGGGGCCGCCAATGACGGGGGCGCCCTTTTTGTTAGTAGCAGAAAGGACATACCTGATAACTTTCCACGGGGGTTCTTGTATGAAGATCAGGTCTACAGCCAGAGCAGACAGAGTAACCAGAAGAGTATCAAGCAGAGAATAATTGCGGGCCACGTTTTGAGAGACTATCGAGAGAGAGTCGGCCGAAGGCGTCCTACCAGTAGGGTGCTCCGGGAAGGGAAAGGGGGAAGTGGAGGGGGGCACGACCAGTTCAGGAGTAGGAGAGCGGAGGAAGGGACGGGTGAAAGGTGCATTGGGGTAGGGCAAGGGGACAGTGTCTGATAAATCATGTACAGACATTGGGAGGGGCAGCGGAGGCGGCTGCGGCTTCAGCACGGGCACGGCGCTGTTCGGCGCGGATGGTTTCCCTCAGGAGGGCTTGGCGGTTGATGCGGCCTTCGATCCACTTGGGTTCGAAGCGGTGGTGCCAGAAAGGACACTTTTCGCTGTTAGCGGGGTGGGGGCCATCGCAGTTCTTGCATTTGGCACCGTGGGGGCAGGGTTGGTCGCGGGGGGTGGCCGGGACGGGGGGGTTGGCTTTGGGTTTGCCCTGGCAGCAGGTGGCATGGGAGCGGTGGTTCTCCTCCTTGTGAGGGCCGCCGCAGATGGGGCAAGCGATGTTGAAGCGTCTGCAGACATGGACAGTGTGGCCCCAGGTCCAACATCTGGAGCAGAGAGGGACACCGGGGCGGGCAGTGGCCTTCCGGATGTGGCAGACATTGCCCAGAATAGGCACAGAGCGGTTAGCCACCTCATCGGCGGCGGTGCCCTTCTGGGAGTCCCATATTTTGAACCAGACAGTGGCGGTGTCAGCGCCGCGGTTGTTGCGTGAGGGGCGGGGGGGAGAAACGAGCTGGAAGTGGGGAGCAAGGGGGGAGCGAGAGAGAGCCTCACAGACGAGGCGCCTGACCTCGGGGTAGGAGGTGGGGCCGTCGGGGCAGGGGACGTCAAGAATCTTGAGGTAGGACTTGGAGCGGGCCTTGCCCGCTGCAGTGATGCCCCCATCCACCACTTTGGACGCCCATTGGCAGATAGTGTGTACGTCTTCGTTGGATGGGACGTCACGGCAGAGAAGGCGGGCGGCAGTCTTATCTCGGGAAATGGACAGGATGCGGCAGGTGGAGGAGGACGCAGCGAGTCCTCGATTGGCGGAGTCAACAATTCCAGGGAGGTCCAGGACGTTGGGGGGAGGGGTGGGGAGAGCGAGGATGACCTCCCGGCGTGTCGGCCCTTTGGTGGTGGAGGCAAACTTAGTGCGTGGCTTGGCGAGGGCGGAACCGGGCGCGTTCTTGGGGGGGGCGGAGGGCGGGGAGACACCCTTGGCACGTGCCATGCGCTCCAGTTTGTCGGTGGAGGCGTCAGGGAATGCACGTGATAGTGCGATTAGGCAGCCGGTCCAGTCAGAGGAGGGGGAATTGGGTTTGGTGGCGGCCACGTTGGCCCATGTACGGCCAGGGGTGGGGGAGGGGGCAGCGGAGCATCTGTTCGGCTTGGTCTTCATGTTGATGGCCGGGGGGGAAGGGGGAACCACAGTCTTGAAGGGTTCAGATCCTGCCGATGGGGAGGGTCCGGAAGCATGGGCCAGGGCAGTACCAGAGCCGATCATTGGGCGAGGGACAGAAGTAAACTTCTGACCGCCCTGAACAGGGGTAAACCCCGGATCAGGTCCCTTTGACCCGTGTTTAGTAACGCGCTTACCTTTATTAATTTGGGCAGGCGATGGCGAGGGGGGCCTCATGTTGACATCTGGGATGTGGGCAGGAGGGGGTGAGGAGGGGGGGAGGAGAGCTGACGGTGCAGCCGGGGCAGCTGGGCCCAGAGTTGGAGGGGGAGAAGAGGGAGGAAGGGAGGGAGTCGGTACAGGTACGGGATGGTGCATACCTGCGTTGATAACGTGTTGGAGCCATTCGGCAAGGCTAAAGTTGCCCCTGGAGCGAACCATGTTGGCCAACTTGGGTGAGGCAAGGATCGTGTTGAGCGTATCGAACAGGTAGGGGACAATAATGGGGTGGTCATTGTCGACCAGCTCGGAGTGTGAGAGGGATTGGAGCCAGTCCCTCACAACCTTCATGGTTTCATCTGCCTCGACGGCGTCGGCAGTAATCTGCTCATATGGCGATAGGGCCGGGAGTTCTTCGTCTGCTGGTCTGTCGGACCAGTTGGCGGGGGGTATTTCTGGTTGGGGTGGGGGGTTTATGTTGCACGAAGTGGGTACGACGTCTCGGAGGCGTTTGGTAGGGTTGAGGGCCTCCATAGTGTGTGAGGATTCCCCGGAATCGGAAAATTCTTCGTCGCTGTCATCGGGTTTGGCACAGACTCGATGACTGGAGTGTGAGGCTCTGGAAGCCGTGCGAGAGGGGAGACCGAAATCCCCAGCCGAAGAGGCAAAGGGGAAGGTTTGAGTGTTCGCCGTCGTGATGGGCGATGAGCTGGTATAGTCGGTGAAGCCGCTAATGATGCTGGTGTTGGGGTTCACCGGAGTTGGAGACATGGTTTCAGAAATGGAACTGCTCATTGTTTTCTCAAAGACCAGCACAAAAGACCGCGCAAGCGAATCGATGGTGGTGGTAAGAGGACAAGAAGCGCCACGACCAAACTCGATGTTCGACTCGGATATAACAACATCTGAATCAAAGAAGGCGACCAATGGAAGGCCGCATTCAAAACGCCACAGGGTCTATTCGAACCCACGGTAATGTTCTTTGGATTGTGCAACTCCCCTGCTACATTCCAACACATGATGGATACAATCTTTGCCGAACAACTCGACAAAGGCGGAATCATCATCTATATGGATGATATACTCATTTTCGGAAAAACTCAAGAAGAAACCGACCAAATCACCGAGCAAGTATTAAAAATACTCGAAGAAAACGACCTTTTCCTCAAAGGAGAAAAATGCGAATTCAACAAACAACGACTCGAATACCTAGGCATGATAATCACGCCTGACAACATCAAAATGGATCCCGGGAAACTCAAAGGCATCAAGGATTGGCCTATTCCCAAAACCGTCCGTCAAGTACGGAAATTCATCAGGTTTTGTAACTTCTATCGGAAGTTTATCCGTAAATATTTGGATCTCACAAAACCTCTCAACACCCTCCTCTTGAAAAAGAACAAATTCGAATGGAAGTCCAAACAACAGGAGTCATTTGAGACTTTCAAAAATGAATTCCTCAAGGAGCCGGTACTCCTCATGCCCGATCAAGAAAAACCTTTCGAAATCGAAACCGATGCCTCGAAAGTGGCGAGCAGAGCTGTGCTCTATCAATACGACATCAATGGTAACCGTAGACCGGTATCATTCTTCTCCAAAACTTTCACACCAGCCAAAAGGAATTACAACATATACGATCGCGAACTTCTCGCTATCGTCCGCGCTCTGGAGGAATGGAGACACTATCTCCTAGGATCTCCTCACCCTGTGATCATCAAAACTGATCATCAAAACCTGACTTACTGGAGAAAACCCCAGAAGATCAGCCGTCGCCAAGCTCGCTGGGTCCAGCTCATGGCCGACTACAACTTCAAGCTAGAACACGTGCCTGGAGTTAAAATTCCGGCGCCAGACGCCTTATCCCGCCGACCTGATTATGATCTGGATGATGATCAAGATAATACCGATGTCACAGTTCTTCCAGAAGAACTGTTTATTTCTGCCATTGATGTGGCACTACGTAACCGGGTCATTAATTCTCCAAAATACGACCCTAAAACTGCCGAGGCTATCCAACAAATCAAGGATCACCTCCCAAAATCCCCCGACTCTGACTTCGGACTCGTCTCCACCAATAGTGGCAACCTTGTCACCTTCCAAAATCAGGTTATCATTCCTGAAGACCTCGAACTTTGCCGTGAAGTAATAGCGAAGTATCATGACCGCCCCACCAAAGGCCAGGAAAGACGTTTACTGGCCTGGCATGTCTACATTTGTCAAGAATTACGTCAAAGGCTGCCCCGAGTGTCAGCAATACAAAATTATCCGTCGACCGGATAAAATCCCTCCTCAACCGATATCAGCTTCGGAGATGCTTCGCCCCTTCTCCCAAATTTCATGGGATCTCATCACGGGTCTCCCTAACTCCGACGGCTTTAATGCCATATTGTCCGTGGTGGACCACGGCCTTACAAAGGGGGTAATTTTCATCCCTACATCCGACAAATCAACCGCCGATGACATCGCAAGATTACTCATCAAAAAAGTATTCACTAGATTTGGTCTTCCCGACAAAATTATATCCGACCGCGACCCTAGATTCGCCGCAAAATCCCTTCGAGAATTGGCTAAATGCCTCAATATCAAACAGGCCTTCTCTACAGCCTACCACCCTCAAACAGATGGATCCACAGAACGATACAACCAAGAGATTGAAACATATCTCTCTATCTACTGCACCCGAAATCCCCTCCACTGGGTCGACTCCCTACCCCTTGCCGAGTTCTTGCACAACTCAAGAACTCATGCCTCAAGGCAAAAATCCCCATTCGAACTCATCATGGGATATAACCCACCCTCTATTCCCACAATCATGGAAACATCAGACTTTCCATCAGTCGATGAAAGAATTCAAACTCTGGATCATGCCAGAAGAGAAGCACAAGCAGCACATCAACTATCCGCTGACATCGTGTGACAACGAAACAACAAATCAATCAAACCGTTCACAATGGAACAACATGTCTGGCTAGAAGCCAAGAACCTCAAACTCCTGTTCTTATCGAACAAAATATCCCCGAAACGTTTAGGACCTTTCCAAATCAAGAAAGTCCTATCACCGATCAACTACAAATTGACACTCCCAACACACTGGAAAATACATCCGGTCTTCCATCAAAATCTTCTAACCCCATACGAGGAAACAGAAGCATATGGAGCAACCCAAACTCCGCCTCCGCCGATAATCATCAATGATGAAGAAGAATACGAAATAGAAGCGATTATCAATCATCGCCGACGCCACAATCAACTCCACTTCTATATCAAATGGAAAGGATACCCACATACCGAGAATCAGTGGCTACTGGAGAAGGAACTCTTAAAGAACGCCAAAGAGATCCTTCAAGAATATAAAAGAACTCACAAAACGTGAAAGAAACCTCAGGAACTTTCGAGAACCTACCAAACGCAGAAGCCAAACAGCCTCTCCAGCTTTTAAACAACCACTCTCAAAACATGTCTGCTATCATCCGTCCCCAATCCGCCCTCGCCTCTATCTCCTCTCACTCCTCCATCACTACAGACTCAATCGTAATCATCGATGGGTTCACACCATCAAAGACGAATTCACTTTCGGGAGCTTCCATTCCGCCCCCGTCTCCCTACACTCCCTCCAACGCCTTTATCAATGTCTCCGACAGGGACAAAACCCCCGACCCCAATGACACTCCCGCAGGAACCCCTGCCCCATTCCCTGCCTTTCCTAAGGCAACAATCACTATACATCCCGGACCAGCAACAACTAGCACTGGACCACTGGGACCGAATCGAATTAGCGATAGCGATCTCAGGAAGATTGCAGCCGATGTCTCCTTTGGAGATAGATTACTCGACCCTACAATTCAAAGCTCCGACAGAGCTTTCTGGAACCACTATGCCGACATGGTTCGACAAACTCAGGCTCTCAATAGAGCATTCCAACAACAACGAAAGTGGACGGAATCACTCGAAATCTCATGCCGAGATCGACCGACTCTCATGTCCACGCTGTATGCGCACCTATCCTACGGTCCCCCAGGCTCAAACCTTCAGGACCCCATCACCATCGATGACTCCGTCATCCAACCCCAGTCCTCCACCAAGCCCTCCGGGCCCAATCCCAATTCTACCCCCGGCCCTAAGAGCCGAAACCCCTTCAACAACTCCGCCATGGCCGCTTTCAAGGCCCTCGACGAGGAACAATCTAGACGACACGTGGCCAAGCCCGTGGCTCACAACACTAAACCCGGCCCTTTGGGTCGACCCAAACCTTACCCCACCCGAACCGTTCACCCACGAACCGACTCCAACCCCACCAAGCCAGCCGACCCCAAGTATATCTGTCCTGAATGCAAACGACATGGACACTGGGCATCAGACTGCCCCAACTTCCAGTGTATGGGATGCAAACTATACGCTCCCGGACACTACTCCTACAACTGCATCAAATATCGATGCCCCTACTGCAAGAACTGGGAACCCAAACACCCACGACAGGCCTGCCCCAAACGAGGCACCAAACCCACCAAGAACATCACGGCCTACTTTACCAAGAATCAACCCAAACCTCGGGTTGCCAAACCACATACACCCATCCCCGACTACCAGTTCCCTGGACCTTACACACCAAATATGGGAACCTACTATGACGACTATATCGACGATGCCGCTGACGCCAACAACACCGGTGAACCTGCCGGACCCAACTACCTTTAGCCCTGAGCAAAACAGACGATTCTGGAATGCCTTCTTTCCAGATCCACCATCTCCCCAAACCGCACTGGAGCTTAACATCCATCGAACTCCGACTCCACCATTCTCCCCGGTTATACCGGCCGCAATATACATTGAAGATGTCGACTTCTTAGCCGCTTATCCAAGCGACGACGAACCACAAGATCATAACGGAGTATGATCATAAAAACGGGGTAATGTTATCAGAACCCTCAGAAGGACTATAATTAGGTTTTAGCCACCTTCCTGACAGACAGTAGAATACTTCTTTTTCTATCTTTAATACTGATACTCCCACACTTACGCTTCCTTTCTCCCATACCCAACTTCTATTTCTCACAGGAAGCCTTCTCTTTACCTGGGTCCACCTTCCAATGACTCGCTCTGACAAGTACTTACCCAGGGTACTTATAAATAGCAGATAACCAATATGTATATAAACCTAGCTACAGTCACCTGTATCCTTAGCTTAGTGTTATACACTGTTCTGCTTAAACCTCTTGTTCGCCTGAAAGGGTATCAGAGATTTATCCAGCCCATCTCCAAGTCAAGCAGTAAGACTCAAGGACCAAGTCTGTATAGACATCCTTGTGATCCCAACCTTGCAACTCAGGTCGACGTCCCCCTTTTCCAGCCTGGTACTGCGGACCGGGTCACCTCTGCCGAGGTAGCACAGGCCCTTGGCCGGTCCCCCCTCGCTCTCTCTCTCCCCCTTGCTGGACCCCCCCGCGTGGTCCGCAACTCAGCCAAGTCGACCATGGCCACTGCCTGGTTCGACATTCACGACTCTCAGTCCGGTTCCCATGCCAAGGCGGTGATTGGGCGCTCTGTTCCTCTTGCGGGCGCTGTCTGTTTCGTCAGAGCCGCCCGTGCTAACCCTGGCACCCCCCGCTGCTCCCGTTGTTGGCGCTGGGGCTACACTATTCACACCTGCCATGCATGCTCTGCACGCTGCCCCATCTGCTCCGAGCCTCACTCTGAGGCTGAACACCGGTCTCATGCCGGATGCTGCAAGGGTCATCCCAAGGCCAAGCCCCCTGTCCCCGCCACTCCCGAAGGCTCCCCATGCCCCCACCCCCATAAGTGCATCAATTGCGGCAAATCACATGCCGCCAACAGCCTGAAGTGCCCCTTCTGGTGCCATCGCTTCCAGGCTGATTGGATCAAATCCAGGTATGCGGCTGACGGCCACACTGCAGATGCTGGCCGCAAGACCAGTGTCGGTTCCTCTGCCTGCAAGAGCAAGTCCTCGGGGTCTCACACCTCAACGTCGGTCTCCTCTTTGTAGGTTTTCTTGCTTACTTTACTTTTCTCTGGTCTGGGTTCTTTTTCTTTCTTCCCAGGGCCTCTTGCCCGGCGCTTTGTCCTGCCCGCCTTTGGGGCCCCCTCCATCGACTGTTTTTTCCCTTTCCGGGAGAGGTTCGGCTGTCTAGGCTCCAGCCTGGGTCGGCCCTCTCCCATTTCCACTTCTCACAGCCACTTGACGGCCTTACTCGGTCTATTGGACGATAGTGGGCCCCCTGCGGGGGCCCTTCCGCATAATTCTTTTCTGTATTTAGGTAGTCGCCTGTTCTTGTGTAGTTACGGCTGCCCCTGGACTGCTATCACGCACTGGGTAATAAATTGTTGATTCAAAAAAAAAAAAAAAAAAAAAAAAAGCACGAGCTTCTATCCAGGAAGACAACCCACACCGCCCATGTACTATATAGCTACAGCCATTAAAGGCTGGGGACATGTGTATGGTGTCCACATGTAGTACTTGGAATATAGACGGGGTATGAGTAACCACCAGAGGTAGGTTCATAGCTACTTTCTGTCTTTCTTGACAGACATGGCACAATTTAACACACCATATCATGTCCCTCTCAATCTCAGGCCACCAGAACCTCTGTGCCAGTAACTTCAAGGTGGCATAAGCACCTCTGTGTCCTAGACAATCATGAGCGGCATTCAGAACATACATCCTGTGCCTCTTCTTGATGAACAGCTATGGTGTTCCAGTCCCAGTCTTCCTATAGAGGCAGCCATCCTTATCTCAAAAGAAGTGCAATGCTGCTCTCATGAATTTCAATTGTTCACCCTCACTCATTTTTCCCAACAAGATGGGCGCTGTGATGGTATTGGTGGGGTAGGTATGTAATATGTGGCTCGGATAACCACTACCTATATCAACCAGTACCTCGAAATGCAGTTCTGGGGCGTCGGAGACAGTTCTCAAAACGAGGGATTCAACTTTTTAAAGGGGTTTTTTATGTGGTGTAAAATGTATAAAGGGTTTTCTCAAAAATATACCCAAGGGCACCAAGTGTACTCTGTGGGTGGTTTCTGTGGTAGTAGCGACAAGGCTCTGCTTGTAGCTACAGTCTCTAATCTCAATATCTCTGATCTCGAAACTTGGGGGAATCTGCACTACCCCACTAAGTCTCTATCTCTCTGTGTCTCTAGGCCTAAGGGGAATCTAAACTACCCCTGAGCCTCAATATCTCTCTCTAGAAGTCCCTCGGACTCAAACAATAGTTTCAATAAGCTCTCTTGACAATCACAGTTCGTCTCTACTGTTTCTATGTGGTCTATGACCGAAGCTCTCACTTAGTTTGCCTTAATGCACACAATAGCACAAGATAATGAAATCGTTAATTCCCAAATCTCGTGGTCTCAAAGCTAGGGCAGCGAGTGCTTGCCTTTCACCTCTCCTCCACGCTGTATTTATATGTTTTTGGTAGCTAGGAAACAGCCCGAGTAAATAAGGAAATATTAGAGAGAGTAATGCTAGTATACACAATCAGTCTGATATTCCCCTGCATAATAATGCTTTTCCACCTGGTATTGGTCCTGGCTGCCTGTTATAGACCCGTTTCGAGTCATCGAGATGCTGTTGGCATCATTCCATGGGTCATTGCGACAGTTTGCGGCTGTTTCAACACACCCAGGAAGGTCCTCTACCTGTATACGCATACTTTCCTCCTCTGTGCATCTACCCTATTGGTCTCCTCCCGACCCAACATTTTGGTACACTGTTCATATACCCTTCTAGTATCTTGAACTGGCCACATGTTGCCTATGCATTGTGTGGATAGTCCGAGATAGTCCAACTACTCCATCATTTGTCCTTTAATCTGCTATTGGACCCTGCAAGGCCTTTCGAGGTACTCGATCGGTCATTGAGATGCTATTGCATGTATTGTATTGTCATAGCTATCCCCTTGGGGTTGCCTGATAGGCTTACATGTCCATAGTTTACTAGGTTTCTGACTGTTCCACTCCTCGTTTGTTTCTGTCAATCCCACGGATGATCAGCAGTCTTCCCGATCATAGGATCGTGATCAGACAAGCTGACGCAGCTTCGGGTGTAATTCCTCGGCCGACACTTTCTGTCTGTGTCTCTTGGGCAATAGCCACAGTCTCCCCTTTCTCAATAGAACATCATCCCTGCCCTTAATATAGCAGCCAGTACATTGTCTCTTAGTACATTGTATGCCATTTATTTGGGTGAGGGCCACTGCTCATTACTAATCGAGATATCTTGAAAGTTTGTCTACCAAGTTTCTCAATGCCTGCCACATGATCTTCTCGAGGGGTTTAGTCAGTGCTTAGGCTGCGACATGATGTCCCCTTCGAGATAGCTGAGTTAAGGGCCCTCAGTCTTCCCAGGTCATTTCGATGGCCACTATATGGCTTGTGAGCTCTTCCCTCATGATCAGGGAATTTTATTGACAACGTTCTTGATACCTGGTGCATCTCCGAGTGTGTACAATCGCGATGTCGCCTATTGTACCCTTTGTTCACTCTTGAAGCCATACAATAGCTATTTAGTAGCCACTGACTGACTCCTGGGGTGCCTTGTAGCCTCATAGAGGTCCTTACATGACATACCAGTCGGGTTAGGATCATTGTAGGGGTGTTATGGGTATATCGAGATAATTACATTGTAGCTATTGCTGAGCCATGGGTATATAGGGGTATAATGGCTTATTTTAGCAATGCTTCGATTTTCGGCGTAATAGCGCCTTATTGACCAGCCATTCCTCAATGAGCAGTATGCGTTCATCTTGCATAATAGCTGTCTCAGACCTCCCACTCTCATCATATTCCTGCTCTACCTTAGTTTCGAGAAGATCTTGTTCGGGCAACATCCATTCAGTTGTCGCCCCTTGTGTAAATATCTCAATAACTGGTTGTCCATCTTTATCTGCTCCTTCTAAGGCCACCGGGGTGATTGCTCCATCCCATAATGCGTCCTGTACTTCCATTTGTATGTCTGTTGCATCAGTAGCTATCGCCTGACTGTATCTAGTGCAAGTATCGATCTTGTCAATGAACTCTTCGAGTGGTAGTGGATCCTCATCCGCTGGATCTGCTTTTATAAGTTCAAATTCTTGACCTTCATCATCTGATGCATAATCAAGAGGAGTGCGTGTTTTTTCCCTGGGGTACCATCGCCTTCGAGATAACCTGTCAGGTCCAAATGTCTTCCCTTCTTGACGGATTAACTTGAACTGGAAGTTTGTCCATACATAATCCACCCATCTATTGACTGTGGCATTGGGGAGTTTGCCTGGGTTGTTCAGCATGCCGAACAAGTACTTGGCATCCATCTTGATCACCAGGTTTCTACAGCCCCAAAATATGTACCTCTCCATCTCTAAAGCCCAATGCAATCCACACAGCTCTCTCTTTGGCTGGGAATAGCATTGCTGCCTATTGTTCAATATCAACAAGTTGAACTTCACGTAGTGTATTATCTTTGGGTCATTTTCATCCCATTGATAGATATAATACCCTACCGCGAGCCAAGACATATCTACAGCTAGGACCACAGGCTGTGTGCTAGGGAACACTGGATTCCTGGTAGGAAAGCATTTCTGTATGGCTTCCTGTATTAGGCCCTTTGCCCTTATCTGCATGGCCCCCCATTCAAATTTCCCTTCCTTCTTGAGGCATTCATATAGTGGTCTAGCCATCACCCCATATTCTGGAATGTGGTGTCAACACTTTACTGCTGTCCCCGTGAAGGCGCGGATGTCCATGAGGGACTTGCAATCTCCCCAACGGGTAATGGTTCCAATAGTGTCCATACTGGGCAATCTTCCCTTATAGCTACATTTGAAACCAACAATCACGACCTTGTCTGTGCAGGCCACGGTTTTAGGTCCTGAGAAGGTGCCCCCTGCATACTTCATTCTCTGCAGGATCTGGTTGAAGGTATGGAAGTACTCCCATGTAAATCTTCTGATCCCCAGATTCCCAGGCATCACTTCATAGCTACCATCCATCAATTCATAATGTGTCTTTGGCCCTCTGATGGGAACATCATCGATATACGGGATAGTGTACTCTGGGATCTCATCCTGTAGGATGTATGTAACATCATCGTGAAATATAGGAACTGAGTTGGTCCACCCCATTGGCAATGTCACCAATCTGAGTGTGCTGAACGGTGTTTGAAACGTCGTTAGGTCTCTCGAAGATTTGGCCGATATCCTCTCATCATATCCCACATACAAATCCAATACACCCCCACAGGCTCTCCCTGCAAAGTGCATAGCTAACTCCTCTGTAGCCAGGGGTAGTCCTGAATGTGCGATGGTCACCTTGTTTAATGGCTCCAAACTGTGCACCACTGTGGACCCAGGCAGGTGGGAAAAGATTATGTTTAAGTGATACAAGGCCCAATTCCCCCTGTTAGTGGGGGAATAGCAGGTGGGTGAAATGAGGTGGGAATTTCACCTATTTGGAATTCCACCTTTAGCCACAGTAAATATCCACATTAATGTCATCTATATTACATGAACTAAGTGAATGAAATTTCATTGAGTTACAACATGAAATATGACACATTATTTTCATCCATTATTGGTGCATGAATTTTAGGTGGAAGAAGGGGGAAATTGCAGGGGGATTTTCATTCATTATTAATATATGAATTTCAGCCTTTGTTTCAGGTAGAAAAAAGGGGAAATTGGAAGGGGATTTTCCATTCATCATTAATACATGTATTTCAGCCTATTTTCAGGTGGGAGAAGGGGGAAATCAGAGGGGGTTTTTCATTCATTATTGATGTATGAATTTCAGGTGGAAGAAGAGTGAAATTGGGGGGGTGAATATTTGAATTTCAATTATTATTCTGAATTCATGTATTTTGAGCAGCCAGGATAGGAGAAAGAAGGTATTCTACCCTACAATGCATGAATATCCTATACTATAAGGTTTTGGAGTTCTGTACAAAAATGAACAATGCACCAGGTGTTTGTGTTTGTTTACAAAGTCACTGGACTTGAGCGAAGTTGAACTTGTCGAAATTGTGCTTCCCTCAATCTGCAGTCTCAACCACTCTCTCATGGATCACACAGTCATACTAGCCAGTCTGGAGTCTCAACCTCCAACTCACTGGTTCTATACTACTTCCCTCTAGGCAAAGCTGTACTTAATGACTGGTCCTGGCCTCTTGCTGATTGTACCCTCTCAAGGTATGTGTTAGGCTGGGCCTGCCTAACACATGCTTCAAGGGAAGTACTTGGCACACCTACTGATCTTGGCCTCATTTTAGACCCCCTACCTTGTTGTTTAACCACACCCTGGTCCTATTCTGGTCTTCTGTCAAACAAAGGAGCCTTTTTTGGTGGGTCCCTCCCAGTTTTCCTGGAGTCTTGGGAAAGATTGACTCATATCTAAGGAACCACTGCACAAATTGACTAGATATCTACCTCTTTCAACAGATCTCATCAATGGCTCTCGAATGCATCCTTACACGCCCCAGTCAACCCATTCCTTCCATCACCATTGCCATCAACATTCCTGGCCTTGCCCCCTTGTTACACAGCCTCACACTGCACCGCTGAAACGCTGGAAAACGGACTCGATGGCAAGGGTGGGGAAGCACAACACTGAGGGAACAAGGATAGGTAGCTTTCACACTAAACCCAACACTCAAACTCTCAAAATTCAAACACAATCACTAAACTCGTGTGAGAGCTTAGGGCACAGGTATGGGGTAGGATATGTCAAAGAGTAATCGTTTGCCAAGGCAAGTTCGAGGGGGTGTGGATCTGACAGACAGAATCAAAGAAACCGATTTTAATAGAGCTCCAAAATGACACAGCTATTGACTAGAATAGTCCTGGATAACTGTACACAATCTGATCTCTAACTTGAGTGTAATACAAGACCCACTTGCTTACAACTCCTCTAGACTCTGGGGGACAAACTCAAGCTCAAGACCCACTTGGCTTAGTCTGTTCTGTCTCTGATTTAGAAGTGAACTCGAAGATATCTCAAGTCCAAATCCCTCTGCTTTCTAGGCTCTTAGGAAATCACACAAAAGCGAGCTCAGGGTGATTCTCCTCTCAAATACTGTCTCTGAACTCTCCTGAAGACTAGTTTCACTTAAACAATTCACACAAAATAGATCTAAACCGTTCTTGATCATGGCTGCGAAGTACTCTGCTGAGAAGTTGGGGTGAAGCCCTTCTTGTTCTTCTCAGAGGCCTGCAGCCGTATTTTTATATTGAGAGAGATACAAAACTAAAATAGACGAAACAGAGAGATTTGAAATACAGGAAATTCAGTCTGTGGTAAAACAAAAGGATAGAATATTTTAGAAAGTTCTTCTGCATTGCTGCAAGTGTCCGAAGTACTCGGAATATGTTTTCGAGTCAACGGCAGTCTGGCCGTTGCTACTAGGTCATCGGGAATGCAGACGTTTGATGACGTATGTCTGAGCTCTCGGATCAAAATGCTGATCGTGTCTCGGAGATGGTTCCCATTGTTCTGTGCCTGCTGAACTCTCCTTCGGGAAGCGATTCCGTAGCATCGTGGACCCACAAAGTACACCTAATTGGTGCACAATAATCCGTTTGGAATATTCTGATGCTCGGGGGTGCCGTTCCGATGTTAGGAAGTTTGTTCCGTTGTCCATGCTCTGTTTCTAAGGGTTTTGCCTGTCTGCATAACCTCGTTTCATGCTTCTGGGGAATATTCTAACGTTCTCGCGAGCTGGTTTGGCTCACTCCCAGTCTCTGAGTTTCATTTATCTCATGCATAGCCCTCCCTGATTGCGACCTGGGTTGGTTTGGCAAGCTATGTACAGCCTGGAATCCCCTAGCAATTGCCCGGAATGTCTGCCTCTTACTGAGTTCTGCCATAAAGACTATCCCTTGCGTGATTTTAGACACTATTAAGCATACGCTAGGGCACAAACACCCTATGTACAGTCGAACTGGCGACCTCGGGATAGGTCCCAATCCTCTCTGAGGTTCATAGATGTATGGCCATTGATTTTATAGTAATAAAATCGGTAAAAATGGTGTATTTTAGGTGTAGACCCAAAATCGGCTTATCACCGCTGCTCACAATACCACCATCGTTCTATACAGATTTGTAGCTGCTTCCTAACGCCCTATTGCACAGCCCAATCGATGCATTTCCCATGGAGAAAAACGCGATTTACTTTCTCATCTCTACTCTTACATGCATTTCTTCATTCTGAGACCATTTTTCAACCCTTCAACACGTGAGTGCCCACATTCAAAAGCACTTTATCATACCTTACTAACAAGCCCACTCACACCCAGTAATGTTTGGCAGTTGTCCCACAATCCAAGGATCTTCTCTTCCCTACCACTTTCTCCTGTTGTATTACACAATTTAAGTAATGTTACTAATGTAAATATAACATTATACCATGAAATACAATATATTATTTCATTTATTATTTATGTGAATTTCGTGCAAGAGAAGGGGGAAGATATTTTACCTTATAATGTTGTAAAACTATCTACAAAATAGATGAAATAACTATTTTATAGTATGATTAAATCACCTCTAAAAGGATGTAATTCCATCGTAAATAGGGTGAAAAAGTCCACTTTTGGGGGGCATGAATGTGTACAAAAATATTAGGGAATTTCATCTTATATCTGAAAGAAATTCACTCACTTTTTACACCTCATAAGGGGGGTATTTACACCATAAAATATATAATATTTTACCCTTTTCTGGCACACAAATGGGAGGAAATTCAGCCTCAAAAGTTATTATTTTCATTATGTATCTGGTGGAAAAAATGCATGAATTTCCCACCCTGGTGGTCTTACAGTGCACTATTTGCAGACTTTTCCCGTCCTTCTTTACTATGCAAAACCATCTCAATCAGTAAGATGAGTTTGAGGGTTTGTATACCCTGGCCTCTATTTTCTTCCGGATGATCCTGCATACTTCATCATGCATTGCCAGGGGAATCCTGAACGACTTCTCAACCCAGGGCGTGTGAGCCACTGTAGGTATCTCGACAGGAGGGAAGAACTCCTCCTTGAAGCTCCCTCGCTCAGTATCATCCCAGGCAAATGCCTCATTCTGCTCAGCTATAATATAGTGCATGAGCTTTCTTTCTTCTGGAAGCAGGAAGTCTCCATCGTGGACCTGGTCTAGCTTGTCCATCCTTTCCTGAGTGTATCTACCTTTCGGTTTGAACTCTGGCAGATGTATTGGTAGTTCCTTTAGCCCTACTAGCAGATCTCCCTTAATCTCCCTTCTTATTCTGAATTTGTCTGGTAGGTCTCCCAACACTGGTCAAACTTTCAAGGCAACTGGCTTGTATTTTCTTCCTACTAAGCACAATTTTTCCTTGATAGCTTCTTCCTTGTTTTCAGGTACCATGGCTTGTACTGCCTGATTGGTAGGCCCTCTATGAATAAAGCAGACAGTGCCAGCAATGGGAACAGAGCACCCAGCCACCGCCTTAGTGTGGGAGCCGGACTGCAAGTCATGGATGTCAGACCATGTGGTGGCAGTGGTTGATTTGGCAGAGTTGTGGACCACCTGGGGGGGACCAGCAAGTGGAAGGGAAAGGGCGAGGGGAGAGCAGCTCAGGGCCTGTGCAACCTTGGCAGTGATGACCCAGTTGGCGGTACCAGGCTGGAAAAGAGGAACATCAATGAGCTTAAGGTAAGAGTGAGACATGGGGAGGGTGATGGGGACCAGGGGAGCCTTCAGGTCTTTGCCAAAGGCGGCGCCAACAGCTGCCAGATCAGAATCTGAAGTGACAGTGGAGGTGGGGAGAGACAAGCCCCCAGAGGAAGGGTGCACCAACTCTATGCGAAGCATGGAGCCAGAGGCCAATAATGCCGAGTTAATGACATGAGTGATGTGGGGCAGAGATGCCTTGGACAGGGCATCTGAGCTGGGGACCAAGATCTGGCGCCTGGAAGGGCCAGCAACCGTACATGTGTGTTTGGCTTTGGAGGCCGGGGCACTGAGGATAGCCTTCTAGACAGCAATAACGCGGTCCATTGGGAGGGTGGGGAATGCCTTGGCCATATGGACCAAGGTGGGGGCAGCCTTGAGGGCGCCGGCATAGGAAAAGGGAGGGGGGGAAGCCACACCGGGTGGAACAAACCGAGGGTGCTGGGGGGAGCGTGCAGGGTGAGGAGGAGGTGGCAGCAAGGTGGCAGCACCAACAACTGGTGCCGACCCTGCAGGAGTAGACTCCTGCACAGCCAGACCAGAAGCCGGCGCAGCAGGGGCCATGTTAGTAGAGCCAGAGGAGCTGCTTACCTCAGCAGTTCCACAGAACGGGCATGTGGCATCCACATGTTGGGGGGGAGAGGGAGCCGGAGCCCAGTGTGCTGCATAATGATGGAAGTATTCACAGAAGGTAATCTTCTGGTCTTGGGAGGTGACTGGGATAAGAGACCACTCAGAGGCCAGGATGGCATCCAAGAGTTTGTAAGCCCCTTCGGTAAGGGTGAGGGCAGAGTTGAGGTCTGGGGGCACAGTAGCCAGCACTGGACCAAGACAGGGGAGGGCAGTGCCCACCAGCCAGGAGCTGTAGTCAAGGGTGGGTTCCCATTGACCAATGGCTGTTTTCTTAGGAGGGGGGCGGGGTTCATCAGAAAGAGGTGCAGATTCTTCTAGGGGGGGACGGTGTGGACCCATATGAAAGGGCCAGGGAGGCCTCAAAGCATAAATGCTTTGCAGCGACGTTGGCCAGAGCCACATCGACAGAGTCGGAGAGGGCAGGGGCTGGAGAGGGGGAAGGGGGGGAGGACACACCAAAAGCCCCCAGGGCAAAGAAACATGCTGCAGTGGGCGACCTATCGGAGGCTGTCCACACATTGGACTTAGGCAGCATGCAGAAACAAGTAAGTATTCAAGTAAGAACACCTAACTACGATGTACTCAACCAGCCAGAGACTGCTTCAAAAAACGGTGGTGGTGGTAAGAAGTCAAGAAGGGATGGTTACCCCCTCTCTTGGATAGACATCCCAATGTCTAGTCAATGAATCCAGCTTGGTACCGAGATGACCCAGCCAAAAACAAATAACTAGGTTGAACTGGGACAGATACTCAGATCATTAGGCCTGACATCAGGTGAGCAACTTGGTCTCACAGAAATACTCTAGATTCTTATGATCAGTCACAACATCAATGGTGAGAGAAGAACCTTCAAGATAGTGACACCAGATACAGAATGCTTCAAAGATAGCAAGCAATTCCTTATCATGGGTATCATAGTTCAACTTGGGAGGAGTGAACTTGCAGGAGTGGAACGCGACAGGGTGAACTTCACTGTCAGGCACCATAATGGAGAGAATGGCAGCCAATGCATAGTCAGAAGCGTCAGTCTCGACAATTATCTGTGAATCAGGAATCCAATGTGTTAGCACAGGAGCTGTAGTAAAGGCTTTCTTTAGAGAATTAAAGGAATTGCAACACTCATCATCGAACTTCCAGTCTACACCTTTTCGGGTGAGATGGGTAAGTGGGACTACTATGTCTGAGTAGCCATAGACAAATTGATGATAGAAGTTTGCAAAACCCAGGAAGGACTGAATGTCCTTCACCTTTCTAGGTTCTGGCCAATCCTGGATAATCTTTACCTTGTCTTGAGACATTTTGAGACCTTCTGGAGAGAGGATGTAGCCAAGATATTCAACCGAGTCCAAATGGAACTCGCATTTATCAGCTTGTGCATACAAGCCATGCTTGTGGAGCCTGCGAAGAACCTCCCAAACATGATCCTTGTGCTTGCTCATGTCGGCCGAGTAGATGAGAATGTCATCCAAGTAGATGATGACACAGATATCAAGCATATCAGCAAAGATTTTGTTCATGAAGTGCTGGAAGGCAGAAGGCGTGTTGGTTAACCCAAAAGGCATAACAAGCTATTCAAAGGAACCATAACAGGTCTGAAAAGCTGTCTTCCATTCATCACCTTCAGCAATACGTACCAGGTGATAAGCATGACACAGGTCAATTTTTGTATAGACATTTGCTTTGCAAGGAGAGTTGAGGAGATCAGAGATAAGGGGAAGTGGATAACGATCTTTCTTGGAAATCCTATTGAGGCCATGGAAGGCAACACAGAGCCAAAGTGAGCTATCTTTTTTATGGACAAAGAGAACAGGAGCCCCATGAGAGGAAGAAGAGGGTCAAATAAAACCAATGGATAGATATTCATCAATAAATTCTCAAAGAGCCTCAAGCTCAGTCTGGGATAGTGAATAGATTGGTCCCACAGGTGGGGCCATACCATCCTCAAGATTGATCTTGAGGTCAAAAGGTTGATGCAGAGGTAAGGAGTCTGCCCAAGCTTTACTGAAGATGTCAGCAAAGTCATGGTATTCAGGAGGAATGGCAAATACATCAACAGGCTCATCCAACTGGACAACTGAGCCTTGGGCGGTGATGGCCGCGCATAAGTCAAGAGCAAAAGGAGCAGAACCGGGTAGCCAAGCAGCTCAGGAGAAGGCAACAGCGTTTACCAGGCTCATCTGAGGGCATACTGAGGAAGAAGCTGGGGAAGGAACAGGAGCCAAGGCTGCTGCAAGGAATGTGGCCGAAGCCATGGGAGATGCAACACGGGGAGAGGATGAGTTGAGCAAAGGGTTTCAGAAAGAGATATTACTCATAGACCAGTCAATCAATGGATTGTGTTTGGTGAGCCAGTTATATCCAAGAACCATAGAGCAAGAGAGATCCAGTAAGGTGACATAGAAGTTGAGAGTCATTGATTTGCCAGTAGGGAATGTGACAGGAAGCTTTACAAGTTCTGTAATGTAGGAGTTGGAGGAGCCATCAAATAATTTGAGTTCCACAGGGTCAACAGGAATTGTAGGTAACAAGAATTTTCTGACTAGCTTTGGATCTATGAAGCAATGAGTAGAACCACTGTCTATCAAAGATTTAGCAGTAAAGATTTTATTGGCCGAAGTAGAAGCATTGAAAAATGTAGAAGAAACAGAAACAAATAATGAATTTGGGTTGGAAAGAGTGGACGCATTGATACAGAAACTCTCTGGTGCACAGATGAGTTCAATGTGGTCCCCAGTCTGTGTAGAGTCCTGAGGACCGCCTGTCATTTTTCCGACTCCTTAGGAGTCTTGGAAGAGCCATCCTTGTTCTGAGCTTTGGACCTACAGCTCTTAGGCTTAGAAGAAAAAGAGGACACTGTGGCCGAGGCACCAGCCAAGGTCAAGGAAGTGGGCTTCCAGGGACAATCACCAACAATGTGACCCAAGCTGCCACAGAACATACACAAATTGTTATCAATGCAGCGTTTTCTGCATAAGCTTGCCATTACTGTTGAGCTTACCCGAGAGGTCAGGCTTATTGGAGTTGGTGTTCGAAGAAGATTGTTGGTTGGAATTGGAAGATGATTTATTGTTGTTGGACTGATTGTTGCCGCTGGCCAACTTGTTCTGTTGTGAAGAATTGTTACTGCCATTGTTGTTACCACCCTTCTTGTTGTTGGACTGCTGCTGGTTATTGGAATTGTTGGAGGCACCCGAATGGTCAGCCACACGCTTCTTCTTGCATTGGCGTTCCCAATAGCGGGCGTCTATTTGCATAGCCACAGTGCACATATCAGCAAGTCTGGTAGGTTTACCTTTAGGCTGGTTGGTCAGGGCATCCTGAACACAATCTGGAAGGCCTTTATAATAGTGGTGACAGAGAACAGAGTCATCCCATTTGACAATGGAGGTGATGCAGGCAAAGTTGATGTTATACTTGGTGATAGTGCTGGCTGAGGTCATCCAAAGGGTATCCAATTCTTCAGCCGCCTCAGTGACAAGATCGAGACCACCAAACTGAGTCTTTAACTCCTCCTCAAAGTCAGACCAGTAGTTATATCAATCAAGATGGCTGTTAGACAGGTCTTGTTCTTCCAACTGGGTTTCAAACCAGGTCTGTGCAGTACCATGCAAATAAGTCAACATGAAGTTGATATGAGAGTTGTTGGAATGGAAATGTGATGCATTCAAATGGAAGTATAGTTGACACTGAAAGAGGAAAGGTTTCAGCTTTGAAGGATCACTACTGTTGAACTCATCAGGTTCCTTAGCCTTGACCCAAGGCCTGTGAGGACCAGAGGCAGCCGAGGGTTGATTGCTGACCAGGTCAGCTATATGGTTGAGAGCCTGAGCCAGGGGGTGAGCATCATCATCATCAACATCATCATCTCCTTTGTCTTCATCACCAGGGTTGTCCAGGTCACCCAAGCCACCAGGATTGCCCAAACCACCACTGTCAAGTGGGGAAGGGTTACCCGAGGGTCCAGCCAAGGGAACAGTGTGAGCCTTTCCTTTGTTGGTTGTGGTAAGCCAAGGGGAGAGGAACCAAAAGCAACATTAGAAGTAGAAGGTAAACATGAAGTTGAAGGCAAAGGGATATCTTCCACTACAGTGCCCTGGGCCTGATGAAGGGCCCAAGTAGCAAGACCCATAGCAGTCAAAGAAGTTGTAGTGGATTGGGGCATATTGGTGAAAAAGAAAAGACGAGAAAAAGCTTAACCTCAAAATAGCCACAAGTTTCCTAAAAACGGTATCCTGACACCTTGGCACTCTAGCCTCTAAGGCCAAGTGCTCATGCACAATTGCTGGCCCCTCATGACACCAGATCTTAGTCCCCGGCTCAGATGCCTTGTCTAAGGCATCTCTCCCCCATGTCACCCATGTTGTTAACACAGCACTTTCAGCTGCTGGCTCTGCACTCCACATTGAGTCTGCATACCCTTCCTCTGGGGGCCTGTCCCTCACCACTTCTGCTGTTGCATCTGCCTCTGAGCTGATGGTTGTTGGCTCCACCCTTGGCTCAGACCTTAAGGCTCCTCTGGTCCCTGTTTCTCTCCCCACATTGCACTCCTTCCTCAAGCTGATTGATGTCTCCCTCTATCAACCTGGTATTGCTGACCAGGTCGCTTCTGCTGAGGTGGTGCAGGCTCTTAGTTGCTCACCTCTTGCCCTATCCCTCCCCCTTGCAGGCCCCCCTCAGGTGGTCTGCAATTCTTCCAAATCAACCACTGCTACAGCATGGTTTGATATTCATGACTCCCAGTCCAGCTCCCATGCAAAGGTGGTCATTGGACAATCTATCCCTTTGGCCGGGGCTGTCTGCTTCATCCAGACTGCCTGTGCCAATCCAGGCACCCCCCAATGCTCCCACTGCTGGCATTGGGGCCACTCCATCTATTCCTGCCAGGTGCACTCTGTGTGCTGCCCCATCTGCTCTGAGCCTCACACTGAGGCTGAACACCGCTCCATTGCTGGCTGCTGCAAGGGTCACCCCAAGGCAAAGCCCCCTGTCCCCGCCACCCCTGAAGGCCAACCCTGCCCCCACATGGGCAAATGCATTAACTGTGGCAAATTGCATGCTGCAAACAGCCAGAAATGTCCCTTCTGGTGCCACTGCTTCCAGGCCAATTGGATCAAGGCTGTCAGGATACTATTTTTAGGAAACTCGTGGCTATTTTGAGGTTAAGCTTTGCCTTTAAACTTTGGTTGCTCAGTGACAAGTGTTCTTCTTCAATGTTTAACTTTTGATGTTCCATGTTCCCCTTTCCATGTTCCATGCTCCCTTTCCATGTTTCATCATTCCCTTCCATCATTTCATATTATCATTTTGATTAGTGATACATTTTACATAGGACCCACAACCCTCACGTAGTTAGATGTCCATGTGTTTCACTATTCTTATTGTTCCATCCCTGACTTCAGTTTAGTATATAAGACTAGCTACAACTATTTGTATTGCCAGTCTAATATCAACCTAGAACTTTGCTCCTCCATTCTGCCAAGTCCGGTCCTGACTGAGGAACTCAGTTGGCCACTCTCACTATTGTTAGTGATCCCAAGTCAAGGATCACTAACACTATCTCACTCGTAACTTGACCGGACTTGACCAAGGCTTTGGTCAAGCTTGCATTCATTATCCCGGGCCAATGTCCATTTGGATTAGTAGTCTTTCTCTTCAAGCCTTCACCTCGTGAAGCCTTTTCATTCTATTGCCCAAGGCACAAATTGGTCACTGGTATCAGAACAGCGCAGCACATAAGCTGAAGCCATGACCTTACCCTTATAACTTGACCTTTGACCTGACCGAATTCTCAGTCAACCTCAGTCGATCTTTCTTCATGTTATATTTCTTGACCAAGCACCTGTTCTTAACACAAGGACAGCCTTCTGGACAGCTATGACATGATCTGTGGGCAGGGAGGGGAATGCCTTGGCCACATGGACCAGTGTAGGCACTGCTTTGAGGGTACTGGCATAAGAGAGGGGGGGAAGGGAGTTGCCAGAGGAGGCAGAGCAAGGGTGTCTGGGGGAATGCACGGGCTGGGGGGGTGGGGGGGCAGTAGTAGCACTAGCAGCACTGGGAGCAGTGCCAGACTGTGCAGGGATAGACCCTAGCACAGCCAGACTGCAAGCCAGTGCTGCTGGGGATGGGTTAGAGGAGCCAGTAGAGCTGCTTACCTTGGCAGATCCATGGGATGGGCATGAGGCAACCTCATGTTGGGGGGGGAGGGAGCTGGAGCCCAATGCACCACATAACGATGAAAATACTCACAAAAGGGGATTTGGGCACCCTGGGAGGTGACCAGGACATTGGACCACTCAGAGGCCAGAATGGCATCTAAGAGTCGGTATGCCCCCTCAACAAGGGCTTCAGCAGTGCACTGGTCTGGGGGCACAAAGGCCAATAGGGGGCTGAGGCAGGGGAGGGTGGTCTTCACCAACCAGTTGCCATAGTTGAGGGTAGGATCCCATTAGACAGTGGCTGTTTTGGGAGGAGGAGGACGGAGAACTTCAGAAAGATGTGAAAAATCTTCCTCAGGAGGGGGAGAGGGAGTGGACCCATAGGAAAGGGCTGGGGAGGCCTCAAAGCAGAAACACTTTGCAGCAACATTTGCCAGAGCCACATCAACCAAGTCAGAAGGGGCTGGGGTAGGAGAGGGAGAGGGGGGCAAGAAACCAAAGGCCCCTGGGGTGAAAAAATGTGCTGCAGTGGGCAACCTGTCTGAGGCCAACTGTGCATTGGATTTGGGAGGCATTTGAAGTGAGAGCCAGTGGTAGCAATAAGCAGTACAGAACCTTTTAGCATTCTCAAGCCCACAATAATTGCATGGTTAGACCGTAGCAGTGGTGGTGGTAAGAGACTAAGAAGGGATAAGACAAGCACTCACTGCCCCAGTTTTAAGACCATGAGATTGGAAATTAATGATTTCATATCTTGTGTTATTGTGTGCATTCAGGCAAAGTAAGTGAGAGCTTTGGTCAAAGACCACCCAGAACCAGTGGAGATAAACTGTGATCATTGAGAGAACTTGTTGAGAACTATTGTTTGAGTCTGGGAGACTTCAGAGAGAGACATTGAGACTCAAAGGTAGTTTAGATTCCCCTTAGGTCTAGAAATACAGAGAGACAAGACTTAGTGGGGTAGTGAAGATTCCCCTCAAGTGCCAAGATTAGAGATATTGAGAAACAGAGACTGTAGGTGCAAGTAGAGACTTGTTACTACACCAGAGACCACCCCCCAGAGTGCACTTGGTACCCTTGAGTATATTTTTGAGAAAACACCTTATACATTTCTACACCCCCAAAACCCCTTTAAAAGTTGAATCCCCCTCTTCAAAAACTGTCTCTGATGCCCCAGAATCACATTTTGAGGTATTGGTTGATATAGGTGGTGATTTTCCAAGCCACACATTACACACTTACCCCACCCTTACCATCTCATCAACCAAGTCTGAAGCTGTGGGGGCAGAGGTGAGTGAATAAAAGTTGTCAGAGTTGAGAACATGTGCAGCAGCTGGCAATCTCTTGGACACTGTCTGCACATTGTTTTTACAAGGCATGGGCAGTAAGGAGCTAGAATTTGCAAAGAACACCTAACTACAATGCAATTGACCAGCCAGAGACCAAATCAAAAGCTGGTGGTAGTGGTAAGAGGTCAAGAAGGGATGGGTTTCTGACAGTTCATATTAAATTTATTAAACCATAGCTACTCTAATTCACTGGAATATCTATAAATATATCACTGTAACAGTACAGTGAAGGACATCTGAGTCATTGGTCAAGCTTAATGAGGAAAAATTGAGTACCTGTCCAACAACATGACTTGCTCTCTAGATAGCTCAATGCAATTATCTTGTTACACAAAAAACAGTGTGAGCTACCAATACATTTTGTTAATCAGCACTTGGTAGAAAGACCAAATCAAGGTGATGAAATTATGCAGGGTCTGATATTGCAGTTTAGAACAGGTGTTTCAATCTGGAAGGGGGGGGCCTCTTCCAGACTCTAATCTACAGCAGTACCCATTTCAGGATCTGACAGACCCTGAGCTCAATATGGTTTGTGGCAAGTGTGGCATTAGGTGACCTTGCCTTAAAAGATAATCTAGAAAGCTGGTTTATTTGTGTAGATCCTATAGGGTGGCTTCTACTAACCATAACTGACCTAAATCAGTTAGTAACTGCCCATCACTATATGGTACTGCTGCTCTTGTACCACTCATAATCTACATAAATCTGACAGTACTGACATGTAGATACTTGGCTGCTCTCTACAGGTATTCAATGATAATACAGATTGTATTGGGCTGCTATACATCATGCACCATAATATACAAAAGGCACCCAGAAAGTGTATGAATCACGGTCTGACTCTCGCATCATTCTCACAGCTTCATGCAGCGCGTGCACCGCTCGACTGCTATCCAGTTCTCCTCCAGACAGAAGCACCCCATACACCTTTGTGGCAACCCGAGAAGCTGCCTCATCGGGTATGGACCACATCGTCCCAATCACGCCACGGTACCCTGCACCCAACATTGCACCAGTAATATGTACTGCCTTGTCTGACGTTTTCTCATCTCCAGCGGCTGTTTGACATGCTGACAAGAATGCGAGATCGGCGTGATCAAATGGCTTAGTGACAATGTCCATGATGGTCAGACGTCCGTCATGGAGGCAGAAACCGCTCTGAGTAGGCTCAGTCTTGTCCTGGATAGCATGACATGCAAGGTGGACCCAACTGCTGTTTGTCATACGGATCAGTACCTGGTCTCTTGTGGCCTGCTTGTTCTGAAGGAGCTCAAAGTCCCATCGAGAGTTAGCAGCAAACAGTTTATTTATCTTCATAATTTCCGTCCCGGTGCCGGGAAGCTTGCTTTGGCTGGGTGTGTCAGTCATTGCGATGCCAACGAGGCGATTGAATGGCTGATGTTTCGCAGACCTTGCCTCGAGCAAGGCATTAATTGTTGGTGTGTATGATGAGACAACATAGTTAAATGTCCCATCTATCCTGGTTCCGATTGTGCGACAGGCAGCATGGAGCAGAAAGAAAGTGAGAGGACCAGTTGGACACCACCAAATGCGGGGAAGACCAGAGGATTCAGATCTAAGCATCTGGAAACAATATTAGTGCATAAACCTCACAAGATCAAGTATCCGTTACCGTCGTGTCCAAGGCTTGCAGGATAGGATAGATGATATTTGAATAGAGTGTCTCGAGAATATCCACTATGAGCGGACCACCCACTGCCTGAGGCTGGGCCAGTTGACCGGCACGGGTCTCCTCCCATCTTCGAGCCAGGTGAGGATTCGCAAGATATTGGCGCAGGTTATCGTACATCTTTATTAAATCGTCGTAGTGAAGCGTTTTTAACGGGATGTGGAGCACCTGGTCTCTTCCCCGGTTGAGTACTAATGCGTCACAACGGTCCTTATGGACATTAATGACAACCACAGGACCTGAGCTAGCGGCTTCCATGAGAGCGGAGACTTTCTTTGGGAGAAGGAAGTCTTGAAAATTCGGAAGCAACCGGATCTGCTGCACGAGCGA
The DNA here is from genome assembly GCA_004296355.1 of Lepiota venenata. Lineage (NCBI taxonomy): Eukaryota > Fungi > Basidiomycota > Agaricomycetes > Agaricales > Agaricaceae > Lepiota > Lepiota venenata. The sequence goes on from RCFS01000041.1 coordinate 281,109, forward strand.
ATCCCACTTCTCTGCAAGACGATGATGACGTTGAGTTTCCTCCTCAAGCGAAATATGATTTTCAATGCGATCAAGTGTGGTTAGATTGTGCCCTCGAGTGGCTGCGCTTTGAAGCGCCAGAGAGGTTTGTGTGAATTCGGCACAAAGATCTGGGTGAACTTCATGAAGATGGTCAGCTGAAGTTCGGAGATGGAGTAGTTGATTCCAGACAACCGAACGTCCCTGCTCGAGCCACTCAAGTGCAAGGTCCGGATGGCCAAGATTCAGGGCACATGCGGCAGCCTCTCTCGGAATATTGCCGAGGTCGGTGAGCCGTGAATGACGCGTGGTAATGGGATCTCCGATCCAAGCAACTCGTGGAAGGAGATTGATAGCTTGGCAGTATGCAATCAAGGCGGATGGAGAGTTCCGTTCAGCTTCTAAGTGAGCCCACCGTAGAGATGCCCGACATCGGAGTGATATTGGGCCAAGATCGGAAGTCGCAGCTAACCGAAAATTTGAGGTTGCCCTATCCAAATCGTCCACCGACCCCGTGTGCCGAGATCGAGACATGAAGAGATTCCCAAGGGTGTTCATGTATGACGGTTTACTGGCAGAATCATCTGGCGTGAGAGATATGACCTGGTATTGGCTTTTGATGGCCTCGTCGAGATCACCCAACGTCCCTGTGTGTCCAAATCGATTCTCGAGGGAAAGGCCAAGGTTGTTCAGTTGTCTGGGTTTATCAGGATGATCGTCAGAAGTGAGAGATAAGGCCTGGCGCTGCCTGGTGATGCCCTCCTCAAGATCACTCAGTATCCCCGTGTGCCTAGATCGACTCGCAAGAGAATCCCCGAGGGCGGCAAGATGCATTGGCTTCTTGGGATGGCCATTAGGCGTGAGGGATATGGCTTGGCGTTGGTTCTCGATGGCTTCTTCAAGTTCACTCAGCATTCCTGTGTGTTTAAATTGACCGTGTAAAGAGAGCCCGAGGGTGAAAAGATGTCCTGGCTTGTTGGGATGGCTATTAGGCGTGAGGGATATGGCTTGGCATTGGTTCTCTATGGCTTCTCCGAGGTCACTCAGCATCCCCGTGCACCCAAATCGAATCATGAGGGAATTCCCGAGGGTGTTAAGGCGACTTGGCTTGCTGGGATGGTCATTGGGGGTGAGGGATATGGCCTGGCATTGGTTCTTAATGGCCTCCTCGAGGTCACTTAGCACCCCTGTGTGCCAAAATCGACTAGTGAAGGAATTCCCGAGGTTAATAAGATGCGCTGGCTTGCTGGGACGGCCATCGGGAGTGAGGGATAAGGCCTGACGTTGACTCGTGATGGCCTCATCAAGGTCGCTCAATGTTCCTGTGCGACTGAATCGCTTCCCTAGGGAGGTCCCGAGATTATTCAGAATCAATGACCTATTGGGATGATCATCAGGCATGAGGGAGATAGCCTGACGTAGGCTTTGTATAGCCTCTTCGAGGTCATTCATCATTCCTGTGCGCCCAAATTGACTCTCAAGGGTAAGCCCAAGGTTGTTAAGACACCCTGGCTTGTCGGGATGATCATTAGGGATGAGAGATACAGCCTGGCGCTGGCACTGTATGGCTGCTCCAAGGTCACTCAGTGTTCCGATGTGCTGAAATCGACGCTCAAAAGAGTTCCCGAGGTTGGTGAGGTGCGTTGGTTTATCAGGATGATCATCAGGAATGAGGGATATGGCCTGACGGTGATTTTTTATGGCCTCTTCGAGGTCACTCATCATCCCCATGCGACCAAATCGAGTTTCGAGGTAATTTCCGAGGTTGTTGAGGTACAGTGGTTTGTCGAGATGATCATCAGGAGTGAGGGATATCACCTGGCGTTGGCTTTCGATGGCCTCTTCAAGGTTACTCAGTGCCCCCGTGCGCTCAAACTGAGTGTCCAGGGAATTTCCGAGGTTGTTAAGGCACCTTGGCTTGTCGGGGTGATCATCAGGAATGAGGGATACGGCCTGGCGGTGACTATTGATGGCCTCTTCGAGGTCACCCGGCATTCCTATACGGTGAAATCGGTTTTCTAGGGAAGTCCCGAGGTTGCTAAAACACACTGCCTTGTCAGGATGATCATCTGGAATGAGGGATACGGCCTGGCGTTGGCTCTTGATGGCCAAGTCAAGGTCACCCAGCATCCCTATACACACAAATCGAGCTCTGAAAGCAATACCGAGGTTGTTGAGGTACATTGATTTATTGGCATGATCATCAGGACTGAGGGATATGGCCTGGCAGTAGCTCTCTATGGCCTCGTCGAGGTCACTCATCCCCCCCACGCGCCCAAATTGACTCACGAGGGAAATTGCGAGGTTATTGAGGTATATTGGCTTTTTAGGATGGTCATCAGGGCTCAAGGATATGGCCTGGCGGTGATTGTGTATGGCCTCGTCGAGGTCATCCGGCATCCCGATGCGCCTGGATCGACTCGCGAGGGAAATTGCGAGGCTATTGAGATACACCGGTTTGTTGGGATCATTATCAGGACTGAGGGATACGGCATGGCGGTGGCTTTTTACGGCCCCGTCGAGGTCAATCATTGTCCCCGTGCACCCGAATCGACTTGTGAGGGCAACCCCAAGGTTATCGAGGTATATTGGCTTTTTAGGACAATCATCGAGACTGAGGGATATGGCCTGGCAGTGATTGTGTATGGCCTTGTCAAGGTCATCCAGCATCCCCGTGCGCCCAAATCGTCTCCTAAGCGAGAGTCCGAGCTTGTTGAGGTACACCGGTTTATTGGGATGATCATCTGACGCAAGCGATAGCGCCCTCCGGATATTCTCAATTGCTTTTTCCAGGTCGTTGAGTGCCCCCGTACGTTCGAACTGACTATATAACATTGTCCAAGCAAGATCAAATTCCCCCGCTCCCGCTGAATCTTGCTCTTCCTTGAGTTGAGATGGAAAATGATCCATTGCTTTCGATATGTAGCAAGGCAGGCGATGCCAGTGTGACCCAAACACCGTCAGCTCAATATACAGTAGGTCAACATAACATTTGAGACACCTTTTAAGAATCGGTCCAGGCAACTAACTGCATGATAAGTAGAGATCAATGTAAGAGGAAGTGTTGGACTCACTTGAATGGCAGTAGAAGAGTAGCTGCTGTTGTGTGGCTGTGCAACGAGCCGTGACTTTGTCGGGTGACCCTAAATGACAATGAAATGAGGTAAAGCAATCCTGATCCTACTCAACCCTCGCTGGGCTAGGGTTGACCATCATCAGCAATGTCGAACTCAAATAATATGCACATCTAAAATTTGTGTAGTTATCTGTCAGAAGATGGTCCGCCCCTTCCTGCACGTGCACAGGCTCGCTCCTCGGCCCACACCTGCTTGCTGCCCTCTGCCCACCTCACTCATCTTCACACCCTCCTTGCAAAAAACCACATCAATGACACTGCAGAGCTCCTCGACGGCTACAGCTCCCTCGATGGCCAACCTCACCATCGACCCAGACGAGATCCCTCATCTTCCTTGTTCTTCTTCTCTGCTCATCAGCCCATTGTGTGACACGCAGACAAACTCGCATACATGTACTAGCTCGCAGGCTTCAAGTGTTCCCTAGAGACACTCATCGACAGTGCCAGCTGGCACATCTTTACTCGCTCCCTCGACCCTCGCACCCTCGCCAGCTGCTACCCTGACCTCTGCGGTCTCCTTTCCTGGGATGTCCTCACCAGGGTCTAAGAGCTCATGTTCTCTGAACAATCCATTGATGACTTCAGTGAGCTGCCTTCCCTTCGCGTGTATATACCCCTGCACAACCTGGGTGGTCAACACCTCCACTACACATCTTCTTATTGCTCATTTGTGCTTCATCCACAGCTAACAGTCACCATTAGCCTAGTAAAAAGATATTCCCCCTACATTTCCCCCCACATCAGCAACGCTCCCCTCCCTGCCGTCGAACTCACACGAGTCCTCAATATAAACGTGCGTGAAACCAATTTTTTGGCCAAGTCGAGAACCAGAACCAGGGCGGTAGTCAAACCGAGGGCAGGGCGTTCGAGCCGAGGCTGCCCATGTATGTGCTTCCTCCTGATTCTCTACTCCTGCTCCGATGACGCTGTTCAGGGGTAGTAGACACAGTATTGGCAAAATTACTTATGCATTTTAATAGGTCACCGAATCTACCCCTAATCGTGTTGTCCTTCCTGAGATGGAATCTTCGCTGCGTTCCTTGGAACTATGCCATCCTCTTGCAAACCTATACAAGCGGCCGGGGAAAGATGAAAAGCTTCTCAAGTTGTATGCCAGGTGCCTACTCTTTCGTTGGTCTTCCACACCTTGTCTAATAATTTAATTCTGCAGCATCACATAAGATGAATACATCGACCCAGAAACCCCACTAGGTAGTATGATCGCCCTCCTGGAGTTCCGTGAATCCAAGGATGAGACTCAAAGGATCGGATGGGGTCTCTGGAAGCTTAAAATGGAAGGCATTGATTGGGGAATGAAAGTGTATATTCTACTGTCACTGGGCAATCCCTCGACTTTTGATGTATTCCCCTCCCTCTCCCTCCACAGGTTTTGATGCCACCAAACACAGGCAAGCACGGAATCTGATATAGGGACGAGGAAGAGGACTTGGACCAGATCACTGAGGCTAATGATAAAGCAGGGATGGCAGTTTAATTATCGTCGGAGGTTTGAAAAAAAGCCCCATACGCTTTTGCAGCAATTCCTGGAACGGCCTCAGTGGGTATCACCCTCACACCCTCACACCCTCACTTTACCACATTCCAATACTGCATGCAGCACCGCTGTCTCTCCTGCCATTCATTTACCCCCAGACATTCCCTTTCCCTCCAACGCATGTTACGGCTTTAAGTCTTGTGGCATCCAGAATTCACTAGTCTGTATAAACCTGACAGTACTGGCACGTAGACACTCATCTGCTCTACATATATTCAATGGTAATACAGAACGCATTGGGTTGCCATAAATCATGCACCATAGTGTACAAAAGGCACCCAGAATGTATATGAATTATGGTCTGACTCTCGCATCACTCTCACAGCTTCATGGAGGGCTTGCGCTGCTCGGTTGCTATCCGGCTCTCCTCCAGACAGAAGCGTCCCATAGACCTTTGTGGCAACCCGAGAAGCCGCCTCATCGGGTATGGACCACATTGTCCCAATCACATTGCGATATCCCGCACCCAACATCGCACCAGTAATATGTACTGCTTCATCTGATGCATTCTCATCTCCAGCCGCTGTCTGACAAGCTGACAGGAACGCAAGATTGGCGTGATCGAATGGCTTGGCGACAATGTCCATGATGGTTAGACGTCGGTCGTGGAGGCAGAAACCACTCTCCGTGGGCGCTTTCTTGTCCTGGATAGCGTGGCATGCAAGGTGAATCCAGCTGCTGTTTGCCATGCGGGTCAGCACTTGTTCGCCTGTCGCCTGCTCGTTTCGAAGTATCTCAAAGCTCCACCTAGAGTCGGCAGCGAACAACTTTTGTATCTTCTCAACTTCCATCCCAGTGCCTGGAAGCTTGCTTTGGCCAGGCGTGTCGGTCATGGCGATGCCAATAAGGTGGTTAAACGGTTGATGTTTTGCTGATTGTGCCTCGAGCAAGGCGTTAATCGTTGGTGTGTATGATGAGATAACATAGTTAAATGTCCCGTTTATTTCGGTTCCGGTCGTACAACAGGCAGCGTGGAGTGGAAAGAAGGTGAGGGGACCAGTCGGACACCACCAAATACGAGGAAGGTCAGAGGAATCAGGTCCCAGTGTCTGAAACCAACGTCAGCACATATATCTTGCAAGAGCAAGTATTTGTCACCGTCATGTCCAAGGCTTGTAGGATGGGATAAACAACTTTTGAGTAGATTTGCTCAAGAATGTCTATTATGAGCGAACCGTTGTCCATCGCCTTAGCCAGTCGACCAGCACAGGTCTCCTCCCATCTCCGAGCCAGATGAGGACTTGCAAGATATTGGCGCAAGTTGTTGTGCATCTTCATTAAATCATTGTAGCGAAGTGTTTTCAATGGGATATGGAGCACTTGATCTCTCCCTTGGTGAAGCACCAAAGCATCACAACGGCTCTCATGGACGTTGATGACAACCACCGGACCAGAACTCGCGACTTCCATGAGAGCAGAGACTTTCTTAGGAAGAAGAAAGTCTTCAAAGTTTGGAAGCGACCTGATCTCCTGCACAAGCGAATCCCACCTCTCCGCGAGACGGTGATGATGTTGGGTTTCTTCCTTGAGCGAAATAGGATTTTCAACGGTATCGGGCATGATTGGATTGTGCCCTCGGGTGGCGGCGCTGTGAAGCTCCTGAGAGATTCGTGCAAATTCGGCATAGAGATCTGGGTGGGCTTGGCGGAGATGGTCGGCTGAAGTTCGGAGGCGAAGTAGCTGATTCCAGACGACTGAGCGTTGTGATGGTAAGGGTGGGGTAGGTGTAGAATGTGTGGCTCGGAAAACCACTACCTATATCAACCAATACCTCGAAATGCGATTCTGGGGCGTCAGAGACAGGTCTCGAAGAGAGGGATTCAACTTGTGAAATGGGTTTTGGGGTTATGAATATTTTTAAAAGGGGTTTTTCTCGAAAATATACCCAAGGGCACCAAGTGTACTCTGTGGGTGATTTCTGGGGTTGTAGGGACAAGTCTCCACTTGGAGCTACAGTCTCTGTCTCTCAATATCTCTAATCTCAAAGCCTGGGGGAATCTGCACTACCCCACTAAGTCTCTGTCTCTCTGTGTCTCTAGGCCTAAGGGGAATCTAAACTACCCCTGAGCCTCAATATCTCTCTGTGAGTCTCCCGGACTCAAACAATGGTCTCAATAAACTCTCTTGATGATCACAGTTCGTCTCTACTGTTTCTGGGTGGTCTAGGACCGAAGCTCTCACTTAGTTGCCTTAATGCACACAATAGCACAAGATAATGAAATCGTTAATTCCCGAATCTCGTGGTCTCGAAGCTGGGGCAGCGAGTGCTTGCCTTTCACCTCTCCTCCACGCGGTATTTATATGTTTTTGGTAGCTAGGAAACAGCCCGAGTAAATAAGGAAGTGTTAGAGAGAGTAATGCTAGTATACACAATCGGTCCGATATTCCCCTGCGTAATAACGCTTTTCCACCCGGTATTGGTCCTGGCTGCCTGTTGTAGACTCAGTTCGAGTCATCGAGACGCTGCTGGCGTCATTTTGTGGGTCATCGCGACGGCCCGCGGCTGTTTCAGCATGCCCGGAGAGGTTCTCTACCCATATACGCATGCTTTCTACCACCGCGCGTCTACCCTATCGATCTCCTCCCGACCCGGCATTTTGGTATACTGTTAATATACCCTTCTAGTATCTTGAACTGGCCGCGCGTTGCTTACGCGTCGTGCGGATAGTCCGAGATAGTCCAACTACTCCATCATTTGTCCTTTGATCCGCTACTGGACCCTGCAAGGCCTTTCAAGGTACTCGATCGGTCATCGAGATGCTATTGCACGTATTGTATTGCCATAGCTATCCCCTTGGGGCTGGCTGATAGGCTTACACGTCCGTAGCTTAATAGGTTTTTCTATTCGTTCCACTCCTCACTCATCTCTATTGGTCCTCCTGACAATCGGCGGTCCTTCCGATCGTCGTATCGCGATCAGACAAGCTGACGCGGCTTCGGGTGTATATTCCTCGGCCGACGCTCTCTGTCTGTGTTTCTCGGGCAATAGCCATAGTCTCCCTCTTCTCGATAGCACATCATCCCTGCCCTTAATATAGCAGTCGGTACATTGTTTCTTAGTACATTGTATGCCATTTATTCGGGTGAGGGACACTGCTCATTACTAATCGAGGTATCTCGAAAATCCGTCTACCAAGTTTCTCGATGCCTGTCACACGATATTCTTGAAGGTTTTAGTCAGTGCTAGACTGCTATATGTGCCCCCTTCGAGATGGTCGAGTTAGGGGCCCTCAGTCTTCTCAGGTCATCTCGATGGCCATTTATATGGTTGTGAGCTCTTCCCTCATGATCAGGGAGTTTCTACTGACAACGTTCTCGATTCCTGGTGCATCTCTGAGTGTGTACAACCGCGATGCCGCCTGTTGCACTCTTTGTCCACTCTCGAAGCCATACAGTAGCTATTTAGTAGCCACTGGCTGACTCCTGGGGTGCCTTGTAGCCTCATAGAGGTCCTTACATGACATACCAGTCGGGTTAGGGTCATTGTAGGGGTGTTATGGGTATATCGAGATGATTACATCGTAGCTATTGCTGGGCCATGGGTATATAGGGGTATAATGGCTTATTTTAGCAATGCTTCGATTTTCGGCGTAATAGCGTCCTTGCTCGAGCCACTCAAGTGCAAGATCTGGACGACCAACATCCACCGCGTACGCAGCAGCCTCTCTCGGAATATCGCCAAAGGTGGTGAGCTGTGAGTGGCGTGTAGCAATGGGATCTCCAATCCAAGCAACTCGTGGAAGGAGATTAATAGCTTGGCGGTACGCAACTAAGGCAGAAGAAGGGTCCCGTCTGATTTCCAAATGAGCCCACCGTTGAGATGCGCGACATTGGTACAATATTGGGCCAAGATTCGAAGTTGCAGCTAATTTAAAATTTAAGATTGCGTCTTCCAAATCATTAGGCGATCGAGTGTGCTGAAATTGACTCTCGAGGGAAATCCCGAGGTTATGTAGGTTTGCCGGCTGGTCGGGATGATTATTAGGTGTGAGGGATACGGCCCGGCGTTGGCTGTTGATAGCCTCTTCGAGGTCACTCAACATCCCTGTGCGTTTAAATCGACTTTCGAAGGAAATCCCGAGGTTGGTGAGGTACGTCGATTTGATAGGATCATTGTCGGGAGTGAGGGATATGGCCTGACGCTGGCTATTGATGGCCTCTTCGAGGTCACTCAGTGTCCTTGTGCGCCTAAACAGACGTCCAAAGGCAGTTCCGAGGTTGTTGAGGCATATTGGTTTGGCGGGATGATCATCAGGAATGAGGGATATGGCTTTGCATTGAAGCTTTATGGCCTCCTTGAGGTCACCTAGCGTCCCTGTGCGGTCAAATCGACTCTGAAAGGAACACCCGAGGTTGCCAAGCCGCCCTGCCATGTACGGATGATCATCAGGAGTGAGGGATACGGCTTGGCGTTGGAGCTTGATGGCCTCCTCGAGATCACTTAGCGTCCCTGTGCGCTCAAATCGACCCTGAAAAAGATTCCCGAGGCTGTCAAGCCATCCCGGCCTGTTGGGATGGTCGTCAGGAATGAGGGATACGGCCTGGTGTAAGCTATTGATGGCGTCTTCGAGGTCATTCAGCATCCCTGTACACTTAAATTGAATCCATAAGGAAATCCCGAGCTTGTTGAGGTACATCAGTCTATCAGGAGTACCCTCAGGAGTGAGGGATACGGCTTGGCGGTGGCAGTTGATGGCCTCTTCGAGATCATTCAACATCCCTGTGCGCACAAATCGACTTTCGATGGATATCCCGAGGTTGTTGAGGTACATTGGCTTGGTGGGACGATCGTCAGGAGTGAGAGATACAGCCTGCTGCTTGTTTTTGATGGCCTCTTCGAGGTCACTTAGCGTCCCTGTGCATTCAAATCGACTCTGAAGGGCACACCCGAGGTTGTCAAGCCACCCCGGCCTGAGGGGGTGATCATCAGGAGCGAGGGATACGGTCTGGCGCTGGCCGTTGATAGCCTCTTCGAGATTGCTCAGCACCCCCGTGCGCTCAAATCGACTTCGTAAGGAAATCCCGAGGTTGCCGAGATACAGCAGTTTGTCGGGAGCATCGTCTGGAGTGAGGGCCACGGCCTGGTGGTGACAGTCAATGGCTCCTTCGAGGTCACTGAGCATCCCTGTGCGCCCAAATCGACTCTCGAAGGATATTCCGAGGTTGTTGAGGTACATCGTTTTATTGGCATTATCATTAGGAGTGAGGGATACGGCCTGGCGTTGACCGTTGATGGCCTCATCAAGGTCGCTTAACATCCCTGTGCGTCCAAACCGACTCCGTAAGGAATTCCCGAGGTTGTTGAGGTACAACAGTACGTCGGGATTATTGTCAGGAGTGAGGGATCTAGCCTGGCGGTGGCAGCTGATGGCCTCTTCAAGGTCGCCCAGCATCCCTATGTGCTCATATCGACTTTCGAAGGAGATTCCAAGGTTATTGAGATATTTTGGTTTGCCAGGATGACCATCGGGAGTGAGGGATACGGCCTGACGCTGGCTTTTGATAGCTTCTTCGAGGTCACTCAGCCTCCCTGTGCGCCCGAATCGACTGTGGAGGGAATTCCCGAGGTTGGTGAGGTATGTCGGTTTGGCGGGATGATCATCGGGAGTGAGGGATACGGCCTGGCGTTGGCTGTTGATGGCCTCTTCAAGGTCACTCAGCATTCTGGTGCGCACAAATCGATTCTGCAAGAAAATCCCGAGGTTGATGAGGTACACCAATTCGCCGGGATCATTATCAGGAGTGAGGGATACGGCCTGGCGTTGAAGCTTGATGGCTTCTTCAAGATCACTCGGCATCCCCGTGCACTTAAATCGTGTCACAAAGGAACCCCCGAGGTTGTTGAGGCACATCGGTTTGTCGGGATGATCATCAGGAATGAGGGATATCGCATGGCGTTGGAGCTTGATGGCCTCTTCGAGGTCACTGAGCATCCCCGTGCGCCCAAATCGATCCTGTAAGGAACTCCCGAGGTTGGCGAGGTAGCTTGGTTTGTCGGGATGATCGTCTGGAGCAAGTGATATTGCCCTCTGGATATTCTCGATTGCCTTCTCAAGATCACTGAGTAGCCCCCTCCGTTTGAATTGAGCATGCAACGTCCGCCAAGCTCTGGCGCATTCCTCTGCTCCAGCTGAATGATCTTGCTCCTGCTTGGGTAAATCAACCATCTCTTTCGGCACACAAGCAAACCAGGAGATGCTAGGATGACCCAAAGACAATCAGCGCCATATAGCAGATCCATGTAACAATTGAGCTACCTATAACGAATTGGACGCGGTAGTTAAGTCCAATTATATGGGTCGGAAACAGACCAACCCAGTCACGGGATCCTGCTTATGTAGTTTCTTTCCCTGAAGTTTTGGAGAAACTTCGACAAGTGCGCGCTTCCTCGAGGCCAATCTCGCTGTCAACTTAGACGAGGTACCGCTTCTTTCTTGTCCTTATCTGCTCAGCGGTTCACCGTTTATCAGGCAGACATACCAGCTCATAGGCCCTAAACGCCCTCTTCGGCTGCCGGCGCCGCTGCCAGGCACCTCTTCAATGGCTGCCTCGACCCCTACGTCCTCGTCAGTTACAACCCTGGCCTCTGTGGTCTCCTTTTCTGCTCGGAAGATCATGCCGATGTCTTATCCGGGATCCAAGAATACATGCGCCCAGAACAATCTGTCTATGACCCCAGTGAGTCGCCTCCCCTTTTGCGTGTTTATACACTGCACAACCTGGACCATCGGCATCTCTGCGACTCACCTTTTGTCTCATCTGTTCCTCGTCCGGAACTGACAGTTGCGATTAACCTAGTAAGAAAATATTTCCCCCACCTTCATCCCAACACCTGCAATGCTCCCTCCACCGTCGAACTCGCATGAGTCTTCAACCTAAATGCGCGTAAAATGCTCCTTGATTTTTTGGTCGATTCGAGAACCAGCGCAATAGTTGAGTGGAGAGCAGAAGATGTTCGAATCGAGGTTGCTCGTGTATGCGCCCCCCCGCACTTCTCTATCTCTGCTCTGATAATGCTTTCCACAGGCAGTAGACACACCCAATCACACCGTTCTATCTGAGATAGAACCTTCACTATGTTCCTCGGATTATAGTACCCCCTTGTGAACCTATGCAAACACCAAGGAAAACGGAAAAATTCTCGAGCTCTATGTTAGGTGTGTGCTCTTTCGTTGGTCTTCTACACCTTGTTTAATTGGTCCGCAGTATTACACAAGGTGAATATACCAACCCAGAAACCCTGTACCCCCTTGGCAATATCCGCTCTCTTGTAATCCCGTCAATTCAAAGCCAAGACCCAAATTATCAGATGTCGACAATGATGAGGCAGAAGAATGTGAGAGAGGGGGTGAAGAAGGTTCTGTTGATGAATTTGATCAGGTGTATATGAGTGGTGCGTTGAGTCTCTTTTTTGGTCCCATCTCTCCAGCGAACGCTTAACATCACATGTAGGACTATTGGAACGGACAGGGCGACCAATTTACTAGATGTTCAAGAGTGGATACGGATTTTTCTGACGTGTGTATGCTTATCTCCTTGCCCCTTTCGCTATAAATGACATACCATGATAATGCCAGGTGATATCATATGTCCCATTACAATAGTCTATCATTTCACTTCCTACCTTCTCACGGGACATTTTCGGCGGATGGTATGGTTTGGATACGGGGTACTGCCCGTGGGATCATACAATTACAGGGGTATCTGCCCTTGGAATCTGACGATGATGACACTAATAGAAGCGAAATACTGGTAGAAGAGTGTGTTGGTGGGGAAACACGTAGGCGGTGTCGGGGTCCCTGTCACAACTGGAGGAGTAGGGAGTGGACGGGAAGAGGGGTGGGACGGGGTTTGGTTGATTATGTCTTCCGACAAGTCGGGGCGGATAGCCTTACTTGAAGATCTGAAATTTTGGCTTAATTATCATCGGAGGGTTGAAAAAAAGTCTCATACTCCTTTACTTGGAGCGCGCAACCTTACGTTGCGTTAGTGCCACAACACTTTCATATTCTACATAGTACCGCCACCTCTCATACCAATATTAATCTACATGAACCTGAAAGTACTGACACATAGATACTGACTGATGTTGCGTTGCTACACATCATGCACCATAGTGTACAAAAGGCACCCAGGAGGTATATGAATCGTGGTCTGACTCCCGCAACACTCTCACAGCATCATGGAGCGCGTGCGCCGCTCGACTGCTATCCAGCTCTCCTCCAGACAAAAGCACCCCATACACCTTTGTGGAAACTCTTGATGCCGCCTCATCAGGTATCGCCCACATTGTCCCAATCACATTGCAATAACCCACACCCAACATTGCGCCCGTAATATGTACCGCCTCGTCTGATGCGTTCTCGTCTCCAGCTGCCGTTTGACAAGCTGACAAGAACGCGAGATCAGCATGACCAAATGGCTTGGCGACAATATCCATGATCGTCAGATGTCGGTCATAGAGGCAGAAGCCACTCTGCGTGGGCTCATTCTTGTCCTGGATAGCGTGACATGCAAGGTGGATCCAGCTGCTATTCGTCATGCGAGTCAGCACCTGATCGCTTGTTGCCTGCTTGTTTTGAAGCATCTCAAAGCTCCACCTTGAGTCGGCAGCGAACAATTTCTGTATCATCGCAATTTCCTTGCCAGCGCCTGGAAGTTTGCTTTGGCTAGGTGTATCGGTCATAGCGATGCCGCATATTTGATTGAATGGCTCATGTTTCCCCGATTGTGCCTCAAGCAGCGCATTGATTGTTGGTGTGTATGATGAGATAACGTAGTTAAACGTCCCATCTATCTTGATTCCGGTTGTGCGACAGGCAGCGTGGAGGGGAAAGAAAGTGAGAGGACCGGTTGGACACCACCAAATTCAGGGAAGGCCTGAAGATTCAGATCTAGGTAGCTAGAATAAACGTCAATGCAAATATCTTGCACCGAGAGCAAGTATTAATTACCGTCATGTTTAAGCATTCTAGGATTGGATGAACGATGTTTGAATAGATTTGTTCGAGAATGTCCACTATAATCGAATTACCGACCGCCGGCCTGGCCGGTCGACCAGCACGGGTCTCCTCCCATCTCCGAGTCCGGTGAGGATTTGCAAGATACTGATGCAAGTTATTATGCATCTGTATTAAATCATCGTAGCGGAGCTTGTTTAACGGGATATGGAGCACCTCGTCTCTCCTTCTGTCAAGCACCAATGCGTCACAACGGCTCTCATGGACATTGATGACAACCACGGGACCTGAGCGAGCAGCTTCCATGAGGGCAGAGACTTTCTTGGGAAGAAGGAAGTCCTCAAAGTTCGGAAGCAATCGGATCTCCTGCATGAGCGAATCCCACTTCTCTGCGAGACGATGATGACATTGAGTTTCCTCCTCAAGCGAGGTAGGATTTTTAATGTTGTCAGGTGTGATTAGGCTGTGTCCTCGAGTAGCTGCATGGTGAAGTTCATGAGAGGTACGCATGAATTCGGCACAAATATCTGGATGGGCTTGATGGAGATGGTCGGCTGAAGGTCGGAGGTGGAGTAGCTGATTCCAGACGGTTGAACGTCCTTGCTCGAGCCATTCGAGTGCAAGATCTGAACGGCCAACGTCCAGAGCAAATGCAGCAGCCTCTCTCGGAATATGACTAATCCCAGTGAGCCGTGAATGGCGTGTAACAATAGGATCCCCAATCCAAGCTGCTTGTGGAAGGAGATTAATAGCCTGGCGGTATGCAATTAAGGCGGAGGGAGGATCCCGTTTGGCTTCTAAACGAGCCCACCATTGGGATGCTTGACATCGTGGCAGTATTGGACCTTGGTTCGCCATTGCAGGTAATTGAAAATTTGAGATTGCCTTATCCAAATCATTCGGCAACCGAGTGTACTGAAATCGACTCATGAAGCATGCCCCGAGGTTATGGAGGAACATTGGCCTGCTGGCATGATCATCTGGAATGAGGGATACGGCTCGGCTTTGGTTCTCGATGGCTTCATCAAGGTCATTCAGTACCCCTGTGTACCCAAATCGACTTTTGAGGGAACTCCCGAGGTTGTTGAGACGCCCTGGCTTGTTGGGGTGGTCATCAGACGTGAGGGATACGGCCTGGCGGTGTTCCTTGATGGCCTCTTCAAGGTCGATGAGCATCCCTGTGCGCCCGAAACGACTCTCGAGGGAAATCCCAAGGCTGCTGAGATACATCGGTTTGTCAGGACGGCCATCAGGAGTGAGGGACACAGCTCGGCTTTTGCTCTGAACGGCTTCTTCGAGGTCACTCAGCGTTCCTGCGTGTCCAAACCGACTTTCAAGGGAGCTCCCAAGGTTGTGTAGATACATTGGTTTAGAGGGATGATCATCAGGAGTGAGGGACACGGCCTGACGTTTGCTCTCGATGGCCTCTTCGAGGTCACTCAACATCCCTGTGTGCCCAAACCGACTTTCGAGGGAACTCCCGAGGTTATTAAGACGCCCTGGCTTGTTGGGATCATTATCAGGAGTGAGGGATATGACCTGGTGCTGGGCCTTGATGGCTTCTTCGAGGTCGCTCAACGTTCCTGTGCGCCCAAATCGACTCTCAAAGAGATTTCCAAGGTTACTGAGGTACATCGGTTTTTTGGGATGATCACCAGGAGTGAGGAATACAGCCTTGCGTTGAGTAGTGATGGCCTCTTCGAGGTCACTGAACGTTCCGGTGCGCCCAAATCGACTCTCGAGGAAAATCCCGAGGTTGTTGAGGCACATCGGTTTCTCGGGATGATCATCAGGAGTGAGGGATACGGCCTTGCGTTGGGTCTTGACAGCCTCTTCGAGGTCACTGAGCATTCCCGTGCACTCAAACCTACTCTTGAAGGAAATCCCAAGGTCGTTGAGGTACATCGGTTTATCGGGATGGCCATCAGGAGTGAGCAATATAGCCTGGCGTTTGCTCTGGGTCGCCTCTTCGAGGTCACTAGGCATCTGTAGGCGCCCAAATCGACTCTCGAGGGAAATCCCGAGATGATTGAGGTATGCCGGTCTGTTGGGATGGTTGTCAGGAGTGAGAGTTATGGCCTGGCATTTGCTCTTAATGGCCTCCTCGAGATCGTTGAGTATCCCTGTGTGCCTAAATCGACTTTCAAGGGAACTTCCAAGGTTGCAGAGATACATAGGTTTGGAGGGATGATCGTCGGGAGTGAAAGATACGGTCTGGCGCTGTATCTCAATGGCCTCTTCGAGGTCACTCAGTACTCCTGTACGCCTAAATCGACTCTGGAAAGAAATCCTGAGGTTGTTAAGGTACATTGATTTGTCGGGGTGATTGTCAGGGGTATGTGATACGGCTTTGCGTTGTTTCTCGATGGCCTCTTCGAGGTCGCTCAGCATACCGGTGCGCCTAAATCACCTTTCGAGGAAAGTCCCAATGCTGTTGAGATACATCGGTTTGTCGGGATGCTCATCAGGAGTGAGGGATACGACCTGGCCTTGGGCCTTGATGGCTTCGTTGAGGTCGCTTGGCATCCCTGTGCACCCAAACCAACTCTCGAGGAGCATCCCGAGGTTGTTGAGGTATGTCGGTTTGTCGAGATGACCATCGGGAGTGAAGGATACAGCCTTGCGTTGGGTCTTGATTGCCTCATCGAGGTCACTAAGCATTCGGGTACGCCCAAATCGACTCTCTAGGGAGATGCCAAGATTGTTAAGGTACACCGGTTTGTCGGAATGATCATCAGGAGTGAGGGATACGGCCTGGAGTTGGCTCTTGATAGCTTCTTCGAGGTCACTCAGCATTCCTGTGTGCCCAAACCGACTTTCGAAGGAATTGCTGAGGTTGTTGAGATATATAGGTTTGTCGGGATGATCATCAGGCGTGAGCGATACAGCCTGCTGTTGGGTCCTGATGACTCCTTCGAGGTCATTCAGTATTCCTGTGTGCTCAAATCGACTCTCGAGGGATATCCCGAGGTCATTGAGGTACATTGGCTTATCGAGATGATCATCAGGAGTGAGGGATACAGCCTGGCGTTGGGATTTTATGGCTTCTTCGAGGTCACTCAGTGTTCCTGTGTGTCCAAATCGACTCTTCAAGGAAATTCCGAGGTCGTTGAAGTACATCGGTTTATCAGGATAATCATCAGGAGTGAGTGATACGGCCTGGCGTTGTAACTCAATTGCTTCGTCGAGGTCGTTTAGCATTCCTGTGTGCCCAAATCGACTCTTGAGGGATAACCCGAGGTAGTTGAGGTACGCTGGTTTGTCATGATGATCGTCTGAAGTGAGTGATAACGCCTGCTGGATACTCTCGATTGCCTTCTCCAGGTCGCCGAACACCCCCGTATCCTCGAACTGAGCATATAACTCTGACCAGACTCTGGAGAATTCCTTTGCTCTACTTGAATCTCCCTCTTCCTCGCCTTTATCGAACGAATCGTCCATTACTTTCAGCAGTACCAAGCTGGATGATGCTGGCATGGCCCAAAGGCAATCAGCTCGATATACAGCAGCCTGATATAACGCCTGAGGTACCTGTAGCGAACTACAAAAACAACCGAGTCCACGATAAGTAAGAATTAATATGAGAGGGAAGCCACACTCACTCAAATGGTGGCACACAAGGAACTCCTATTGTGTGGCTGTACAACAAATGTTCCGCTGTCCCATAGCTCTGAATGATGACAAGGGTGGATGGCAAGACGTCGAAAGCAATATGCTGGAGGCCATACATACCATGTCAGCCTCCCGCTTCCACTACTCAGCTGGGGAGTTATCACAAGCGCCAAATACAGGTGTATCTTGAGCTTAGCGCCGAATTTGAAAGTCGCTAGTACTCGGTAACCAGAAAAGACAATCATTTCTATGCATAGTATGCCAAGATGGAATTTGAGATGCCTACACCAACTCAGATAAGTCATCGGATCCACGGTAAGCAGGCAACTCAAGTAAGAGGGAGTGTTATGCCCGCTCTAAGCGACGAGAGAGCTATAAAGTAACTTGTTGGAGGCCATAAGGAGCACAGAGGCGCAGGCGGCCCATAAGTATCATTCTGTTTTGAGCTTAAGCCGATTCGAAACTTACCTAGACATTACTATGAGACGGGAAAACTGAGTGGACTTGAACAAAAGACTTGAGTTAGCATTGTCGCACAATGTTCTTTGGGTCAAAGGTTGGGCATTAAGGGAGCTTCGGTCACCAGTGTGAATATTCTGTTGAAGGGGTAATGCAGGAGCTGGGAGGTGACTCGTGGAGATGCAGGCAAGCAATACGGCCATCATTCTGGGAGTGGGGCGAGAAGGACACCACAGGGCTATGAGAGCTGCTACTACATGGGGGTTGAATTGGATGTTGCGTATAACATACCTTTGGAATCTGGATAGCCTCATAGGTTGACATTGAACGCTTTGAACGCCCAAGGACCATTGTAAGCCAGGCAACGTATTTTTGGTGTGATAGGTCCATTCACGCTTGATGTGCCGGTTCATGCTCAGGCGCTGATGTCTCGATTATACAATCATCCTTAATTATAATGTCATGCTTAACTATAAGAATCACGCTCAACATCACCCTTACCACACTCACTCGCAAGGGGTCCTCGTACTGCCTTGCTCGAGTCCTCTGCCAACACTCGCACGCCGGTCTTGCTCAGGCCTCCCCCCACCTTGCACACCTCCATGCCCATCTTGCAAGCTCGTCGACAGCCACAGATGCTTCCTTGGGGCCAATTTTGTTATTGATCCAGACAAGGTACCGCTTCTTTCTTGTCTTTCTTTACTCACCAACTCACCGTGTACCAGGCAGATGAACTCGCATACATGTACTAGCCCATAGGCCTCCAGCGTTTCTCAAAGACCTCTTCGGCAGCGCCAGCAGATACCTCTTCAGTGGCTCCCACGACCCCCGTGTCCTCATCAGCTACTACCTTGACCCTCACGACGCTTTGTCGTCTAATTCAGAACCTCTTCGATGCAAAAGTTATTATTGCTCGCAAAGAAGGCAGCTGGCAAGATATGCTCAAAGCGGTCTTGGACTCTCAAGGTTGCTGGTGAACGATAGCTCTATCAGTGATACGTACGCTAGCTGACGGACTCGCGGATCAATGTTATATATGTCGTCGCCCTTTGTTTAGTGGACGGATTGATGGTTGTTCCCCTTTTGCACTGCAACTGATGGTTAAATTCGAACGTGATATTTGAGGTCGAGGCTTGACAAGAGCGGACTGGTCGCTATTGATCCCCAAGTATGTCCTCTACTCATCCCTATGCTGCGTATCACCTCTCATCTGCCCCGGACAACTTGCACAGCTACCTTCCTACCCCGAATCGGCGTCTCCCCTCTCCTCACTCCGTGGATATAAATTCCTCAGCACCCCACAAGCGCTGGTTTCTCATCCTCATCTTTACCTACTGCGTACTTCCACCATTGTTGTCCTTATTGCATCTCGTAATAGGCCACGCTATCCTACGCTACCCACCCTCTATCGTTTCCTCGATCAAGGCTGGTGTTACTGGGGGTGCCATTCTCTCACTTCCCACTGTCCTTCTTTATTACCTTCTTTCTGCTCCAAGAAAGCCCCCGGACTCCCCTGTTACCTCTCTGGAGAACTTTTTCGACGATGATGATAGCAATTCAAATTTTTGGAATAGACCCAGCTTGGAAAAGTATGGAGGAACAATATTCCTCGTCCTCCTGATCCTCTCAGCCGGGGCTGTTGCTGGCCCTCTCGGCGTCACCGTTCTCACCAGTAATCCAGAATCCCGGATCCTGACTCCCGCACAGGCCGCTATTGCTGGAATCACTGGAGGTGCCGTTCTCATAGGGGGCTTATTGCTCTTTGCCGGTGCTGCTTTCTTATTACGGGTTTGTTGGATGAGGCTGTAGTAGGGATGGCGGGATCGGATGAAATTGAGCAGTTTAGATGACTCACAGTCGCGCTGAATCCTAGAACACGGTTATGTCATGACCGGGCCCCTCATGACAGATGCGCCCGTTAATGTCTAGAAGCTCCTTAATGTTATTGGTGCATTGTTAGGATATTCTTGGTTCATCATTTTTCCCACTTGTTACCATCTACGAAACAGATTCAATACCCCTTGTATATTTGATACCTTTTCTTAATGATCTTGTTCGTCGAATACATCCACTGAATTCAATCAACCCAACAAAAAGTTTGAACGCCTTGTGTTGGTTATTGCTATATTGAGTTATCATCTTCACCCTGTACTGTACATCTGGTCTTTTTTAGGGGTTGGAATATGTCGAAACTAAAGTGCAGGGTTGTAGATTATTGGGTATGGATAAGCGTCATCTGGGAAATACAAGGCTTCAAGGTTTTGAGAAATCCCGGAAGCTTGACATGCAGCTTATTGGTGCAGCTCTAAATCATAGCTCTCTCGCTCCAGCTGACTGGCACTTCTTCTCGACTTGAGACAGGTAATGACTAGATCCACGGTAAGCAGAATATTCAAGTACAGAGAGCGTTACGCTTAGGTGACGACACGGCGTTGTAAAGTGATGTGCTGGAATATGTAAGCAGAGTTGCAGCTGGCCCGTACCGTTCTGTTTTGAGTCTGATGCCAATTCGGGAGATGTCTAGACGTTGGTCAGATGGGAAGGGAACTATAACTATATTGTACATACTAATAAGGAGTCATCACGATATAAGAAAACTGAGTAGGCTTGGACAAAAGGCTCGAGTTAGTATGGTCACACAATGTTCTTTAGGTCAACCGATTCTAGTTACCAGAGCGTCTACGCCCTGGCGACAGGGCGATACAGGGGCTGGGAGGTGACTCGTGAGATACAGACAAGTAGTACGGCGACATGGCCGTCATTCCAGCCGGGCGAGGATGATATCACAGGGCTATGAGAACGGCTACTTCGCGGACGATATTGAATTGGATACTTTACTTGGGCGCTAATATGCCTCATGGTTGAATGTTTGAACGCCCAAGTTGCAATCCCAGCAGTATGTCAGGGGTCCTAGCGCAGCCTTGCTCCTCCTCTCCTAACATTCGGTTGTTGCCCTTGCGTCCTCCACCCGCCTTGCTCACCTCCACGTCCTTGCAAAGAATGGCATCGACTGACAAAGGCGCTCCTAGGCCGACCTGGCCATCGGCCCAGACGAGGAACCGCTTCTTTCTCGTCATTTTTCTCAGAGACGCTCTTCGACAGTGCCCTCTTCAATCACTCCCTCGACCCCTGTGGCCTCCTTTTCTGCCCAGAAGACCACGTCGATGTCTGAGCTGGAATCCAATAATACTACGTGTCCCCAGAACAATCTGTCGATGACCTCAGTCAGTAACCTTCCCCTCTGCGTATATATCACTCCTGTACAACCTGGGCCGTTGACATCTCCGCCACTTCTCCCTGCATTTCGCCCCACATCCGCAACACTCCCCCGTTGTCGAACTCACATGACTCCTCAGCGTCAAAAATATTGACGATGCCCGAACCGTTAGAGAGGGCATATAACAGGCTAGAAGTTGTTCCATAGAACAACAGCAGTGCTCAAGATGCTCTTCGACTGTTTGGCCAAGTGAAGAACCAGGGCAACAGTTGGGCGAAGGACGTTCGAATCGAGGTTATACGTGTATGTGCCCTCCCGCATTTTTCTATCCCTGCCCTGATGGTGCTTCTTGCAGGTGGTAGATGCAGTGCTGGTAAAATTATGTACGTATTATAATAGGCTACAGAACCTACGCACAACCCTTTCCACACCAAATCATACTGTTCTACCTGGGATAGAATTTTCACTGTATTCCCTGGGACTATACCATCCTCTCGCGAACATATACAAGCACCATAGGGAAGATGAAAAGCTTCTCGAGCTCTACTCTGGGTACCTACATTTTTGTTATGCCTCGTCTAATATTTTCTGCAGGATCGCACAAGGTGAATATGCCGATCCGGAAATCCCATACACGCTAGGTGATGTGGCCGCCCTCCCGGGATTCCGTGGATTCGAGGACAAGAACCAAGGTACCAGATGGAGTCTCTGGACGATTAGAAAAGGAGATGTCGATCGGGAAGTAAGGGCACATTTGACTGGCTGAGCAATCCCTTGACCTCTAAAGCTTTCCCCTCCTCGACAGTTTCTGATCAATGAGACGAATGGTGAGGCAGGGAGATGGTTCCTCGAATATCTAGTGCCAATAAAAAGGAGCGTGGGTCGTCTATATCCCCCTTGATTTATATCTATCCTAACCCTGCCTGTGAGTTTCCCGACCCGACTAGTCTTTTCTGCACAGATGATCATATGTACGTGTTGGCTAGTCATTCAACAACACTTTCGATGCCCGTGCAAGATCCCCGAGACCCGATATTTGCAGAAGCATATGGTACCCTCGGTGGAGAAGTTTTTCCAGCCAAAGTCGAGCTGGTGATCGTGGAGAGTGAGCATGGTCAGCGGCAGGAAGTGGGATTGGGCTCGCTAGGGCTGTGGTTAGAATCAATGACGATAAGGTGGGGCTTGAGGAGCAGTATCGGGGTCCGTTCGAGCCCCTCTGACGGGTGCGACTGGTGGTAGTGGTGGATGTGGCGGACTTCCGTGCATTTCCGGCCATAGTTAGGCAGAAGAGTGAGAGAGGATGCAAGAGGGGTTTGTTGATGAAAGTGTATATGAGTAATATGTTGTGCCTCTTCCTTTTTGGACTCCTTTTTCGTCCTTGGAGCGCCCTCATTAGGTATCGCCTACATTGGATCACATTTCAATATCCTACACAATACTGCTGTCTCTCATACCATTCGTAACCTACATATATTCAATAGTATTACAGAAGGGATTGCGTTGCCATACGTCATGCGCCATAGTGCACAAAAGGCACCCAGAACGTATATGAATCGTGATCTGACGATCGCAACACCCTCACAGCGTCATGGAGCGCGTGCGCCGCTCGACTGCTATCCGGTCCTCCTCCAGACAAAAGCGCCCCGTAGACCTTTGTGGCAACCCGAGAAGCCGCCTCATCAGGTATGGACCACATCGTCCCAATCACATTGCGATATCCTGCACCCAACATTGCGCCCGTGATATGTACCGCCTCGTCTGATGCGTTCTCGTCTCCAGCCGCCGTTTGACAAGCTGACAAGAATGCAAGATCAGCGTGACCAAATGGCTTGGCGACAATATCCATGATTGTCAGACGTCGGTCATGGAGGCAGAAGCCACTCTGCGTGGGCTCATTCTTGTCTTGGATAGCGTGACATGCAAGATGAATCCAGCTGCTATTCGCCATGCGAGTTAGCGCCTGCTCTCCTGTCGCCTGCTCGTTTCGAAGTATCTCGAACCTCCACCTAGAGTCGGCAGCGAACAATTTCTGTATCCTCGCGATTTCCGTGCCAGCGCCTGGAAGCTTGGTTTGATTGGGCGTGTCGGTCATGGCGATGCCGAATAGTTGGTTGAATGACTGATGTTTCGCCGACCTTGCCTCGAGCAATGCATTGATTGTCGGTGTGTATGATGAGACGACGTAGTCAAATGTCCCTTCTAGCTTGGCTTCGGATGTGCGGCAGGCAGCGTGGAGTGGAAAGAAGGTGAGAGGACCGGTCGGACACCACCAGATGCGGGGAAGGTCGGAGGATTCAGATCTGGGTGTCTGGAACCAATATTAGTACATACATCTCATAAGAGCAAGTATTCGTTACCGTCATGTCTAGGGCTTGCAGGATAGGATAGACGATGTTTGAATAGATTTGCTCGAGAATGTCCACTATGAGTGAGCTATCTGTCATTGGCTGGGCCGGTCGGCCGGCGCGGGTCTCCTCCCATCTTCGAGCCCGATACGGATTTGCAAGATATTGACGCAGTGAGTTGTGCATTTTCGTCACATCGTTGTAGTGAAGTTTGTCTAGTGGGATATGGAGCACCTCATCTCTTCCTCGGTCAAGCACCAATGCGTCACAACGGCTCTCATGGACGTTAATGACGACTACAGGACCTGAGCTAGCAGCTCCCATGAGAGCGGAGACTTTCTTCGGAAGAAGGAAGTATTCAAAGTTTGGAAGCGACCGGATCTCCTGCACGATCGAGTCCCACTTCTCTGCGAGACGATGATGACGTTGAGTTTCCTCCTCAAGCGAAGTAGGATTTGTCATGTTATCAGGTATGGTTAGGTTGTGCCCTCGGGTGGTCGCACGTTGAAGCTCTTGAGAGGTCCGCGTGAATTCAGCACAAATATTGGGATGGGCTTGATGGAGGTGGTCGACTGAAGGTCGGAGCTGGAGTATCTGATTCCAGACGACTGAACGTCCTTCCTCGAGCCACTCGAGTGCCAGATCTGGGCGGCCAACCTCCAGGGCGAATGCAGCAGCCTCGCTCACAGTACCGCCAAGGTTGATGAGCCGTGAGTGGCGTGTAGTAATGGGATCTCCAATCCAAGCAACTTGCGGGATGAGATTGATAGCTTGGCGGTATGCGATCAAAGCAGAGGGAGGATCCCGTTTGGCTTCTAAGCGAGCCCACCGTTGGGACGCCGAACATTGGAGCAATATTTGCTCGGCGCTGGAAGTTGCAGCTAATTGAAAATTCGAGATTGCCGCGTCCAAATCCTTTGGCGACCCAGCGTGGTAAAACCGATGCTCAAAAGAAGCCCCAAGGTTGTGGAGGTACATTGCTTTCCTGGGATGATCATCAGGAGTGAGGGATACAGCTTGACGTTGGCTGTTGATGGCCTCTTCAAGGTCATCCAACATCCCTGTGCGTCCGAATCCACTCTCGAGGGAAACCCCAAGGCTGTTGAGACGCCCGGCCTTGTCGGGATGGCCATCAGGGGTGAGGAATACAGCCTGGCGCTGGCTGTCGATGGCCTCTTTGAGATCACTCAGCGTCCCTGTGTGCTCAAACCGACTCCGGAGGAAATCCCCGAGGTTGTTGAGGTACATCGATTTAGAGGTATGACCATTGGGGGTGAGGGATACGGCCTGGCGTTGGCTGTTGATGGCCTCTTCGATGTCACTCAGCATCCTCGTGCGGTCAATTTGACTCTTCAAGGAATTCCCGAGGTTGTGGAGATACATCGGTTTCTCGGGATGATCATCGGGAGTGAGGGATACGGCCTGGCGTTGGCTGTTGATGGCCTCCTCAAGGTCATTTGGCGCCCCCGTGCGATCGTATCGACGTCTTGAGCAGATCCCAAGGTTGCTAAGGTGCCCGGGTTTGCTAGGATGGTCGTCGGGAGTGAGAGATACAACCAGGCGTATGCACTTAATCGCCTCTTCAAGGTCACTCAGAATCCCTGTGCGCCCAAATCGACCGTCTAAGAGATACCCGAGCATATTGAGGTACATCGGGGCGTTGGCGTGATCATCAGGCGTAAGAGATACAGCCTGTCGCGAGCTCTTGATGGCCTCTTCGAGGTCGCTCAGCGCCCCCGTGCGATCAAATTGACTCTTGAACGAATTCCCGAGGTTGCTGAGGTACATTGCTTTGTTGGGATGGTCATCGGGAGTGAGGGATACGGCCTGGTGTAGGCTTTTGATGGCCTCTTCGAGGTCGCTCAGCATTCCTGTGCGTTCAAATCGGCTCTCCAAGGAAACCCCAAGGCTGTTATGATGCCCTGGCTTTTTGGGATGACCATCGGGGGTGAGGGATACAGCCTGGCGCTGACACTTGATTGCTTCGTCGAGGTCACCCAAGATCCCTGTACGCCCAAATCGCCTCTCGAGAAACATCCCGAGGTTGCTGAGCATCATTGGCGTGTTGGAATGGTTATCAGGAGTAAGGAATATAGCCTTGCGTTGACTGTTAATGGCTTCTTCGATAGTATTCAGTGTCCCCGTGCGGCTAAATTGACTTTCGAGGGCAACCCCGAGGTTCACGAGATACCCCGGTTTGTTTAGATGATCATTAGGAGTAAGCGATATGGCCTGCCGCGAGCTCTTGATGGCCTCTTCGAGATCACTCAGCACCCCTGTGCGCCTAAATCGACTCTTGAAAGAAACCCCGAGGCTGTCGAGGTACATCGGTTTGTCGGGATGATCATCGGGAGTGAGGGATATGGCCTGGCGTTGGGTCTTGATAGCTTCTTCGACATCACTCAGCATTCCTGTGCGCCCAAATCGACTCTCGCAGCAATTCCCAAGACTGTTGAGGTATGTGGGTTTGTCGGGATGATCATCAGAAGTGAGGGATACGGCCTGGCGTTGAACTTTGATGGCTTCATCGAGGTCGCTCAGCACCCCCGTGCGGTCAAATTGACTCTTGAAGGAAACCCCGAGGTTGTTGAGGCACATGGGTTTGTCGGGATCGTCGTCAGCGATGAGGGATATGGCCTGGCGTAGGCTCTTAATGGCCTCTTCGAGGTCACTGAGCATCCCCGTGCGCCTAAAGCGGCCTCCACAGGATATCCCGAGGTTGTTAAGATACATTATTTTGTCAGGATGATCATCGGGTGTGAGGGATGCTGCTCGGCGTTGGGTCTCGATAGCCTCTTCGAGATCGCTTGGTATCCCTGTGAGCCCAAATCGACTCTGAAGGGAAGTCCCAAGGTTGTTGAGGTATGTCGGTTTGTCAGGATCATCATCAAGAGCGAGGGATACAGCCCGGCGTAGGCTCTTAATGGCCTCTTCGAGGTCGCTCGGCATCCTTGTACACCCGAATCGACTCTCGAGGGAGATCCCAAGGTTGCTAAGGTATACCGGTTTGTCAGGATGTTCATCGGGAGTGAGCGATAGTGCCCTCCGAATATTCGTGATTGCCTTCTCCAGATCGTTGAGTAGCCCGGTCTCCCTAAACTGCATATACAAGGTCAACCAAGTTCCGGCCAATTCCTTCGCTCCAGTTGAATCTCGCTCTTGACTGGGTAAATTGCCCATAACTTTCGGCATGTCCCAAACTAGGAGATGCTAGTACGACCCAGAAGCACTTAGTCCAATATACAGCTTCTCGACGGGAGAATTGAAATACCTATAACGAATCCGACAAGGCAGCTAAGTTCAAGATAAGTAGGAATCGATGTAAGAGGGAGTGTTGTATTTACTCAGATGGTGGTAAACGAGCAACTGCTGTTGTATGGCTGTGCAACAAGCGTCTTGCCGTCGGCTAAATGTGAATGATGACCCAATAAGGTGTTGAAAGCTGTGCTGGAAACCATATCCATCAATAAAGCTTAGTTATTCGTAGCGCGAAGCCTAGTATAATTGTTTTTTGAGCTCAACGCCAATTCTAGCCGCACGTTTGTGGTTATATTCAGCAAGTCTCCCAAGGGAAAACACCTCAGGCAAACCTGAAGTCTGAAAGCCGCTCCTGACTCTCACTTGGCCTTGCCGCGTGGAGCCTTTTAGATGAATAAATGTTGAGGGCGGGCATATTTTACAGACGGAGATATATTCACCTGAGGGGACGCTCTCGCCAGCGTGGACGCCTCCAGTGATGGGGAGGCCATCGGGCTACTAGGAGGCCGAGTGGAAGTAAGTAGCCCTTCTACCGAGTCACGGGATGCTGCTTACATAACTGTTCTTCCGGGGTTCTTCCGAAACTTCGATAGCTACAGGCGCTCCCTCAAGACCAACTTCATCATCGACTCGGACGAGGTCCCTCTTCCCTCCGGTCCCTCTCTGCTCACCGGCTCATAGGCTTCAAGTACCTGCGTCTCTCAGACGCTCTCTTTAAGGGTGCTGGTAAGCATCTCTTCAATGGCACCTTCACGTGTCCTTGTCAGCTACTACCCGGACCTCTCTGACCTCCCTTTCTGCCTAGAAGAGCACGTCTATATCTTACCCTGGGTCCGAGAACACGTATCTCCGGACCAATCTGTCGACGATCTCAGTAAATTGTCTCTCTCTCTGCAAATATATGCTCCTGCACATCTTGGGCCGTTGACACCTCCGCCACTCATCCCTCTTCCTGCTTGTTCCTCATCCGGAGCGGAGCTGATAATCACTATCAACCTAATCAGAAAATATTTTCGCCCACCTTTTCCCCCAATACCCGCGACGCTTCCCCACCGTCGAACTCGAATGATTCCTCAACATAAATGCGCATGTGATGCTCCTAGATTTTTTTGGCCGAATAGAGGACCAGGGCAATAATCGAGCGGAAAGCAGAGGACGTTCGAATTGAGACTGCTCGTATATGTGCCCCCCTCCCCTCCCACCTGTCTTTTTCCTTACCCCTGCTCTGATGACGCTTTTGACAAGTAGTAGGCAGTGCTAGCAAAACCATATACGCCTTTCAATAGGCCGCGGAACCTACACACAACTTTTGCCTATTCATGTTATTTCTGGGACGGAATCTTCACTGCGTTCCCTGGGACTGTACCATCCTCTCGCAAACCCATATAAACGCCATGGAGATGGAGAAGGCGAAACATTCCTCGACCTCTATGCCAGATGCGTATTCTTTGTTGGCGGTGGGTGGTTGTATGGCGCAACACGGTCAAAGGCAAGATCGTATGAAGGACTGACAGGAAAATTCATCATCCTAGACGAGAACAATTCTTCAAGTCTAGTTTCCCGCCATTGCAGAAACGCCTACATGTAGGGTTGAAGTATATGCTTGCATTGGAGAGTGCAATTCTGCATAGAAATATATGTGTTATAGCCATGAACTAAACGAACCGTGGTTCATTATCATGTGTGCTAGCTTGGGAATCGATTAGCAGCATTGCTTGTGCGTGACCTCCGAGACTCGACACCTGCAGGAACGTATTGTACCCTCTGGTGGGGAAATCGTTCCGACGAAAATTGCGTTGGCAATCAGGTGGAGGCGTACATACATGAGTTCAGTGTCAAGTCTCATCCTTTTCCATTCCCTTTTGTTTGGCGAATGTTCAATGTTACGTGCATGCAGAACGATTGGGATGGACAAGGTAACCAAGTTAGTGGATGATATCCAAGAGCTCTGAATTTAGGTGTTTGATGTGTTAATGCCGCGTGATATCACACACTCCATGGAATTGAACATTGAAGGAGAAGGAGTTGGCGGAGGAAATCTGTGGGTTTGGCGTCGGGGTCAAGTTTACTTGAGGTTCTGGATTCTTGGTT
This sequence comes from Lepiota venenata, assembly GCA_004296355.1. Taxonomy (NCBI): domain Eukaryota; kingdom Fungi; phylum Basidiomycota; class Agaricomycetes; order Agaricales; family Agaricaceae; genus Lepiota; species Lepiota venenata. The sequence goes on from RCFS01000041.1 coordinate 309,760, forward strand.
AAGAATGAGGGATGGGCTTCGTAAGGGTGGTGCTTCCTTCGCCGTATATTATATTTCAGGGGGGAGCATCTTTATATAAAATGCCTTTTTTACCTTCTTTTTTTTTTTATGCTGGCCAGAAAATGCGAAATATTAGAGGGCTGGCCTTTCTGGCCAACTGCTCCTATGAGCCTGGTGGACCATGGCTCACCACAGACAGAGGGTGAAGGTTGCGAGCTTCCTTTTCTTTTTTTTTTTTCTCAAAAGAGGTCCTGGCCCTTGTTCTCCCCTACTCGCGTCATAAGCTCGACATCAAGGAAATCATATCTGCGTTCTACTAATACTTTGATTCACTCGCAGTTTTTTTTTTTTTTTTTTCAGTGGTTAAACAGTCCCATATGAAAAAGTAGGTAATGTGGTTTTGTTTTCGGGCTTTTGTCTTCATTTTTGCGTTGCTCGAGAAGTGACCCCCTTCAGCCATCCGATATACGGAGCGCCCACTGGTGCAGCTGCCAGGTGTGAAGGGGGCATTGCGTGGTGTGGCGTGATATTGTGGGTCAATCACCTAAGGTATCGTAAGACATGTTAAGATGGTTGAGTTGATGTGTTCTTTATAATGGGGGGGTAAAAACCCGCCGCGAGAACGATATTCCTAAGTGGGTGTATATGTATGTTTTAATAATGTGTAACACATTATCGGACACCACGGAGCCGAGCATTAGAGCGAACTGAGGAGGGGGGGGGGGAAGTCCGATTCGGTGTTGTCTACGATCGTGTGGGTACGGTAAGCGGGACACTCAACAGAACCGTATAGAGTGTGGATGGCAAGAAAAAAAAAATGCTGGAATTGAGAGGTTTGGGTGTTTCGAAGAATAATGATGCGATGGGGACGGGGGCGGGGGGGGGGGGGGGGGGGGAAATGGGCCCTTTCTGCGTAGTCTGTAGCAGAGAACTCATTTTTTTGAACGGGGGTGCAACCGCATACTCGAGAGGCTTTTTATTAACCAGGTTCGGGGGTAACTAGTAGTCGTATTGCTTGCTATGAATTAGTTATTAGAAGAATGGTGAGATTGATGGTGTTCGTTGTGGGGTAATCTGCGAGATGGGGGTATTTGTATACATCTCATCTTGTATCGGATACCACGGAGCCGAGCTTCAGACCGACAATGGATAAAACAGGGAAAAGCTAGACTTGGAAGGTAATCGATAATCACTTGGGTATCGAGGGGTGGATGCTATGGTGACGGGCGCAACTTCCTGCAGAAACTTCATTCATGATTGCAGTTGATTATTCCGAATGGAGATCCAGCCGCATACGTTTTTACTGTATATTAGCGCCCAAACATAACTCATCTTTTTCTATGACAAGTAGCTGCTCCAGCGAAATGATGCTAATATCCGCCTTGAGCTATACTCAGAAAATAATTGTAGGATCTGAATGGAGACGCAGCCGCCCACTGGTGGGGAGTACTTCACTGAAGGTACTTGCTAATCGTCCGCTTACTTCTGTCCAGTGCCGCCGCCGCCACAGCTTCTTTTTCCTTTTGTCAGTGTACAGGCTTGAGGTTCTGACTCTGTCGTAAACTCGCAATAAGTGTGTGGAGCACGAAGCTTGGGGTGTCATATGCGAATGGCAGATCAACGTGTGAGATCCTCAATGACCGGGCGGTGGCTGTCAAGATTCAAAAAACCTTCGGGGATGATGATGTTATGTCATTTATGCAGACCTATTTCCCACCTTATCTGCAGTGTTTCATCGTATAGGTGGATACCTCGGGCGCCTAATTCCAGTTGATGAAAGGGTACCATTACGAGCGCCCAACATATTGTCTATGCGTTTTAGGCTACGATCCAATTCGTACAACACCGAGTTTCTATTGGCTCTTGCTTGTCGCACGAGCATCGTTCCCCTTCTGACGACGCCACACCCTATACCGGTTACGGACAGGAAAAGAACACAAACCTATATTCGCGAACGCCCATTGACTACGATGGCACACGAGGTTCTGAGCGATTACCCTTGGGAGTGCCGGTGTAATCGTTGGAATTTGAACTGACCAAATTCGGAGTTCCCAGATGGGCAAACCTTGTTTGATATTTGATGGGCATCACTGCCCCCAAGGTTAACCGATCATTCAAAACAATTCGCCGTGAGTTGTTCCCCATTGATTTTTCTCTTCCTGGGCTGGTCGTGGTGGGACCTCGCTGAGGGACATACTGTGATGTGAATAGGTTTCGCTTATGGAGCCAGCGTCAGCTCTTTTTTTTCCCCCTGAAAATTAAACAAACGCCGATGAGTATCGCCGGCTTCTCTGGGGATCCCGTGTGAGGGCGAGGGAATTGGCAGAGGGCTGGGTCAAGGCACATCCCGAACGTTTTCATTGGGCGCCGGACATTCGCAATCTGTCATACCAAGACTTCTTCGGTTCCTGTTCATGCCAACGGCTCTCAACCGTGAGGCTTCAGCGGCCAAGAAGGAACATGGGCCACGTCTCTTCATACGTCCTGTCGCTAAGCGAACAGAGGAGGGAGCCCCCGCAACCGTGGCGCTAACCCCATACATAAATTCACTCAACATATCTCAAGAGGTTGTTCGTGAGTGATTGACAAGTGCGCGCCGTAGGTAATTAGCCGAGCGGAAGAGGGGAGGGGGCCTGTCGAACCTCGGCTTCGAAAAATAGACGAAATCACCCCTCAAAGGCACCCCGTGACCGGGTGGGCAATCAGTGGAGATCGCTAATCTGTGCTCTGCGTTTTGACACTTGTTTTCGACATAGAACACATGTGCACATGCTCCCCACGCACGGAGGACGTAGGGTTCAGGTCAAGCAATTCATCACAATCAACGGTGATGGCGCGGGGATAATTTCTAGATGTGAGGGCGTGAGATCGGTATGTAGTTATTTCTGTTGTTGCGGAGTGGTACTTATTGACGACAAGGATGGTATGTGAAGAAGCTTTCTTCTCTCTGGACCTCTGGCGCGCATCACCAGCAGCGAGGAAACCCGTTCGTATTGGCAGGATAATATTGAGGGGATATGGACCCAATATCCACGTTAATCCTTGACGCCATCCAACCTGGCTCAATCTTCCTAGGAGGAATTGCGGCTTCTATGTAGGTAGTTGGCGAGTCCCTTTGATACGTAACTCTCTAACGCGTCCTTAGCCTATACGGGATCACATGCTTGCAGACGTACATGTTCTTCTACAAAAACCATAGAGACGGGTGGATGTTCAAGTCCTTGGTGGGCAAATGATGTTCTTACGCGTCCATGGCGCAACTAACCGCAGACTCTTTAGATTTACACATTATGGTATGCCCTTTGACTCGTAGACTAATTTCACAGGAATAATCTCGTGTTTTCGAGGGTTTTGGATACTCTGCATCTTGCGATGATCATACATGGCCTCTATTTCTATTTAATCAAGAATTTTGGCCGTGCTACTGCTATGCTCAATCCGACATGGTACGCTGTTCGGGTTTCATTCGCCTTGGCGCGATGCTGACTGTTGAGGCAGGAGCCTTCTTGTAAGCGTGTTACCCATCTTCCGTAAAGCACCTATTCAAGATCTTGTCCTACCTCAGGTCCACGTGTACTTTACGGTGAGCCCAGCCTACACGCCCACAAGATCCACGATACTCAGGCATTTCCCAGATTGCTAGCGACTTCTTGATCAGGGGGTAAGTTGCAACCAGGGAAACGGCTGAGAAGCTGACATATGTTATCTGAAAACAGTGTCTTTGGCAAGCGGGTATGGACATGTATGTCTTCGCATTTTATTCGTTCCGATATCGTAACTAAATTTGCTCGCAGTGAGCCGTAGCTATGTCCTTAGTGGGGCAATCGTGAGTTTACCTGCGAAAGAAAGAACAAAACTGAAAAACCTGACACTGCGGTCACCAGGCGATTACGAATATAGGCTGTGCAGGTTTGTTCTTTTCAAGAACTTGGAAAACGAGTAGGGGCTGACGACACATGCTTTCCAGTTATTGGAACTAGTAAGTTCGTCCTGAGAGAATCCTATCAGACTGAAGCGCTTACCGAAATTGTAGTCTTCGTTGTCAAGGCGTGAGTAGGCATTAACAACACTCAGTTTTCCAAACGAACCTTTCATTCAATAATTTCGCATAAAGTACCCATGCAGGTGGATTTGCCCAATTTGGCAGTATTTCCGTGGGTTTGTTTTGATATGTATCGTGGTTATTTTTGCTTATCGTTTACGAAAAGGGGTTCTTGTACGGCTCCCTGGGAACTGGCGTTGTCGTGGACATTCTCATCGCGGCTGCGCTATGCTTTGGATTGTCCAAGACTCGTACAGGGATCAAAGGGTAAGAGTCACATAAGCTCATGATATTAATCTTCTGGCTTATTTGATGTTCAGGACAGATAGCTTGGTCAATATCCTGATGGCATATTCCATCAATACTAGTAAGTACCATCTTTTCTTCAAGTTCTTCCGGTAACCATGGATCTTTCAATCTCGCTCTTATTATCCCAGGTCTTCTCACCACGTATGCAACTTCCTTTTCTCTGAGACTGTACGGCCATCTAACGCCATTCACAGCCTCTGTTCAATCGGATGTTTTATTACCTATGCCGTCTGGCCCCAGAAGCTAGTTTTTATGGGCATTTACTTTTGTCTCAGCAAATGTGAGAGTTTCAAAATTTTTCCCGTCGCAAAATATCACGGCTCGTTACTAACCCTTGAACTTAAACAGTATACCTAAATAGTCTCCTAGCGGCCCTCAACTCGCGTGATTCCCTTCGAGAGAAGATTGCTGGCCTCTCAACGGCACACACCTCCGTTACCGCGGCAGTATCCGATTCACAAATGCGAGGTATCCGCAGTGAGAACTACCAGAAAGAGGACTTCTATGAATTGGAAAGCGCCAGCCCAGTCTCAACCGTGAGCCACACACTTCCTAATTATTTAAATGTGGCAAACCTCTCACCCGATATGCCCACAGAAAGTCGTTGTTAGTATCGACCGCCATGTCTCGGTTAGCGATCACACTAGGAGTCAGGTTGGGGTTGCTTTCTGAATTGGTTTGGCGTATCGGTGAAAGTTGAATTTGAAAGTAAATTTAAATACCCTGCCTTTGGTGACTGGTATAAGTATAATTTCTGTCGCACTTTGTAGTTTAGAATGGTGTCCGTTCCTTTTGTAATACCCGTCGTCGCTCATTAGTTCCGTTAGCATTGAATCCGCTCGTTTCTACCTTTCCAAAAGCATTGAAGTTGGACCAGTCAATCGCATCCAAAATAATAACAGCTGTACTCTTGATCTTCGGAGTACGCCGCCAATCCATCCGCCAACTGCTGAATGCCCCCTTGAGTTTGGTGCTGAACCGATGGCTGGGTTCATGATTAATCATTCATGCCTGATCTAAATACAACTTAGCCTTGGGCACACCAACTCCGAAACTTGACTGATGATGCATACTCCCTAAAATTAAAAGCTCAATCGATATCTATCTCTTGACAGATCATAAAGATTGGCACCTCTCAAATCTGCTGGAGCGTGTCAGAGCGTGTCACAAAAATGTTACATACACATCTGGGTGGGTAGGTACCGAACACTGAACACTGCACAGGCAAAGCGCAGATCGCCGAGATCAAAACCGGACCGAATCCACCACTCATTCAGTCATCACCGGCACGCGAGCTAGCAGCATCACTCGCATCATCCTTATCCTCCTCATCCTCGTCCGCATCCCCGTCCGCATCCTTATCTTCATCTCCACCCCCATTCGCCGTATTATTCGACGCGGCAGCAGCGAAACTACTCAACATACTCGACGACGATGCACCACCAGTTCCACCAGCCTGACCGGTTCTTGCTGGCTGTCTCTGCTTCCAAGCATGCGCCATTTGTAGCAGCTTGAATGAGGTGGGATTGGCTTCTCTCTCGTCATCGGCAAAGACGAGATCCCAGTCTTCAACGGTTTGTCCGGTTTCCTGGTCGACTTGGCGCCGTTTACTGACGATCGGCATCATTCCTTGCACCTTGGCCACATCCTCCGCAGTACCGTGTGTCTCCTCAAAGGATTTCCAAGTTTCCAAAAGTGCGACACGCTATTAAAAAAAAGTGGGTGTATGAGCGCCTGGTAAGAGTAGCTCAAGGAAAAAAGAAACAAACCTCGCTCTTCAACCCCTTGACTTTGAGATCCTTGTAGCCCCTCTCGAACACTTGTCGAGCAAGGACCGGATCGCCAGGTACCATTTTGACTTCCTCTTCCTCCTCCTCGTCCCGCTCGGCTCTTGGAATCGGTATTGCCTCGCTTTCAAAAAGCGCATACGATATCCAGACCTTGACGTGTCCACTCTGTTGCACCAACTTTTCATACTAGGTCCCGAGCATTCTCACGCTCACCCTCCTCGATTTCGAAATCGAATGTACTGCTTTCCACAGCAGCTCGGGCATGGATAGAGGCGACTGAGAGGTGCCAAGTTTGAAGATACCGCGAGTGCGTGCAAAGTCTTGTAGTTGAGCTTCGAGTTCGGCATATTTGATCCAGGCCGCGGAGTTGGAGGGATCCGTCTGGTGCGTGATTGTGAGCAATTTAATGATATTAAGGAGGGAAACAAGATTACCTCGAGGTACTTTTGATACAATTGCCGGACGCGGTCAAATTCTCGGAGCTGAGATTAGGCAATTAGAACCAGAGAGGTTTAGTCTGATTGATCGATACGCACTTCCACTTCAAGGTCAATGTAACCCTTGAACAAAGCTTCTTTTGGACACATCCCAATAGCAGCGCCTAGAATCTTTCGTGCGGCAGGTAGGTCGAGCCTCCGAACTTCAAATTTGGCGAACATCAACCAAAGTTTTGCAAAAGTAAACTGTTTGTGAGGCACTAGTTTCAGTGCCGTTTGATATATTTGTCGAGCGCGATTATAATCCTTAAAGCGAGTCAGGCGTCATAGTAAGGTAAAAGCAGGCAAGCATACCTTGGCCTCGATCTCCTCAAACAGCGCATAATTCAACCATAGGAAGATATATCTCCTCCAATGCCTCTTTTCGTTGCCGGGTGGGACTTGTGCCACTGCTCGCTCGTAAACCTCCCGCACCCGACCTGCAGCAGCGTCCATCTCGTCAGCGGTCGCCCCTTCTTCTTTAAGGTCACTCCAGGCTCCCTCTTCTAGTCGCGCATAGTCGAACCATACATCATAGTTACGACCATCGTGCACCAGCTCTTCCTCATATTGAATCCGCCGCTTCCCAAGCACAGTGTTTTCGAGGGTCGTACGTGTGCCATGTTGTTTTTCGAACTTGGTGTACGAGGCGTAGAGGCCAGAGGACTTTGATCTTGGAATGCGTTCTAGAGCAAACTGGATTTCTGTGAGATTAGGGAAAGGACAGGAAAAAAATGCAGGAGGCGCTTACCTTGTAAATGACGCGTGCGCGTTCATACTCCTTCTGACGCGTTTCCATCTTTGCAAATGCACCAAACACCGCCTGCGCCTTTTCAACTTGCTCCGCCTCATCACCAAAGAATTCCAGCGCAGTTTGGAAAATCTCCCGAGCCTTGTCCAACCTCACTCGCTCCTCCTCAAACTTGGCCCACTTCACCCATACCCTAGGATCAGGTCGAACAGCAACCCATCTCTCGTAGATCGCACTAGCCCTGTCCAACTCACTGTACCGCTGCTCCATTTTAATGTAGGCTTGCCATGCTTTATCATCAGGCTCCCACTGCATCCACCGCTCAAACACCTGACGAGCTCCGGGAACATTTTGCAGCAGCTCCTCTAGATAGACGTACTTGTACCACAGTTGGTCCACGCGTGGTAGAAGGGTGACAGCGCGATCGAAAAGGTTGCGTGCGTGTTGAACGTTGCGCGATTTGAGCTCCATTTCCGTGTATGACATCCATAGCTGAATACTCCGCGGGTCGACGTCCAGGGCTCGCTCAAAGACGGATCTGGATCTTTCAAATGCATTTTGGCTGGCCTATTATCTTAGAATTGAGTAAAGGGAAGGGGATCTGAGGGGAAGGGAGGGGACGGTACCTCCCAGTTGGCGTACTGCAACCACTCTTTTCTGGACTGTGCGTCAGTACCTCGGGATAATGGTAGAGGTGAGCTTAACATACATGCTTCCCCTCGTTCGCCTAATCCGCTCCTCAAATTCCTTTCGCTTCCGGCCTTGATATTCGCTGAGCTCCTCAAAATCCTCAACCCGTTGTTTAGGTGCCCGAAATGTCGGTTCTTGTCGCTCTTGCGCCTGTATGATAGTTCCATAAGAAGAATACAAGCCTTAAGCGCAGGATAGAACACACCTCGCGCAAGATTTGCTCCGCTGTGATCTACGGCAGTACGAAAGGTGATCAGGAGAAGGCTATGACGAGATAGATATCTGCGTACTTGAATCGCAGCGGGTGCTCGGTTTTTCACCCTATTTTACATGAGTTGGAGGAGGTTCAAGATGGCAAAACCACAGACCTGGGTGCCCGTCCGTCCTGCATTGTGAGTTAGCGAATGATTTCTGAGAAGTGTCGACTCCGAAGAGAGGGCTTTAGTCCATAACAAGTACAAATAATACACCCCCGGGATCACCGCCCAATGCTTTCCGGGGAGCTGAACACCTGGAATACTCTGATAAAGCTTGACTCTATGCGACAATATATATCAATACCAGGAGTTGCAGATTCGGAGACCAAGACTTTTCATGGAGGTACCTCTCCAGATACCCCTAGCCCGGCTTCATCACGGTGTCTCATTCTAATGCAACAATAATCCAGAAACAAGTACAAAATAGAGCCCGCCCAATGTATCCAAAAAAAAAACCCATAGATCTATAGTCCAATCTATCTCATACATATTCCATGTGTGGAACAAGCTGGATGGGCAACGTCGTAAAGACCTCCTCGGGGAACGCTATTGTCCACAGGCAAAAATGAGCACCAGAAGAACAACGACCAGAAACACACTCTGAAATACTCACCATATTCCCTCGGCACCAGCGGATGCAAGATAATATTCGGACTCGCCAACGACGAACACCGACTCTTGAATTCACTCAGCATCTGGAAAAAAGCATTCGAGGCCGCCGTGTCCACCCCGTAAATGGTCATATCCACATGCCGCAGATTCTCCACCTCGAGGAAATCCAACATGAGACAGATATCCGGTAGATATCCCGCGATCTTGAGGGTTTTCAGTGTCGGAAGGACCATGTACCGCGGCGGTTCATATCCCAAAAACTCCTCTTCCGCCACCTCCCATCTCCGGTCAATAATCACCAACTCCTCCAGCTCGGGGAACCTAATCTCCCCACCCGGTTTGGGTTGAACCCAGCGAGATATCTCGGCCATGGACGTCTCTACGAAGACCAGCTTCTTCACGCGGTCAGTCGGTTGCTGCGCCGCACGATTGCAGGAAGGACATTGCCTGTTGTATTTGAACAGATATAGCTCGGTGGGAAAGAATAGCTCTTGATGGGTTCCGTGCATGGTTTGGCAGGGGGGGGGGATTTATCCTCGATTTTTTTTTTTACTGGATTTATGAGAGACGCATGGGGCGATGGCACCAGCGAGGAAGAATACGTTCCGGTATTTTTAGGGCGCTTGGGCCAATTGTTGGAGAGGGGGCCTCTGGCACACTATCAAGGCGTTCCTGATCATGAGGCATATTCTTTATGCTGACTTATCAGGTAACATTTTGGGGGAAAAGGGGGGACCTCGTTGCCAATTAACTAGCAAGTTCAATGTCCGCTGAGACTCAAAACCCTCGAAAAGCCAACTGCGCAGACCGTTGTCAGTGGTTCTAATGCACCAAGGAGCTAGCCCAGCAGTTGGCCGAGGCAAAGAGACCGCAACTGCGGTGGATGGTCAATACCGAGGATCGAATTGCCAGAAAGGGGAAAGTATGGAGATAACTCCGACAAAGGGAACAGCCGGGAGGAGCAAGTATGGAAAACGCGCCGTCAGTTCCCTATTGTCTATACCTGGGTTGGCAAGCTTAGCGGGCCTGTGTGAACAGAACGTAAAGAGCAATGGACCCACGAAAGTCACCAAGCCGCGCTCGGCTCTGCTAATGATTGCGGCTGATGACAGCAGTGGGATACCAAAGTGTGACATTCCCGAATCAAAAAACTGGTTAGCGATGATGTAGGATAGTCTGTATTAAAAACCACAGCCCAAAATGTCCACGAGATTAGAGATAGAAAGGTATTCCATACACTACAGGTGCGGCTCCAGTCAAATACTTGAGCTTGCAGGCACCCCTAGCTTGTGCAACGGCTGCCACCAGAGATACCCTGCCAGTCGTGCTACCGGGAGTCTTCCAGCTCCGTATGTATTCAGGCGTCAACTTGATCTTGTCGAAAACAGCCTGACAGAACTTGTCAATGTCACGATCTGTAACGTCCCACAGGTTGGCAACGAGGGTGGGGCTGATGCAAAAGGAAGGTATGTCAGTCTTCAAGTTCTTGTGGGCATTATTCCTTGAACTTACCAGCCTCCCAACATATACGCATTGGCTGTGCCTGTCCTGTCAAAGTCGCCCATCTCCCGGAGGGCACCCGAGGAACATCCCCAGAGCATAGTAGCGGCACACTTCTGAAGGCGCCGGACCTTGTACGACCGGAGATATTGTTCCCCACCACTGTGGCCAAAGTACCTATAAATCATCTTAGCCGGATCACTTTTTATGCCGGGTGGGAGAGAAAACGTACACGACAAGGTCCGTCTGACGAAGAGCATTTTCGAACTGCTGTTCGCTAAGCGGCTTCCCAACAACACCATCCCACCCTGCCTTCTTCATCCCATCCGCCCATTCCCGAAACCGACCTTCCGTACGACCAAGATCACCACTAGGATTCAAGATGAAATATCCTTTGCGTGGATCTACGACCGCACCAACAGGGGCAGTAGTGTTTTGCACCGGAGTTTCCCCAGATTGGCTAGAGCGTCTTAGTTGAGCATACTCCAGCCGATCAATAAGGAAATCGATGCTCGGTATCCTGCTAACGCTCCTACCCCGTAGGATTGGTATGCTCTCCCAAGGGAACCCCTGCAGATTCTTATCCAGAACCAGGAATACATGCTCATCGTCGGGCTGAGAGGCGGCGGCTTGTTGTTTGGTTTTCTTCAGCCCCTTGACCCTGACGGAATGTTCTTCCAGAACCGTCCGCATGTCGAGAACAATCTGTGTCATATCAACCTCTGAGATAGGGATGGCGACGCCGTGAAATTGGTAGAGGTCCATGATGAAGTAGACAAGGTCTTCCAATTCTTCATCTCGGCACTGGGGTGATAGAGTCGAGAAGCACCGGAGTAGAGCATCATCAAGGCGAACCTGGCTGAATGATTGCGTCTGCTGCTGCGACGACGTCTTTCGGCGACTCCCTGGTCGCTTATTGTCTTGTATCCCAAAGGCTTGTTTGAAAACCTTCTCAAACTGAGTCCGCAGTTCAGCAATGCACTCTGCATTGGCCATGTTCTTAGGACTGAGAATAGCCTGCAGAAAACATTCCAAGTTCAACCGTCCACTCCCCAACAGCAGGGTCTCGACACGTACCTTGAAAGCACCAAACCAACAGAATTCAATGTTCTCCAATAGATTCTTGAGCCGAAGATCCAGTTCTCCCCGCTGCTTCCACCAAGCCGCTCGTGCTTCTCCATCATCAGATTTAACATGTACCGCTGCCTTGGTGCCCTCATCACTCAACCTCACGATCTCCCGCAGCTCCTCCGTCGCATCATTGAACGACAAATACTCTTCTTCGTCATCCCCACTCCCACTATCTCTCCTGCTCTTCAACGGTACAGAGAACACGAGGCTATCACCGTCGAGACCACCCTCCTGGCGCGACACAAACAGCGTGTTCTTGTCTTCCGTCACACTAATGTGAATCACAATCCAGTTCGAAGGGAGCTTCTCCGCCTGAGAGACTGACAGAGACGATGGACCGAGAGTATATGATCGATACCGCTGACGCACTGACTCCCAATATGCTTTCAGCGGAGACTTGGCATCAAAGTCCAACATGCTTTCGTCTTCTTCATCTTCGGGGTCTACAGGGATATTTGCGCGCTTTCGGGCAGCAAAGTTGGTGCTAGCCGAAAGAGGAAGCATACCGCCTTCAGCGGTGACGAGGGGCCATTGCATGTCATCCACGCTCGGCGATCTTGGGAACTTGTGATGAATAGCTTCCAGCATCTCTCTTCGTAAAGTCAAGGCGGAGGAGGCGTCTATCGCTCACAACATCAATCAAATACTGACAACAGATACCAACCATTCACTCACCAAGCAAACGTGACACCATCACACGTACTCCTTCATCCTTGCGTCCCAACGAAATCTGGAAGGACTTGATCACAGCCAAAGCGACGACCGACTCCCTCACATCAAGAACACTCCCTCTCTGCGCCATCAACGCTAGGCTACTCCAAAATTGTTGTTCAGCCTGATCAAGAGCACTCAAGATATCTTGCGTAGGAATCGATCCTAACCCCTGCGCCGTATCCATACCCATAGGTATAGCAATCGCTATAGTTGTAGTCGTAAAAATGAAACCAAGAACCTCAATTGACTCAAGGGAATTTCACTTACGAGACTCGGCGAGAGAATTTAGGAACATGTCGCTTTGGAATCTGAGATGAACATTGTGAAGGTTGAGCTTTGCTAGCAGTGAACTTTCTTCAGCCTGAATACGATTAACCATCCAGATTTGTACAGGACTTCAAGAGATTTAGCACCTTCGTGAGCGATGATCGTGGAAGCGAGATGAACCGCTCAAGCAATGCATTGAATCCCTCATCGCTCTGATTGCGCAGGAGCCAGACTAGGACAGAATAAGTTGTTGGAACACGAACAGTGGCTAGAGCCGATGAGATTACCCACTTTGCTGTCGAAGCACAGTAGTCAATATATCAGGCACAATAACATCCCTTATGGTCCTCCCACTCGTAGGCGACAACCCAAAAGACTTACGCGGCCTTATGCGTAATGATCAGAACCCCCCAAAAAGTCTCCGTGAAGGACCAAAAATCCGACATACCCAAACGCAATGCCTTCATACTGCTGGAACGCCGCATCAATCTCTTCCAACAAGCTCACCGACTTCTGATACAACTCATGTGCATCCTCCTCCCTCTGCGCCCGCGCATTATAGTCCGCACACAACCTATGAATCTCCGCCGAATCAATCGCCGGCACATCCTTCAATAGCTCACCCGCCTTGGTCAAGGTCTCATACCCCTGCTGCATTAGACCTTGACGTATCTGCACTTCACCCTGCTTGGCTAATGCTCGACTGAGCATCGCAGGCGCATTGAGGGCCTCAGAGAGTTCCCGTGCTTGTTTAACGAAAAACTCTGCTTCCTTCGCCGACCCTCTTGCCAAGTAGGCCCGCGCGAGGTCAAAGAGGACAGTGAAGAGACCTTCGGATATTCGGAGGCCCAGGCTATCGAGGTGTCGTTGGGGAGGAACTACAGATTGAGGGGCAGGGTCTGGAAGAGGGGCTGCTTCACTCGGCAGAGCCTGCTTCAGGTCGGACATGTCAAATGGATTTGCTTCGGTCCGCTGGTTTAGACTGGCTGAGGATTCAAACGAATGAGGATTGTCCATTGCACGATTCCACAGCCGAAGTGATTGGAGTAAAAGGTCAATAGAGATTGTGAGATCCTCCTGTATGGCTCTGTGAGAGCTCCGGATGATTCAGATTCCAACTTAACTGACCTTACAGTGCTGGATCATCGCCACTGTCCGAGCCGCCAAAGCTGCTTTCTCAAGCTGTTTGACACGAGCGTGTATTCTCTGGACTGTACTCCCATTCTTCTCGGCATAGTCAAGACGCTGAGAAATAGCCATGGCCTCGCAGTATACAGACGCACTACGAAGGGTTAACTAATTAGGAAAAAGAACCTTGTACATTCATCCTCACCTTCGAGGAACATTCTCAATCAGTGCAAGGGACTCGGCGAAACGGAGCAAGAACAAAGTACAAATCTCATCAGAAACACGATTTTCACGGACACATTCAAGCGCTTGGTTGAATATCGAAGCCGCTCGGCGTGTCTTTGCCGATCTTCATATACTCATGTGCAAGATCGAGGGATGCAGAGATGTAGTCTATTTCATGTAAGCCATTGTAACTCGGTGAAAATCTGAAGTGAGCACTGATCTCACCTTCACTGGTAGCACCTCTGTGCGTTTCAGCAAGCGTGCGCAGAGTGTCCAACAAGCTGCACTTTAGGTAGATTCAGCGATAGCAAGCCAAGAATTCGGGCAACGGTTTCTGCAAAGACATGAGGACCACTTCCAACAACTTCACTATGGAAATCTCACGAAGGACCCCTGAAAACTTGTCAAAATCGTCAAATACCAGCTTCCGCTTCGCAGCCCCCGTTTTAGCTCGGTCAGGCGTCGTAGTGTTCAATGACATCGGCTGCAGAGCTGTGAGGACCGTTAGGTACAGGAATATTATCGTTACGATTAACGAACCTGCACGCTTCAACTTTGGGGTCACAGGGTCCTTTTTCTTGGCGGAAGGGACTGCTTTTCTTGTGGTCGTCGCTGCTCTTGTCTTCACTGCAGGCGCAGCTGTCGGCTGGCCCACGCTTCCGTGTTGTCGGTTTTGCAGGCAACTTCTGGGGACTAAGGGGCTTGGTTGCCTTGGGGCTACTAGCTGATGGCTTTGCAATAGTCGGTCGCAGGATCCAACATGCTTGCTCGATCTGAACAGCTACAAACGATACCTGGTCACCAATAGCCGACCGGTGGGCGTGGAGCGCTAGCCATAGGTGTCCCAGCGCTTGATACTGAATTCGATAGGGCGCAAGTTCGGAGTCTGCCCCTAAGTCCTATGAAAATGTTTAGTTAAAAGACACCGTAGTAGATGAAGGCATTACCTCAACTGAGAGAAGACTCTCAATCTCTTGTGCCATAATCCGAATGTTTTCAAATCCCGGAAAAACATCTGCCCGATAATGATTCTCCAGAAGTCGCAGTAGCACCCGAGCACGTCTAATGGGCATTTTATTTCCCAATTCGTAGATCTTCAAGGCGTCCTGGAGAAGAGATCTTGCACTTTGCTGAATAGATTCTTTCCAGCTCCACTGTTCTAGACTATCGACCTGTCGCTCAATCAAGAAGCCGACAATTCGAGGATCATGCGAGGATTCCGAAGATGAGCTCTTGGCCAAGCGAATGTTGGAGCGAGACATGTTCGGCGGGTAATAGAAGCTCATTAAGGCCTAGATATGTCACCCGATCGATGATGGCTGCTAGCTGTTTTAGCGGATTACTCGCCAATGTAGACGCAAAGAGGGAATGCGGGGACGACTTATTCGATTCCCCGACGAGGTCATGGATTGTGTAGGGAAAGACCGCAATAGCATGAATGAAGTGATATACGCATTCTGTGGAACAAGACGAGTTGAGAAGCCGAGATCCAGAGTCTATTATACACACATACCTTCCTAGTCTCCTAGTTTTACATAACATACCCCAAGTAGTTCCCAGCGCCTAAATAACGTCTCCTCTAATTGCCTCCAAGCTTCTTGTTCCCGGCTTTTCTCCTCCGGATCTACTTTCTCCTTCGAACGGCGGGCAAGTGCTTTCCCACCGATAGTGCAGGAATCCTTTAGGAAGGGAATGACTTGGGCATGTCGGCCGGCCTGGTAGAGGCTCCCCGCAAAATTATAATGTGCTCCTGACAGGCAACGCAAATAATTCGCCAATGGAATACCAGATGAGCTGACGTGTGATAGAACAGCACCGGCTCTGGAAAGGTGTTCATACGCAAGTGTATGTGTTTCGGCATCATGAACCTTGAGCGTTAGTTTTGCGAGTGTCATCAGTGAATCCAAGACTCTAGTTGTAAGATCGGACAGCGAATGTCAAGATGGAGGGTGATGGTTTGGGAGCTGATATCTGACAACCTGTTAGAAACAATACGTATGCATGTGTTAGAGACCTCACCTGGTTTAGGGCAGCCTCTAGAGTGTTCAGTATAGCTACAAACAGTTGCATGACACTTGAAATTGATGGATCGCTAGTAGCAGAAAGACGTTCCATCCACGCAGAAACGGCACGTCTTAGCCTTTCCAGGGCGCGGTCGACCTTTCCAGAAACACGCTTCAGCTCTGCCTCGGCCGTTTTTGAGCTGATTAAACCTAGTATCGGAACGAGCGAGGTAGAAGCCTGGAGGGTCTTGGTACACGATTGTACTTGGTCCATCAAGTGACCCTCTTCGGACCACCTTAAGCCGCGACAATCGTCAAAGCCAAATGATCACTCACCCTTTGTACTCCCTTGAGCCTGTCCAAGGACCTCATTGACCGAATCTGTTGCCTGCGAAATCACGGCGTACAGCTTGGCGCCTGCCCCAACGAGCTCGTTTGTTGCACATTGACCCGAGGACGAAGAAGGATCGACAGAGTCTTGTGAGCTCTTGACTGCTGTAGCTTTCGATCCACTCCTCTTGTGCATTGTCGTGGTCGAATCCACGCGCCCGCTTCTCCCAGCTTCCCACGTGACCACGCGTTTTCCGTGATGACAACATCACGCGCAGGGAGCCATGTCTATTTTTAGAGCCTGCGAGCAGCATCCCATGCGCAGAGCCAGACTTCTGGCCCAATGAGTGGCTCAGAGAAAGATAAGCCAGCAATGCCACACAGCTCCTCTCTCTGTGGCAGCCATGACATCCAGGGACGATATGGCACCGTACAAAGTACATTGGTTTCGGAGCACCGTCTTCCAAATCCTCGTTGTCGGAGGCGTGTTCTTCTGCGTCCGTTCTCTCTCCAATTTTCAAGTACTAGCAGGGGACTGACTTTGTCCTAGGCCCCGGGGATGTACAATGCTCTAAATGCACTGGGTGCCGGTGGGCTTGCGACTCCTTGGTACGCCAATGCTACTGCTGCAGCAGGGTATGGTGAGCTGCGCGCCCAACCATCAAATCCACCACCGCTTCTCAATAAATGCAGTTGCTATGGCTATTCTGTGTATCATCGGCGGTGTAAT
This sequence comes from Lepiota venenata, assembly GCA_004296355.1. Classification (NCBI taxonomy): domain Eukaryota; kingdom Fungi; phylum Basidiomycota; class Agaricomycetes; order Agaricales; family Agaricaceae; genus Lepiota; species Lepiota venenata. The sequence goes on from RCFS01000041.1 coordinate 326,715, forward strand.
TGTTAGCAAGATTGGGGTCAGACTCGCGCTACTTGTAAGTGCCCAGCTGAAGGTCACTCTATCATGCATCCGACTGACCTGGGAAGATTTCGAGCACTGGAGATATCATGTGAGATAGGATCCGGCACGCTCCATGCCTTAACTGAACCCCTGATCTGTTTGTGTTATCAGCTACGCCGGCAGTCTTTATCTGAACTCCAAAAATGGAACTCAGTGGTTTCTCCTCTTTGGATCCATCCTATCCGGAATGACCGATGGTCTGATGTATGCCGTCGAAGGCCCTATCATCACAGGTAAAGCCTAAAATTCAGATCCTCGAGATCCCTGAGTCATCTATAATAGCCTATCCTGAACCACACCGTCGAGGACGCATGTTAGGCCCTCTGGGTCTTTATGCGCAATGCCGCTCCCGTAGTTGGTGGCGCGATCATCTTTGCCTTTAACGCCAAACTCGATTCCAGTGGCGCTGTCTCCCTCCAGACCTACCTCGCTATCATTGGAATCATGTGCGCTGGGCCTTCTATTGCCCTTTTATTATCTTCCCCAGAAAGAGTGCAAAGAAAAGACGGTGTCAAGATTGTCTTCAGGAAGATGAAGTGGAAAAGAACCATGTATGAATGGTACAAAGTTGTCAGCTCACCCAACGTCAGTATCTAATTTCTCGACCCACCGAACTCTCCTAAAAATCATCCCCATGCTACCTCCACAGATCCTACTCCTCTGCCCACTCTTTTTCACATCGTGGTTCTACGGATCCTACATAGGTAGTATCACCCTCTTGACCTAATCTCCCACCATTAATTCACTTGCAACCCAGGTACTCTACAAACTCAATACTTCAACGTCCGAACCCGTGCACTCTGCGCCCTCGTCGTGCGTTGGGGTGACATCGCCGGTGGCTTTCTCCTCGGATACTTCCTCGACCACGCAAAGCTCTCAGTCAAACAACGCGCTCGGTGGAGCTTTATCTTCTTGATGACATTGAATTTAGCACTCTGGGTATGGGCGGCCATCGTCACGAAACAACTCGAAGATCAGCGACCTGTCATCGACTGGACCTCAGAGTCCATTGTTCGGAAAAACATTCCCACTTTTTTTCCTCTTCGAACTAGCTACAATGGCCACTCAAACAAGTTTGTTTTGGATAATGAGCTACAGTCAGTGCCCCTTCCCTAACCCCATTTCCCGTACCGACTAGCTGTCTGAAAAGCAAGATCCTCTCAGTGTCAGATGATTTCATCGTTTTATCCTATATGACTGGGACACTTCGTGGTGTCGAATGCGCCGGACAGGCCGTCGCGTATGGTATTAAATCCAGCAACACCACTGACTGGATTTCCATCGGATTGAATGTCGGTCTCAGTGAGTAAACCCCGTTGCGCGTCATGTCTATGTTTGAATTTACCATATACATAGTTGTTTTTTCACTCCCCTTCGCTTGGCTTGTGATTCGCAAAATTGGCGTTGAAGGTTTCGAGAAGATTAGGTTTGATGACGAAAAGTCACCTTCTAGCGAGCTGGAGGTAGTGAAAGGAGAGGAAGGCGATTGTACACCAGACTCTAAGAGTTTATAGAAAATGTTACACAGAACAGAACGAGAGAAGTGTTGCTTCGGTAGGCGGCGTCTGATCCTATCTTCTACAACGGAAATACAATTCAAAGAAATCAGTAACTACGAATGTATTGGAAGATGTTAGTCAGATCCCTGGAGACTTTACAGAGCTATCAACTAGGATATTCTACTTCGTAACGAGTCTATGGATCACAGGTATAAACCTCACTCTTGACCATTCCTATGTTGGATCGGGGCGGTACCCTCCGTTAATGCTGGGATCTAAGACGCGTCGTTGTACATACATACATCAGCATAAAGCATAAGAGAGTCAAAATAGTAGTAATACAACAACCGGCTCGAGAAGCAAGACTAATTAATTAATATATATAACTACTCGTCTTCATCCATGGCAGCCTGCTTAGCAGGTGCTTTCTTTCTCGATGCTAGAAATCATTACCATCAATATATGAATACTATCTGAGCAAAGCTAACCCACTTTTTCGTGTAGCCCGCTTCTTCACAGCTGCTTTGCGTTTCTCAACCAAGTTCACAAGCGCCTGATCTTCCTCTCCTTGATTTTTGTTTTCCTCCAGAATCTAGGCAAAGAAGGAAAAAAAATATGAGATCTACCGTTTCGGAAGCAAGAGATAGACCACGCACTCTTTCAAATTCATCTAGCTCTGTATCGGGCTTATCCTTTGACTTGTTGCTCCTGGCCTTATTGAGAATCTCGACAAATCTGTCATACACCACTTTCTCGTATAGTTTGTCGCGGTAAAATTGCAGTCCTTCAATCAACTTCTTGACCGATCTCTCGCTCTTGAAGGGCAGCAATGACAAACAGAACGCAATATCCCTCCACTGTCTCGGATCCTCCGAAAGTCGGAATCGTTGGCAAAGTTTCTCCACGATATTTTCGGCTTGTTTCTCCTGAGAAGGTCGATGAGTACACATAGAAATGAAATAGAAAGGGAGACCTCACTTTATCAATAAAACCAAATATATATCGTAATGTATTTTGGAACATTTCCTCTTCTATCGCGTGTTCTCCCGTCGACAGATGGCTAATGACTGTATAATCATATCAATCAGTTGTCATACTAGCAAAGCAAGACATAAACTGACCATCCGGCAAGTTGTTGTAAATAGCATTCTCTTTCCCTGACAATTCCTTGAAGAACAACTTAGCCAAGTCCACAATTCTTGGGTCGGGATCCTCTATACACTTCGCCATCTCGCCCAACTGTCCCTTGACCTTGACCATCCCATTCAATATCAAGTGCGTCAATACCATGAGGGTATTCTTCTTCACTGCCACGACGACATCTGAAAGACCTTTGTATAGCTCGTTCGAGTTTTCGTCGATAATTGAAGAAAATGACACGGCGATATCACCGAGAGCGATGACGATGTTACTTCGGATGGTTGACTCTTTCGAGGTTTCGAGGATCTTGAATAAAAGGCGGTGATGTGCGTCACAGTATTTCGAACTGACGCATAAGAACTTGCTGAACGCTATCGTGGCCGTTGTCCGTAGGAGTTGACCCTGATTGGTCTCATGTTAGCGTGTATAGTAGAGAGGGGTGGAAAAATGAACCTTAAACTTATGTGGACTTCCGCATATATGCACCAGCATAGGCCCGAAGACTGCTAGTAACGAATTAGGCCCATAGAGTAGCTCCGACTCCCTCACGGCTGCAACACGTTCCCCAATTTCATCTTCAGCGTTACCAGCGACTTGATCCAACTCTTCCCCTTCCTTGTCCTTGGCGGATTTGCTGCTGCCGCTCGCCTGCTTCTCCGCTATTATCCAATCACTCAGGTAAGGTAGGTCCGGAATGGCGAACGATCACGTACCGGCCAGCTTCTCATCTTTTTGTCTTTTCCACTCCCTTTCCACGAGTTCCAGAAATACGATCTCCTTGATCGCAACATGTCCTACAACAAACAACAGCTGACTCAACTCAAACGCATCGCCCATATCCTTCCCCCCTCCCTCGCTTTGAGTGTTTTGAGTTTGCGTGGGCTGCTGCGTAAACGTCATATCCGCTTGGGACATCGTTACGTCCCCTTCTCCATCTCTACCTTCGTCCATACTCCCTGGATCCTTCTGGTCCTCGCTGCCTTCTTGATCCTCTTGCTGAGTTTGATCAGGATCGTCTACTGTCTTTTCCTTCGGCCCAAACGCCTTCGCAGTCAACTTTCTAATCACTCGTGTACACCACTCATCTGGATGTTCCCCGAGCGCATATACCGTATTGATAGCTTGTTCTACCAGCCCGAACCAATCCCGCCGTCTACAAGGCCTCTCCACTGTTTTTTCGAGCTGAGAAAAGATAGGGTGGTCCATAGGGTAACGGACGGTATTATCTTGAAGGGAGCCTTTAACTTTCTTTGCGCTCCCATTGAGGCGCTGGAGCGCAACGCAGGTATAACGTGCCAGCTCCAAATCCATCTAAAAGCCGACGTGTCAGAAGACAGCTCATGACAAGCCTTGTATTTCACACCTTTCCGAGCTTTCCTAGCCCAACCTTGAGCATCACATCGACGCGATCCTCGAGGATATCCTTCTTCGCCAAAGCCAGCATTCCAATAATGATAATAGCGCCACGGCGTTGGGGGGCGGGTATCGGCCTGTTAGCGCCTACGGAATCGTCAAAAGTCCGTCCCATTGGGAAAGAAAAGGCCAGCCTACTGTAGATCGACCATAATTTATTAATCACATCGTCGTGAACTTTATCGTCGTCCATCATGATCCTCATCATTTCCTCCAAGCTCGTAAGCTCAGCCAAAGTACAGTCGTATGTGCGCCTGAAGAAAAAGATAAGTACGAAATGTGCGTGTTTACAGTGGATTAGGAGACTTACTCGATCATATTTTTCGAGATACGGCTGACTACAGCTTTGGCATCTTCCAGAGTTAGGTCAACATCGAAATACAGGGATCGGTAAACCTCCAATAGGCGTTGGCGAATACCCTTCAGTTCCTTTCCTTCTTCGGAAGTCGAAGTGCTATTGTCCTTGACCCAGATAAGATGGAGCATCTTCTTGAGGCCCACCTATACCCTACCGTTAAGCAAGCCAATTCCGGTACCACCATCGAAGCATTGGCGCGCACCTTAGCACCTTCTAATTGATACTCATGCGCGAAACGGAAGAACTCCATTGTTTCCAGGACCTCGGCTTTATTTGTCGAGCCCAAGAGCTGATTCAGAGTCTCCATAGAGCTCTCGATCTGGTGAATGAACGTCAACGCCTCGGCATAATATTTCTTCTTCAACTTGAGGCGAAGAAGCTCGTCCCCCTCAAGTGCGGCGAGAGCTGCTTGTTCTTGATTTAAGGCGTTCATATCCAGCTGAGATTTTCTGGGCTTGAGCTTTGACCCTTTTGATTTCTTGTGCTTCTGGGGACTCTGGCTTGAGCGGTCTTCACCATCAACAGACATGACATCATCATCAACATCCTCTTCTTCAGTAGAAACATCTTCCCCATCCTCCCTATCAACATCCATTGCGCTCTCGTCACCACCTCGATTTTTCTTGGATCTTGTGTATTTTATAAGCACAGATACGAATGCCGGACCTGAGAAACTCACTTCTTAGCTTTTGAGCGTTTCTTAGGCGTCGCGGCATCGTCACCACCCTCGCCTTCACTCTCCTCGGTATCGCCTACTTCTTCACCTTCACTATCCTCCTCCCCTTGCTCCTCCCCCTCCCCCTCTTGAACCTCTACCGCCTTACCCATTTTCCCCTCCACCTGATCCAACTCCTTTTTCACAGCCGCATATTCGCTATCCCAGACTCCCGTCTGCAACATTCCGCCATGCATCATTCCATACGGATGCGTCGTCAACAGCTTAACCAAAAGCGAAACCGCAGCCTTGCGTACAGTCGCTGCCTTGTCCTCCAACGCGCCCACCGCAGCTCTTGTACTTGCCAGCCTCTGTTTCGGGAACTTGGGTGTTTTGATATCGAAAACTCGAGAGAGAACAGCAAAGACTTTAGTTCGTACGTAGGAGGAGACGTCCATGATGCGTTCGTGGAGAAGGTCGAAGAGACCGTTTATCTTCTTTTGGGTTTGCTTTCCATCAGCTTCATTGTCGACGCCAGTTGCGAGCTCGTTGATGAGGAAGCCAATGACTTCAACGATAGCTATGCGCATTGGATAGGCCTTTGGGAGCACCATGGCTTTAAATTTTATTGCACAAATAAAACTTTAGCGACATACCTCCGAATCTAACTGACCCAACAGAAGGCTTAGCTGCTTCAACACGGAGCGTGGTGCAAATTCTGCAAATTTAACAAGAAACTTGGCAAAGTTCCTCGGCCCTTTGTTATCCTGCGCATTAAAAGTCTTGTCCGCAATCTCCCTCAGAATCTCATCACCCAGCTGAGTGTGGTCGTACGACGTCGCGAGAATGTGCAGACACTCGGCCAGGACATCGGGAAGATGTTCATAGAACTGAAGATTTTGAATGATTTGCGTATGGGCGGCAAGGGTTTGTCCATGGTGCTTCACAGAGATACAGATGACTTTCTCGGCTCCCAACTTGATACCTTCGACCTTCATATAGTGCTCATTCTCGAGAACATGGTAAGCCGGCCTAACCAAGCAGCTACATAGAAATTAGTCAAAGAATTTGACAAAAAAAAAAGCACGCACCTGACAAACACGTCCCTCTCCGTACTGGTGGTCCAAATCCTCTGCGTTTGCAATTTGACCAGAATCTTGCTGATCAACGACAACGTCATCGGGATCTGTGCTTCCCAAGTCCAATTTTCATCTATCCTAGCCACGGCAGCAGCCCTCGCATTCCCCCTCCCCCCACCAGCCTTTCCCCCTCGCCCCCTCCGACCCTTGGGTGCTGGTGCCGGTGGCCCATCATCATCGTGCCCTTTCACCCTCTCAGCTGCAGTCACAAACCACTGCAACAAAAATGCAAACAACTCCAGAGGGAGCTTATGGTGCATATATGCGGTCTGATCTCCAGACTCGATGTCGCGTATCGTTCCGTCGAGCTCTCCCTGCAGCCCTGAGGCAATTGAGTCAAGTACTTTGTTCATGACGGCGCCGGACACCGAGCTTGAATATTTAAGGACGCTCCGATAAACATCAAAGACTTCTGCGTCTCGTATGGCATCGCTGGAATCGGCTACAGCCTCTACGGCAGCTGTGCACTCGATGTCAATGAGTGGTTCAAACGAGGGACAAGCGTGCAAGATTGCGGACCTTCGAGGAGGTGAGTGGGGTCTTCCGACGAAAAGTCGTGTTCGTGGGGGATTTCATATTGCGATGCGTCCTGTGCGAGCGCGTTGAGCTCGTCTTGCAGCTCAAAGCTGTCCATCGTGGCCTTTGACTCGCCCTGGCTGCAACCTCCGTTGGTTGGCACAGACGCGTCGAATCACGTGAGAATGTCACAAACGCGCACGACAATTTATTTTTGGGTTACATAATGTTGGGCTTTATTGAATCGCTCATCTGTTCTCTCTTCCTGATACGACCTGCATACCAGTGCGAGTATGTCCTGACACCGATTTGCAGAGCTTTCCAGTGACCGCTGCATAGCTTCAAACATGGGTATACCTCCTCGATTGTGGCCGCATAAGTCGCCTTGAAATCAGGGCTGTTCTTGTGGAAACTCTTTGCAATTGGAGAGCCACGGTTGTCAAGCTCGGCCCAGATCCTACGTGCAATATCTCGTATCCCTTTCATCAAGTGCGCGAGGTGGATCCCTTTTCTGTCGCACACGAACGTCCAATTGCAGCCTTTCCTAGGCCAGTCGGATTTCTCCCAAAAGACCTCGAAAGGAAGATCTGACGGACGAGGCTCTGCAATCGCGTACCAAGACCAAGTCTGAGTCCGTAACACAAGGCCCCCTGGCTGAACAATTGGACCATCGCCCTCCTGCATCAGATGCACTGATGTTCCCGTAATCTTCGCATGTTGTTCTGGTACCGAAGTGGCTTGGGTCGTTGCCCGTCGCTGGGTCGAGTCGGGCGCTTGTTTGACCTGATTAATTTGGCGAAGCGAAATTTTATACTGCTCTGCGAGTTGATCACGAGCATCACTAGTGAGCACGAGGGTTCATCACCGATAGGGTCAAGACCTATGTTGAAGAAAGGATGAAGGACGCTTTACCGTGTTGATATTAGAGTTGCGAAAAGTTCCATATTCTGCTGGTGGTACTGCGCTGTCTCTCTATGAGCCTGCGCAAGATCCTGCAATGCATCTCTATATGCCACATTCCCAGAATTTAGCAGATCCTCATGTGAGGCTTTTCCAATGGCCCTGGTCAGCGCGCTTGCGGATTCATCTATCTGTAATTTGAAGCACGAATCAGGATCGCCTTTCACCCATCGAAACCACGATTCCTCACCGCGTGGGCCTCCTCTCGCCTCTGCTGTTCCATGGCGTCAAGGTACGCCTGATGCCAACTGACTTCTTGGTCCATCTCGGTGTCGTGAGGACGACCAGATCCCGAGCATGGGCGCCGGCCACGAACTCGAGTACCTCCACCACGCATGTACCGGTGCAGGCGACGACCATTATCTTCGGACAACGGAGCAGGTCCATTTCTTGATCTGTAAGGCGGAGTTTGTTCTGGGAGACCGACATTGACCTGCTCAGTTTTTACAACAGGCATGTTGACCGTCGAGTGGAATTGCCTTGCATCGGATAACCAAGTCTTATATATCAGCGTGGTGGCTAAATGGAAGGTGAGGAAATCCATTTCCTCATCGGGAGACAAGTCTTCGAAGTACGTCGCTAAGCTAGCATTTAAGCTTCATACATGTATAAAAACTTCTTCGATATTGCGTTTTCTTCGCTAAGTTTCTGCCTGTAAGTATTGGATGCCCTAAGTGCTATCCTCCCTCCCTCCCAGCTGCCTCTCAGCAATATGGTACAACCCTTTCGGAATGTTCAATCTGACACCAGTCGCTCAGCCCCAGCGGTTTTATTTCTGGCTGCCTCCCTGTATTAAATTGCAGCGGGAGAACGCCTAGTTAGGAAAGATAGTGCCCTCTCTTGGTAACCACGTGAGTTCATCGAAAGCCCCTGCCCAAGTTCCCAAAACTGCTGGGGGCCTCCGCAACCGCAATAATCACACCAGGATTACTCGACACTATCATATCGTTCATACATTCACATTTTCTCCTTCCCTTGTTAGCTCGATTATGTGAAAATACTAACTTTAGTGTCGTCGACAGCCCAATATTGAGGTAGTAGGATCTGCTCCGTCACGTCATTGCACGTCACCTGCCACTGTTCATTAATCATTTTCTTTCCTCCGCAGCCAAATGTCACAGGATCCGTTGCTTGTTGCATCAACGAAGGTACCAGGATCAATTCCGTGGTTATACTTCACATCTTTGGCCGTGAGTGATGGTTTAGATGAATCAATGGTGATAATCTATCTCGCTACGCTGTTGCAATCTCGACATTTTCCACCGACCCACCCCTCCCACTTGACCCACACCTTCGCACTCGACCCACACCGCATATGCAAAACAACCGCGAAGGGAAATCCGTGTAGTTGGTAGATCATCTAATATAAGATTACCATCTACTTGGAGGTTTCGAGGCAAATTGCCGCTTATTACATATTTATAAGTACCGATCCCTATGCAAGCGCTCAGCTCGCGGGCGCCGAACATCCAAACACATGTCCTAGGCGCTCATCAAGCGATGCCATCACTGGAAACCAGAATTTGAATTGTGTAACTTGACACCACCACCACTAGCATTATCCACAGGTCCTTCTTCTGCTAAAGCGTCATGTCAATATCCCAGCCACCACCCCTGCCTGGATTCGGCCTACCCCTGGATATAACTGGACCCAATGGTACCACTAGTAGCAGCGGCAATAGAATGGGAGCTCAGATAAGACCTGTGCCTGAGCAGCTGCATTTCCCTTCTGCTGTGAACGATTATCTCATAACGGAGGGAAGCTCTCAGCGGTAATGAGAAATATGCCTATATGTGCCAGCTTCATGAAGCTTATGCGCCCATCCTCTAGGATACCCAAGCTCACCCAACGGGAGCTAAATATGCTGCAGTTCATAAACAGCGTAACGGACGAGCATAGCTGGCGCACAAAGGTCGCACGACGCACACCTTACGCCTCGCCTTTCATACTACTTACTAGGACAATTTTTTTTACTAGGTTTTTACCAAAAAAATCAGTACTCGATGGGAGAAGAAATACCTACAAGACGAGAACCTGGATTTTCCTAAGGACTGTACTGGACTCTTGCATCAACGAGCTGAAACACAAAGCTGAGGTGTACAGGTCCATTGGCTGTGTCACCTTGTTTCATGGGGATGTCGCGAAATCCGACACTGCGATTCCTCCCTCGCTTCGGAGCGCCCTAAAGGCCGCCGTCTTACCCTTGGAAGATATACCTGATGACATGAAAGACTGGAGATTTGGCTCACACAACACCATAGTCGACATTGTCGATCCTTCATTGTATCCTCTAAGGTACGGTGTAACCCGGATTTTACCCCACGAAACCATCGACCTCGAGACTTGCATTCTGAAATCGGCTGGTGGCGAAACTATTCCACACGTTGGGGAAATACCTTATACATCCGAATACGGTATCAGCAGTGTGCTCCAATGGTTACCCTGTGACGTTGATATTTCTGGCACAAAGCCAAGGTCAGTAAATCCCTTTGTCGACTAGGAGGTATCACTGAGCCGGAGGATAGGATCCTTAGCTATATTAATAATCTACATCCTCACGACCATCGGCCTTTATATGATGCTATTGAAGGCGTATTGGGAGCTGTTATTCCTCTCTGGAATCAGACATTAACACCACTTCTGGATTTGCACTCCTTTGCCCACCCAATTCCACCCTCACGCCCAAGTACCGACGAGAACGTACCAAGTTCTCCACGGTCGCGTTCCCAGCGACGGGATTCTTCAAGACATTCCCTTGAGCACGGACTTTTTCAGAGGCCGACCGGGCTGACCGTCGACCTCCGGGGGGCTTACCGCCACCGGGGCCTGCAGGTTATCGTCCGAATGATGAATGCAGAGCTGACTCCTGAGCGAGCGAAACGTCTGATGAAACCGTGGTGGCGTGCCATTGGTAGGCAGGTATGTCTCAACTGAAAGTTCTCATCCTCTCGGAGCGACTTTAATTGACATGCTCTAAAAATAGAATGAACATATATGCGCAGTAGCGGTCTACTGCTATGATTCTGCAAATACCGTGCCCACCGCTCTGATGCTTCAGCGGATGGTGCACGAAGATCAAGCTGCGGGAGATTCATCATCGGAAACTCCCCAGTCGAGAATCAAATACCAGACCCTCGGATCTGTGGAAATCCGACCCGGTCGGCTTATCACATTCTCGAACATGTTCGAGTCGTGCTTTAGCACTGCTTTTGAACTAGCGGACCCGACAAAACCAGGTCATTGTAAATTTATCATGTTCTATCTTGTTGACCCACACATCAGAATCATCTCGACTGCGAATGTGCCATGTCAACAACAGGCGTGGAGATTCCGCAGCGTGATGGATATACTGGAGAAACCCGGAGGCATTTTTATGAGATTACCGTTGGAAATAAGAGATTTGATCATGGGGCAGTTGGAGTGGGATTCGTGTGATTCGTCACCTGGAACGGGGTCGACGAATTTCCCTGTGAGTCTGGAACAGGCAAGGAATCTAAGGAAGAGGGATTTTTGGGGAAAGAGTTTACCGAGTACATTGACTGTATGAGTTTAAGATTGGGGCTGCCGTGTAATCGATCATAGCCGCTATATAGAATGTTTTTTAAAATTAAGCTGGGGTGTTGCGATATTCTATCTCACGTGATCTCATGAGCGCCATGATCAATATTTGATTTTGCTGATGATGCAATATGTCCAAGGCTCTCCGGTGCCGAACAGAGTCTCTTCTTGCAAGCTGATCTCCCAGGCTGAACGGCGTCCTATCCATGTCCGCACGTGCGATGGCTGGTAAGATAACTAAATCGGCGACCGCGGTCCCAGCTACCATGCTTGTGCTTCTTCCGTTTCCGCCTCTTCGGATCGAGCCAAAAAGCTGTGGATACGGCATGCACTTATCATCTTAGAATGGCAGGCTGAATGACCGGCTCTGTTGCCCGGAGACTGCCTGACAGCTGGATGGCCTCATTTCCGTTGGGCGCCGTATCTCGTTCTCCTCCTCTATCTCTGGCCCTAACCCCCTTGTCCTCTGTGCCGGCAGAAAGATGCAAGGCAGGACATATAAGCGACGCTATCGAATGTTTGAATTCCATCCAGAACATCAAGGAGGAACGTGACTACGGATTGACGCGCGAGGAAAGACGACTCAAGGCTATCGCCGACTTCACGGACTATTTCGAGAAACTTGGGTACGAGGTAAGAGTCCTGCTGCTAGTTTCTTTTTCGGTATGCACATACTGATGATTACCCTGTGGTAGCCACATGAATTGAGCCGACTGAACATTATCCACATCGCCGGAACGAAAGGAAAGGGCTCAACTAGTGCTTTTACCGACTCGATCTTGCGCAGAACAAGGCCAGCATGGAAAATCGGTGAGAATAATGGCGGTCCTCAATGTTTAGCGCCAATCGTATCTCTGGAATCTAGGTCTGTATACATCGCCTCATATGGTGGCGGTCAGGGAAAGAATCCGCCTCAACGGGCAGCCTCTGTCTGAAAAACTGTTTCACGAAGTACTTCTTTGATGTCTGGGACAGACTGTCTTCTTACAGAGTGTGTGGCTGCCTCTAATCCTCGACGCATGACTTGTTGCCAATTCTCCCCCGCTTTTTTTTTCCCATCAAAAGACTTACCAAGAAGGCAAAAAGGAGATGCCGGGGTACTTCCGATTTCTCACCCTCCTCGCGTTCCATACGTTCCTTCAAGAGAGGGTGAATGCTACTGTACTTGAGGTTGGCGTTGGAGGGGCGTATGATAGCACAAATATTGTACCCCAGCCAATTGTCACCGGAATTACCGCCTTGGGACTCGACCATGTCACAGTTCTTGGCCACACGCTTGAAGAGATCGCCTGGCATAAGGCTGGGATTTTCAAGGTATGTCATGTAATTTATTCTCCTACCTAAGACCCAACTAAACCGAGTTCGAAGGAAGGGGTTCCTGCGATCACGACCAACCAGCCTCAGGAAGCATTAGATGTCATTTTTCAGCGCGCACAAGAGCTTAAGGTGCGTAGTAACACTAGCGCTAGCTGGGCTCGAGCTTAAAATAATAATAATTTAGGCCTCTAGTATCTGTATTGCACCACCAGTACCGGAGCTTGCAAACGTTCAGCTTGGTACTGAAACACCCTTCTTGATCACTCTCTCGTCATATTAAAAAATATTTCAGGGATAGCAGGTCGTCACCAGCAACAAAACGCCGCGCTCGCAATTCAACTTGCCATGACGTTTTTCAGTGCCATAGACCCGTATTTCAAACTGGCTTTTTCGAAAACGCCTCTCCCTACATCATTTATGACAGGCTTGGCAAAGACGAAGTGGCCGGGACGCTGTCAGACGATCCACGATGTCAGCGAGGCCCGGTTTATCCTGGTTCCTTGATGGCGCGCATACAGTCGAAAGCTTAGATTGTTGTATGGAGTGGTACGTGCGACCAACTTGTGATGTCTCTCTGGCAGGAGTTGGAACCCCTACATCAGCACCAAGGTACCATTTCCTCAATCCGTTTTCCCGGGTATCAACTCAAATGCGATGATAATTAGAGAGCCAATTCGGATCCTGGTATTCTATTGTACAAAGGGTCGTCCAGTTGAGACATTGCTGGGCGCCATTCATGCGCGGTTATCCGACCAGCTCCTCGTCCACAAAACAGCCACCACCCCAGATATATTTTTTCAACACGTCGTGTTCTGTACGTGTACGACTTATGCCGATGGACGTAGTAAAGGCGGTATGTTACATGCTCTAGTAGTTTTCCACATCTCATCTCTTGGTTAGATTTAACCGCAAAGCACAACCCTTCGTCCGAATTCAGGACTCTCGAAGCCCTCGTAGCTGCTTGGACTGCCCTCGTACCCTCATTCCCTATATCGAGAGTGCAGGCTCTGCCTTCCATTGAGCACGCGGTCCGGGCTATTGAGTTGATAAGACAACAAGACTCGAAGCAAGCGTGTGAGGTGTTAGTTACGGGGAGTTTGCATCTTGTCGGGGGATTTATGGAGGTTGCTGGGATAGCCGATCAAGCAGCTGCGATGAAAAAGGGGCAATGATTGACAGGGAAGAGTCCGGTTACTTGATGAACGTTGGACGGACGACTTGATGAGTTGATGATATGTATACTAGAGCGAATGACAAAGTGATCGATTTTTTGTTGTAGAAGATCTTGATAATCAATGTTTTCTAGTATCCGAATGTAAGTACGCAGATACCGATACCCGGATCAGTACACAAGGGAGGAGGAAATTAATGTGTATGTATCGAGTTAATTGCTAAGCTACTTGAAGTTTTTTGGCGCATTTCCTTAGACAATTTGCGTATGGGTTTACCAGAGTGTTTGGTTGTCATATCTACTGCGGATGATTTCTATTCAGTGTCAATGGACTCCGCTTGATAGATAGGCACCGAGAATGTTATATCCCGTTGGGGATCTCCGGAGGGGCGAGCACATGCCTGGTCCGGCACAACTACGCAATTAGCGATCAAGGGCGCCGCCGCTTGAACATCTATTACTAATAATACTCGCATTCAGTCGAGTTATTTTTTTCTTGTCCTGGTAACCGTACATCATTGAAGATAGCCAATTTACATTTGTTAAATCCAACTCGGATTGTCGCGACATGGTCTTGGGGGGGGGGGGGGGTAGACAGGCAGCGGGAGCGTGCGCAAGCAAGATGGATGAATGGATCACTGGGGAACCTTAACATCTCAGCTGCCCTACTTCAATAATGCCTAAATAACACCTAGATAATACGACGCAAGTTGCTAGGACAATAGACATAGTGAGGTGTAATGTGCTCAAGTATCAAAATGGATCACTTAGTATGCCAGATACCCAGCTTAAACCCGGCCTTGGTCATCGCGTGCAGCTCCTCCTCTACCTCTGGTGCCCGGCACCAACGGATTTGACGTCCATACGTCCGTAAATTGAATCCAAAATCGGATTCGGAAAACCTCGCCTTGCAGACTTCTAAAACTCGGTGCGCAAAGCCGACGTCATCTACCTTGGTGGTCACATCCCAAGAAATATCATTTTCATGCTCGTAGCGGCCACCCAAATCTAGTGACGTGAGATAAGGTAGATGCTTGGTCTGGCCACCCTTCCCCCCGGGGGCTAGCGCACAAAGTACCGAGTAGATGCTTCGCTTGTCACAATCCACTAAAACAAGTTGACGGATGTAGTGGCATTGGTCAAAGGCGTGTTGGGTGATGGGAAGCGTCCAACCTAGCAAGAAGCACAGTCGAAGCTCATGCAGAGTGTGCGGACGATTGGTGAACTAGTGTACGGGGGGTGACTGGCTTCGCATGCCCTCGGCTCTTTTCAGACCAGGTAAGTGAATGTAGGGCGGGTAATTGTACGTGATGGAGGATGGCGGAATACCACAGACTTGGGTAGTACGACCATACTATGTCCTGTAAATGATAGAGGGTTGTATCGAGAATGATAGTGTGGGGTTTGATGCTTTTGTCGGTAATGTTGGGCTCAATAGGAACACGTGAATAAAACGTGGTCAGATTGGGGCATTGAGTGAGCAACTTGGCGCAGACGTCGATGGGGATCCATACGAGCTCAAGTCTGGTAATTGATGACCAATGGAGTGAAATATTTCCACACGTGCGCTTCAGTTTAACATGACTGAGGTTCGGGACGGCATTGAGGAAGAAGTGGTGGTTTCGATGGCCAACCAAGCGCAGGTCGACCGAAAAGTATTCAAGTTGGGAAAAGTCCGCTGAAATGGGGGACAACCAGTCCCGTGGCACATCCATCAGCTGGAGAGCTTGAATCTTCGCAGCATGCTGAGGAACAAAGAGCAAGGCCCTGATAGGGTCCAAGATACTCGTAGGATATGGTGGATCATAGCTTATAATCATGAAATTAAGTTTTAATAAGAGATGTCCCGCATTTTCAAAGTGGAGCTGGAGGAGGTGTGGAACGCCATGCGCATTTTTGCTGCCAATCCAGACGGACATGGCAGCCCATAATCGGGGCGTCGACCAAGCAACCTGACGCCAGTGGGACGAGACATGACCAATGCTCAACACTGGGTAGGAGTTTCCATCATCCTGATGTTGATAGGAGCCAGTCTCTGGGCAACGATAGAAGGCTGGCGGACAAACGTACTCAAAAATAAGGGAGAGCGTTTCCGTCGGAAGGGCCCGAGTCGAGGCTCGCTCGCTGTTGTGCATTTGCAGTGGTACCGTTCCCTCGTCCAGCGGTTGGTATTGACTCGTATTTGAATATCGATGAATCGTCTGTATCGTGTCTTGCTCTATCCACGCGGCGCGTTTTAACTTTTAAGCATCCCTCGACCACGAGAGCTCTGATCATGTGATGGTTACGCTACCTCGGTCCTCAGCGGTATGTCGAGCGCTTATCCTGAAGGGGGCGTCGAGTAAATTAAGAAACCCTAGGCATCTGTGGCAAACGTTGGCCCTTACATGCCGGGTGTTATAGGTATTACTAGATGCGAAGTACATGTTGGGAGCACATGCAAATATACAGGATGTCTGTTTCATTTAAATGAGCCCCAAATATCACCAAAAACGTCGTCCTTTTTGGTAGAAGTTGATGAAGTTGCCGTTGATTGAGTGCCCCCCCAAATGTCATTGGTATTGAAGAGATTTGGTTGCTGTGGGGTAACACTGGCGGTAGCCGAGGAGTTCCACACATTGGGCTGCGCTGGGGGAATGGCCGGGGCTGGTGTCCAGCCAGAACTGGTACCCCAGGCGCCAGCACCCATGTTACCAATCATGCTAGTTGGCTGCACAGCTTGTTGAGAGTGAGATTGGGTATTCCAAATGCCGGAACCAAATTGGTTCGGAGTGGGGTTGGCAGCCGGGGCGGAGAACAGGGAAAGGATATCCTGCTTGGCGTCTTTCTTGGGCTGTTGAGGTGCGACGTTCGAGGCAGCGACTGGAGGTGTATGGAAATCGAGAGTGAAGATATCATCCGGAGGAGCAGGGGGTTGAACGACAGGCGTAGTCGAAGTCTGCGTGGAAGCCGTAGGGTTTATGAGGTTTGTGGACAGGAGTTGGTGTTTTTGAGGGGTTGTGCGCGCTGCGGGACGGGAGGAGGCGATGGTGTTACTCGAAGCGTGCGTCGGTTTGACTGGTGCTGCGGTTGGTTGCTCTTTGGGTGGTGGCGTCAATACTTCAGACGCTGAGCCACTCTCTAAGACACTAGGGTCGACTGGAGGGGGTCCTTCCATTGCCCATCGTCGGGATTCGTATTTGGAGCGGATGAAAGACTCCATTTTACTGCGAAAGGAACGTAGTGTTAGTCGAGGTGAGTGAGGATGCCAGGCTATACTCACTGTTCGGGCGGAACGTGACCTGACTTCAGATGGGCTTCCCAGTAGAGATTAGCTCGTCTGTTGCCCCATTTTTGAATAGACTGTTCAGAGTGAAGGTGTGTCGAACTAAGCAGAAGGATTTGTACTCACCTCCATTTGCTCAGGGCGTCCACATATCTAGATCCACCGATTTGACCTTGCTGATATGTGTGCCCATACCCCGATGAATCCCGGAACATCGAATACAGAGGAAAACACCACTAGATGGATAGTTAGATCCCACTGATATCATAG